>OX596345.1:44522-83952 GCA_951394405.1 Coprinellus micaceus
GGATACGGTACCTCCACTGTCCCTTCTTACTTTCTTCCCTTCCACTCTACGTTGTCCTCTCACCTCGCCAAGACGAGGCCAGGACGAGGACGAGCGCGCAATGCGCTGCTCTTCATACCCCATACCCAGTTGTACGATTTCCTGAACGATTCTTACGCCCTCTGATACGAAAAAATTACTTTACGAACTCTTTCCGACTCGTCTTCTCTTTCTTTCGTTGGTTTTCTTTCACCCTTCCTTATTCCTCATTATACTTCGGTTTCGGTTCCCCTCTTCCTCTCCCTAGCGCTCGACGAGCGACACGAGTCGTAGATTCGTATGTTTCTTGATACCCTTCTCTCCTCCTTCTCTCGTTCCGCTCTATCTGGTTCACAACTTACTCTTTGCATCGCATCGTACACATATAGGCCCCTCTGGGCCAGCATCCCATCTCTTCTCATATCTTCGTCGACACTCACTCATTTAGTTACCTACTTACACCTTCTGTTTTACTGGCAATGCATGCATTTTCATCTCGGCGAACGACTCGGGGATATGGGAAGGTATCGAGGTCGTATAGGTGCGTCACGTTCTCTTTCTTCCCTCTGTTCTACGTCATCCTGTCTCTTCTTCATTTCCATTCGCTCGTCGTCAGCGGTGAGCAGCGTGCTCGACGTCGAGGGTCCACGCGGGATGGGCAGAGGGCGTCGACGACACCTCGCAGCATCGAGCACGGCAAGGACGGGCGCCGTGTACGTCGTCGGCGAATCCCTTCGATGAAAGGCAGAATATTCACAAGCCTCTCCACGCTCCCCGAGGTCCACGGCCTCTGACTCGTACGATCAGCCCACCCTCCCTCTCCTCCCCACCACAAATCGCTCGAAATGGTCCAGAAATTCCAGAATATCACCACGCCTTCCACCCACCCTCCAAAAAGGGTTACACCCCCGGCGTCCTTTCAAATCAAAACTTTCTTATTGTTCTTGTCGTCGACACCTTCCTTAACGAGCGGGAGCAGGTCAGAAGGTGAGAAGCCGCGGACCTCTTGGTTTTTTGATCCCCTCGAATCTTCATATCCGTTTGGAAGCGCTGGTGGAGAGAGGGCGGATTTGGAGGAGGCGAGGTGATGGAGGACGAATGAGGGAGGGTGCGGGTCCTGAGCGGCCTGGAGGTTCACGAATGTGGACGAGAACGTGGATGAGGGCCGGGGCTTCCGATTGGAAGGTTGGGATTGAATGGGCTCGTTATCGTATCATGCATGATAGATAGGCAGTTGGGCTAGGCTGAAAGAGGGTTGGATGGGTGAGCGGGACGTCAGGTTGTGGAGAGGTTAAAACCTATTTATTGGTATGTCGGCGGAGCGAACGCAAAGTAGGCGTCGTAGTACAGCGATGAACGTGGTGTTCGACGTACGTACTTATCACACTATGGAACGTCGAGGTCCAGAAATCTTCCATCGTCGTACGATAATTCGCCTGTAAACACGCGTTAATGAGATATGATTCCTCAAACTTCGAATCGACCCGCGAACTCACCATCCACACACCATGCACCCTACCCTCCTTCACTTCATCTTCTCCCCACTTCACTTTACCTCACTCTCCTCCAGGCATCGCCGCGATACCGCCGTCGACGAGGACCACGACGCCGACCCATTCCCATCCCACGTTCATTAATGCTGAGCCGCCCACACGGACGTCGCGTAACGCCGACCCCAGAAGTCCAAGAATAGTCCGAGGATCTGGCGCTTCTCTTCTCCTCGTCCTCGTCCTCCCCCCTACCGTCCCCCATCCTCCCCATCCTGTATGAAAGCGTGCCCTCCTCCAGGATTCCCCAACGAGCATGTCGAATAGAAGGGAGGAAGCGCTGAGACGGGGGTCATCAAGAGCACGTCTCGATGACGTGCTGAGCTGTCAGAAGGCGCCCCGTGCCCCGCCACATGTCGAACTTCCTGTCGCGCCAATCCGCCGGCTCGCCACGAGGCGCCGAAGCGGCGATGAGGATGGAATTAGGGACGGAGGAGACGAAGGAGGAGGGTTAGGCGCTGTCTCGTGTCGAGGCCTTGACGCTGGGATCGGTGTCCTCGAGGGGAAGAAGGCCGTATGGATGGGAGGAACCAGGGTAGGTGCACGAGTTGGTGATCGCGTGTGTTCAGCGCGATACGGTGGGAGGATCGACGCCAACGAAAGTAGGCGGAGTGAATCGGATGTCGGGGGTGCTGAGCTAGCTATATCACGGTTCGAACCGCAGATAGAGGTTGAGTTTGACGGTCGACGTCGATGGTAGAGTACTTGGCAGACGGGAGGCCATATCACGGAAGGTGACGGAGATGCTTCGCGGCCAGGCAAGTGCGTGGTTGGTTACGTCGAAAAACATGAAGGACGATGGGTGTGGACGTCGTGATTCGCCATTCGCGGATAAAAGTTAACGATACCATCCAACCTGGACGCGATCGATAAGTTAGATAGAGAGTAGGGGACAAAGGCTCGGAGGCGGCGTACCGAGCAAAGGATCGGCCTTTGCGATCAGGAGGTCGGTCCCTCCTTCACCTTCTACTGCCTCATCGCCTTCCCCAGTCATATACGCGCTCAAATCACTACGTCCAATAGTAGAGTTCAAAGCTTGAAGAAAGCTTAAGCTTGGAAGATGTGTCGTCGAAACATGGGAACGGCATCGACTGAGGAAACCTCGCGAACCGATGGTGTCTTGAGGCTGATGAATCCAGGCAACAGTCGAAGACGATTTGGAGCGACGCAGAGAGACGGGAGGAAGCACTTCTGGTCGACGAGGCGTCAGGCGCAAGGAAGCGTACCGCAGCCCGAGCACGACGCACCTGGTGATCTCGCCCTCCAACACCTCGACGCGGTGATCCCCGTGGAAGTGGCCTTCATCTAACTCTTGCCCGTCGCCATCTAATTCACCACCCCATGCGCTGAATGCTGAGCTTGCAAGGCAGTTGACGTCGCGTCGAAGGGTCGAGAAGTGATACGCTCAGTGAGGCTCGCCGACGAACAATGAAAGGGCGTTGGGCCTCTTGATAGGCGCAAAGTCTACCCATAATCTGCATATTCGAGACTTGTACGCCCTGATGAAGAGGGAGTGAGATCGTCAGTCCTTTGCTCGCAGGAGGCGGTTAGAGTACGTGCGCGGAGCAGGGAAAAGGAGCCGGGGAAGAGGGAGGAGGCAAAGAAAGAAACCCACTCACACTCCGAGCGAGGATCCTCTTATCCTCCTCCCAAAGCCCATCCTCGAGGCACACCACGCTGCTGGTAGGCATGGCGAAGGTATCGCGCACGGGAGATGCCTATCCACACCCATCTTCATCCTGCCTCGTTTCCCCCAGATATATGGTATCCACGGCCATATCTAGGCCAGATCGCGGGGGTAGGACGGAGAGACCACCCATCAAGAGACGAGGAGGAGACTCGAGACTGGCCTCGTTGTCGATCGTAGACCAAGTCAGCCTGCAGAAGGCGTTCTGAATCAACCGAGGAGCCTCCAGGGTGTTGGCATCGCATCCAACGCGTGGTAGAGGCGTGGAGGACGTCCACGGCTCGATGAATCATGACCTTAACTGAGAATCGATCTCATCGTCAGCGTCTAATCTACGGCAAGGACATCTCGAGGACGTACCTCATACATCGGTTCCGACGAAGTATGGCTTCCCAGCCGAGGGGTCTGAGGCCGGTAACTACTGGCCGTGTCAGCGGCGAGACTGCGTCGCTTCAAATACAACCAGATCTTCACGACGCGGTTGTATTTCTTCATTCCCTGAGGTTGAGAGGGAGATACGAGGTTTAGAGGCAATCTTGGGCAGGGCGCTCGTCGTGGTCGCGATTCAAGGCGCGTTGCTGGCAATTGGTCCCGCCCATCACCGGTTATCATGTCGGGCCGTCCCATTACCGGGGCGCTCAATTAAATAGGGGCGCCTCGAAGAACCCGAGTCTACCGTGAGGTAGGGTTAGCGTACCTTGGATCTTCCCCTTACTCATAAGCCTCAGACGGGATGTGTTTGCTGGTACATATAGATCGACGCAAAATGGAACCCCATTCGTATATGTCTCATTCGACAGATTATTATTCCTGGTATCTTCCTACCAAAGGTTTCAAGCGGGACGTAGAAGGAACACACAGAGGGATACACGGCGGGACGCAATGAGCTATGCACATTGATGGTGGTTCTCTTCCGTGACGCCGATTTCAACTTCGTATCAACGTCAACCCTCTAGACGGGATTGCCTTTCAGTCCCCATAGTCGTCCATAGCACATGGTTTTCACGGACGGTCACTTGGATCCTCGCGCCGTACGCAGCACTGGAAGTGATGAGCTCACCTACATTTTCGCAAAGGTTCTCAAAGAGATTCTGGAACCTACGTATAGGTGTGCCCTTCCCACCCTTTTTGCGCAGGTACAAAGCAGCACTCACGATGAGAAGAGCATCCGATATCGCGTCTCGCCTCCTCCACGTATGCTATCCCGACTCCGCATCGCATCAAAGGCAGATGACATGGTTGGCTGCGTCAGTTGCCCTCTAGGGACGGAGGCGCGGACTAGGCCCAAGTGATTGAACCGGCGCGTGCACGTAACCGCAACTAGTGCCTTCTAAGTTCTGCACCTCCTCGCGTCCCCATTTCTATTTTGGCCATCCATCTCCATTCTGGGGTTTGCGCGTCAGTCAGAGTCAACCCTCACTTCCTCTTTTCCCTTTACGGTAACAAAGGATGAGAAGGAATGCCGAGCCTACACAAGCCTAACATGGGCCTGACTCGACAGTAAGTATATCACGGACAGGCCGCTCGAATGGCAGATCTGGTGCACGTATCCATCCCGCATCAGCTTGGGGATCCGAGTCCAAACATTCGTATGGCGAGTTCCGCATTCGGAGGAGGTAGGATCAAAGCACTGCGTGAAATATGGGGGATGTAGTTGGGCGGAAATAGACGGGGACTCGTATCGCGTACACATACCCCTTCAATCTCCGTGGCGAATGCCCAACGGGATCTTCCGGGTAGAGATCTTTGTTCCTAGCCTTCCACAGAACAATGGACCCTGGGACAGCACTGGAAGCTAAGTCAGTGATTTCTGCCTAGAAGCTTTAAGCAGTGCACTGGCCATCGTTCCTAGTCCAAGCAATGGAACGAATAACGTATAGGGAGAACGTAACATTCAGAAATGGTGGGCTTCCAATAATAGTATCGCGCGTATAGCCGCGACGAGTATGTTCTCACTGGGCTCGAGTCATCCCTGTTTATTCATTGGGACGCATACTAGTTCCTTAGTAAGGTAGACCCGGTGGCCGATTCACCAATGGTCACGTGAAGCAAGCTGGGGCAGTATTTTTCGATTGGCACTCGCAATTCGAGGACGTAGGTCCCAGTATCATACATGGACAAAGAAGAAGAAATTTGGAACGACTCCTTGGGGCCAGAATTTTGATTTATGTCTTCAATGCCTAGTCATCGCCGTTGGGGTGCGTGAAAGGGGTGTGATGGCCTCTCACCCAATGTTACCTCATTTACTCTTTTCAAACCCAAAATCAAAAAAATGTGGCCGCAAGGAAGTGTGCAGATTCTGTCCTACTCTTGAATGACTATCCTCTCCGGGCACCATTCTCATAATTGCGAGTGCCAATCGATTTTTGCTCTTTGAAGGACCTCACGTGACCATTGGTGAATCGGCCACCGGGTCTACCTTACGAGAAGTTCGCCGTGCGAGCCCCCCTCATTCCCTACTATTTCCGATAGATTCTCCTGCAGGGACCGGCTAACATACCCCCTCTATCTCAGTCACATCTTCCAATGCACAATGGAAATTCCTTCACACTTGATCGGTGATGCCTAGCGTACATAGAATCTCGGTTTACTCGGGGGAGTTCTGAGCAGGGAGTTCCCTATGTGTCGAACAATGCAGAATCTGAGTGAGCCCTAACCGGAGTGGAATTACTTCAACGCCGAAAGCATGCACATGCTTCGTATGTGCACAGTATGGCGGAGTAATACTGACAACATGTCGCTAGTACGATCGATTCAGAATAGTTGAAATACACCGAGGCGGTGGTAAGCACTGCATAGAGTTCTAAGACGAGTCCCAGCACCACGGAATCGGTTCACTACCTGGTCGGCCAAACCTCTGTAGACGTGGCTTCCGTGCGTATTCTCCCTCGCGAATGTGCGGTCCGCAAGGGTCGATGGGGACATGTCGGTCTCGAGGACGCGTCTCCGCAGGGGACACACCGGACCTCTAGATTCGCTTCCTTCTGCAGAAAACCTCGGTCTTCCCTTCACCTCTTGTTATTTCGTTATTAGCACCAACTGCGCTATATTATACCTTCTCACGTTATCTGGAATAAGCCACGCACTACCGTAGGCCAAGAGACCACGGGAAAGGCCCGCCATCCATCACACCGACCATAGGCGCCAACCCAGGTACTCCCATCGGCGCTATCAAGGCGCTCCCGTAATCAAAGAGTACCCAGGGAAGGTCCTTGGGGGTGACGCAAGGAGAAATGCGGGCGGCGTGTAAAGAGAAGGGGCAAACGAGGATAGGCGAGGGCCAAGGGCGCACCCAAATTCAAAGGATAGTCTAGATGGGACAACCTTCCAAGGCTTCCCAGCGCGTACGGTCGGCGGGAAGTCCAAGGATGAATTTCACGCGCGAGTGATCGTCTCGGGTTCTGCCGCGCATGCCTTTGTGGGCCAGAGAGCCTACATGTACATACGCTCGTACTGGGTCTTTAAATTGAATCGAGAACAAATGAGAATCGCCCCAGGCGCGTATGCACGCTCCACTGAGGTGATGAGGGCTTCAGAATGAGGTTTACTCGATATCTCGGAGGAAAAAAGAAACGGCTTTGGCGCGACTCGATTCAAGATCTAGGACACTGCGCTACGTTCTAGCGCTGAAGAGACACTGTATTTTGGTAGGATCGCGAGTCACCTTGCGAGCTTCGGCGATTGCTGCCCCCATTTGTCAATAGCGACCGGGCCAGCAGCCCAGACTAAACGACCTTCCTTCGCTAAAAAGACCCTACACAGGCTGTAGATACCATATGCGGCGGGCTATCCAATGGGTACCCCTCACCACCAATATAGGGGCGTTCTCCTATTCGGAATTCCCTTCGCCATGCCCCCATCGCTCCCCAGGCGTTCCACGACTGCCAATAACTTCGTGGATGCCAGTCATATTCATCTTAAGTACGTAAGTATCCCCCTACCAGAATCCAGCGTGATTTAAGGCCATAATCGACCTTCCAAGACCAGAGCGTCTGGGGAAATGGCCGATCACCCATCGCTCGCGCGGGAAATTCATCCTTGGACTTCCCGCCGACCGTACAGCGCGATGATCATGAAATGTAGATGGGATGGCGGTCCGAGGAGAAATCACCATGGAGTAAGGCGCAAGGCGAGGATATTTGCGTAGTCTGACCAACAGCCGCAATTGGAGACCCTAGGATGAGTCGAACTTACGACACGGAGCTCGGTGATAGAGGTGACCAAAGCCTTGATTCCATTCTCCAGTGTTCCTCTCTTCGATAACCTTAGATAACCGGAGCATCCTCAATGTCGTCGGACCTTGGATTTAGACCGACGGTCAGGAGGACCCCCGAATATACACTGAGGAGGCCGGGTCAAAAACCGCCTGTCTCATGTCCGGAATTCCTAGCGCTCGTGTCCGGAATCTGACCCGGGATGAGGGGTCCCAGACCCCCGAAAGAGGGGGTGCACGCTTGAAAATATTCGAATTTTCGCCTATTTTCGCCTATTTTCCACGATTTTTCGCGCCAGCGCTACCGCGCTGGCCCTTGACCCCCCTTCTGATGTCCGGAATCCTGACCTGGCCTCTGGGTCGCCACCCCCCAAATCGTGTCCGGAATCCACATTTTGCGACCCGGCCTCCATAGTGTATATTCGGGGGTCCTCGGTCAGGCCTATGGATACGTCGAGGTGAAGCCTCCATTCTGTCGAACCCCAGGTCAGCGCCTATGGGCTTACTCGGAAAACCCTCTGCTAGGGTCGGGCTTCGGGCGCTTCTCGCTTTTTGGTGTTCGAGATACCTTTCGGGGAAATCATCTGAACTCCAAGCGCCAACACCAAGAAGACCCTGTGCGTAAGGGTACCCAGTGGGTGGTGGTGAAAATTAGCCTGCATGGCGTGCCCGCAACCCGTCGAATTCCTAGCGCTCGTTTGATTATATTCCCCAGTCAATCTCTGAGTGATGTCCGTCCCCCACATATAGCCAACCATTTACGTCTTCACGGACTTCAACGTCCTACTCAAGCATATCCCACCATCGATTTCACTGTTCACAGCATTACGCATGACCATGCACCTATAAGAATCGCACCTTGGGTATTCCGCATACCCTTCAGAGCGGTGGTGCATACGGTGCCACATACCATCGTATAATTAACCAGTGATCGATGAGGTGTCGTGCATATGGAGAGAGGGCTCAATTCCAGTTCGCTGGGGCATGTGGCTATTCTCGTACCTGCGCATGGGTAACGTGGAGCGGGGTCGAAATTGCTTAATCAAAAGCAATCATTCCAGACGTTCACTCCCGGTACCGCTCTCAACTTGGCAACCATTCAGTATTCATATCCCTCTACGGTCTCGCCTTCCCAGATAAGCACAGCTGCCCATCGATTCCAGCATGTCTTTATGAAGTGTCACCATTTATCGACCTGACTCCTAACTGCGGAACTCCACCCAAGGGCATCCTCGGCGTTGGTGAGAAATAAGACCCAGGCGGAATAACCAGGCGGAGACGCTCACACGAAGACAAGAAGAGGGAAATGCAACACTTCCAGACGGGGGACGTGTGGTCGTTTCATAAGCTGGAACTGACTGACATCCACTGCTGGACAGAAGCCCGTTACACCACACCAGGTATCCCACGATTCTGGATTCCCTTACCACCGCCGTTGGACTACGTCTCTCCGCAGTCCATGTGGTGCTCCCTTCGATAGGTTGAGACCTCGGCGTCGAGGATATCCACTGCAGGGAGGCGTCTATCAACCTGCCCCCACGTTGACTATTAGGCGCCCATGCTTCGAAGACATCAGATTGGCTTGTAGAAATGCTGTCTCGTCGATCGTAACCTTCTGATACGCCATCCCCCATCCTACGACACGGATTTTCCTCGTTTCATCGAACGGAAGTTGAAGACAATTAGCTGTGTATCAGAAGCAAAGTCCAGCACTGATGAAAGAAGCATCATCGCCGCCCACGCCCAAGTATCATGGGCGCCTATCTGTCGCCATGGCTCTCATGGATCCACAACGCGAATCAGGAGGCCTATGCACTACCCACAGAAATCGGGCAGATGCCTAGATCTGCACAGGACACAAGTATCCCTGAGACGAGTTTTGACTAGACGAAACTGGGGGTCAACCACGGGACTCTAAATTCGAGCGAGAAGAGAAGGCACAGCCCCCATAGGTCCCTTCGGCACCTTGTCTGTTCGACTTCATGATGCACGTGTCTTGGAAACCGGTGCTGGCCTCAGCACCACTTTCAGGACAAGTAGATCATGGTTCAAAAGACGAGATAGAAGTGATTGGGGGCCGGCAGGCATTTACTGACTATAACCCGACAAGGTCGGTGTTCTCTCTGGACCGTAAAACGCTGTCGGCCTCCTGGGGTTCGAAGCAGGAATTATTCTTCTCCGTGAGTTCCCCTTACGATGGGAAAGAACCGGATATGTCGGTAAATCGACTAGCATCTACTATCCTGGCGTTGGCGAAGCTATACCTGAAGAGGAGCTTGGAGAAGCCATTGGAAATGCGCCCCAGAAGCATCACCCGTCGGCAGTGGTAAAGGGTGACGGCACCGACCATACGGTGCGTGGAGCCGCGCTCCTACGAAGCTTTCCTGTAAGGCCCATAGATTAGATATGTGTATGCGGAATGACATTTCGAACCCCCACTCACCAACTGACGAGCTCTCCGATCGATCCAGCCCTACCGAGCCCTGAAGCAGATGCGCCTCATGTCTCGTTAAGCGATGTCGAGAGGACGAGCGAGGACTTCCCATCCCACGTTCATAAGCGCCCAATCCGAGTACAGCCCAGCGTCGTGTAATCCCGACCCCAGAAACCCAAGGGTACGAGACCCAAATATCTGGTGCCCTAGGCCAACCTCTTCGCTTCCCATCCCGGTCCACTTCCTTGTACCGCACCTTCCTTGTTCAGCCCGTCCACTGCATTGTTGATGGTGTCTATCCGGCCCTCTTGCCTCCTGCGTTCGTATACTCGCAGCCGGGAAAGATCGAGTGCGGTGGAAACCAAACACGGTTCGTTGAAGCCACGATTATGGCCTGCGCCCTCGTTTGACCTGTCACGCAAAAGGACTCGTGAGCCGCCACAGGTCGAGCGGACGCACGACCCAGCACGCTGGTGCGCCGCGAGGCCGCGCTAGAACACCGGCTTGGGCGAGAAGGGTGGAGTAAGCGCTGCCCAGTAGAGACGTCTTGAGTCTTGACCAAACATTGACATCCAGCTTGATCAAGGGTCGGCTGAGGCCACGGCCCTGAAGGTAAGGTTGCCAGAGCGGCAGGGTTGGGAATAGTGGACCTCGAGCACAGTAGCAGGCAGATATCAAACTCGATGTTCCTCCAGACAAGCGAATTGAATACCGGATCCGGAGTTCCTTAGGATGGGGCTCGACCTCCGTTAATTTGACGTCTAGTTCTATACCTCGTTCCAAGTTAGAAGCCAGTTGGGGCGCCGATCCTCGACGATGAATCGGGAGAGGATGACATTCGGCAGTCCTCCCATCGCTGTATAGGACGGTGCTACGAGTACACGAGGTGAACGCCGTCTACACTACAGTAGATCCATGTCAACGACGGGCATAGCGGTAAGAAAAGAGCAATGCTTACCTCAATGAGTAGGGAGTTCCACTCTACCCAGCCAACCATGAGCACGCGAAGCAACGACCTAGTGAAGTTATCCTCGGCCAGGCCCCTCACTAGCCGTCTAAGCGTCGGTCGACGTTCAGCTGGATGGGGAGGGGCGAGCCCAAACGCCCTCCACTGGTTCGCCGCCGGCGTAGCCGACCAGGAGGTGGGGTTGGGTGTTTCGCCTCAAGTGCGAGGACACGTTGTCAGGAGAAGAAAGATTGGTGTGGGATCGATATATTCAGAGCAGGTGGTTGACTCCTGAGCGCCAGCTTCGAGGGCCTCAGGGTACAAGGAACGCGTGCTAGAAGAGGCCTGGGGGGCGGAGATTGTTTGAAGGGGGTCGGGGCTGGGGCTGGAAGTCGAAAGGTTCGCGAAAGCTAGCTGAGATCGAGGGTGCTCTGTTTCTCCAAGATATGGCGTTGACGATTACGCAGAGTAGTTGGCGGACTTCTACGGGTTAGCCATCCAGCAGAACATCGAATTTATGAGACGACACACCTCGCCAACGTCGACCTTTACTCGTATCCGAACCTTCCCCCACCCAAATCTCCTCTCTCCCACCCAGAACTGACAAGGCCTGCACCCCAATATCTCAGCGTGGATGAGTGGCGCTGTTTATCTAGGAACCTTGGAGCTGATACGTGATCGAGAAATGAGGGCGGATGCGCCGGACGGCGAAGGCCCATCGGTACAGTGCGTAGTGGCAGCGTGTTGGTTGTGGTATACCGGTCGAGTAGAGAGACTCAACCTCGGCTGCTCCTCGTCAGCCCGACCGTCGAGCGTTGGAGAGGGCTGGAAAGAGGGAAATGGTCAGCGGCTAGCCGCGTCGTTATGAGAGCAGAGAGCATGATCCTACCCATTCATTGAAGTTCCTTTCGGCGTTGAGGGTTAGTAGAGGGATTGAGATGCGGGGGAGGGCGTCTCGCACCCTGACAGCGCTCATCGTGGTCCGTGGTCAAGATGCGTCGCTAGCCCCTGCCATTGCGCCCGACATCACCGGTTATCTGCTCGGGCCGGTCCATTCCCGGGCGCTTAAGTATTTCGCAAGTGAATTAACCCAATTCCGTGTATCTGTTCCATCCCATACATTGTGAAACGTTCCCAAAGCCAGCATTCTTCAAACATGCGATTCTATTGTGAATGCCTTCGGCGCAAACACGAACATCCTACTACATCGGTGGATGTAACTGGGAAGAACTGGGATCTCCCTCTGCAGCTCAGTGTGATTATTGATCAACGTGCATATAAAATGCGGGAGACGGGAGAGATCGAAGTAATATGCCTAACCTGGAATATAAAGACCCATGAAGTGCTTATTCCTCGGTGATGGAGTCGAACCGATTCGCATGTCGGTGAAATCCGAGAACATGAACTTGCTATCATCGCGCTCTTCGGCTTCCAAGTAGTTCTCAAGCGGGATTAGCTTCCTGCTACGCCTTACCACCCTTTTTAAGTTCGCATCCCTTTTCAAAGGAGAGTAGACCCTGAGGGTATGAACCTGGTTCAAGGTGCGCATTTTCGCGCTGGTGGAGGGGAGGATCCCAAGGATGTCTTTCCACTGGTCGCCGTGATGATCATATCGCAAGACGTCCACCCTTTTGACGGAATTGCATAGACGGAGAACAGATCGCAATCCATCGAGGGTGGGCTGATGTCTGACAGCCTGAATCCTCACCCTCAGCCAACTATCCTCGCTCAAGACCAGGGGGGCGCCCCTGGAGAGTTCGTTCGAAAATGCTTGGAAGGCGAGCCTCTCATAGTCCCCAAGGATATGGGCGAACCTCAGGTCAACCCTTCGACCAGCACTGACACAAGACACACCGAGGTACGTTTCCAATCGGGTGCGGCTCTCCTTAGCCTCGTCCAATACAAGCTCGATTGCTGTACAATGAACTTTGGCACTGGAATCGTTCAACCACACACAAGCAAATACCCGTGCGCATTCCTGGACGACCCTCTTGTCGGGAGCTGGATAATCAGGTTCTCGGTGAGCACCCACCAGTACGCGGACGCTGCACGTCGGAGGTATGGAAACACTGTTCAGGATAGCTGCACAGGGCTCCGTATGCCCACCGACGGTGAATTTCTTTAAGCTAGGAGGGAGAGCGAACCATCCTAGGTCGGAGTTGATTGTCGTCCCATCATCCTTTGAAATTCCCTTGAATGAAAGGCGTTGAAGTGACCGCAGATCCTTTGCTAGCCAAGGGAGAATAGTCTTGACATGAATATGCGAGGTGGAGGTATTAATCTTCAGCGTCACGAGCTTGTCGAAGGCAGGGTTCGTTAGCGATGGGAGGACGACGTGATCCTCCAAGATGAGGTGTTTGAGATTCGACTCGCAGTTCCCTAGGAACGAACCGTTACGCTCGAACGTATACGGCCTGGACATCCTGAGAACCCCCCGCATCTCCTGATTCGTCATACAGGTGCGGAGTACAAGCACCTCCAAATTCGGCGCAGGCTCTCGTAGGGCGTTCATCAGGGGTGGTACAGTCTCCATCATGGCGGGAGCCATTTCTGTTACGAAGTTGAGGCCCCTGGTACGGTGCATGTCGCTGAGAATGGTGTGGTACTGCTCGCTAGGACGATCACCATAGCCAAGCTCCGAGAGGTAGTCTTCGAAGTCGACGACCAGGGGAGCTACCTTCGACCAGCCAAGGACCTTCTCAAAGCGCTGGGGATTCAGCTGGGGATCCAAGGCCAGCGCTGGTAAGATACCCCCGGAAAGAGCGACCGCTCTCCACCGCTTGGAGACCATGGTAAGCGCGTGTAGTTGCTGTACTACGGGGAACTGGCCAAGTGGACCTTTCTCGAGAAATTTTGAGCGAGATAGAGAAGCGGAGGAGGGCCGGTCGAAGATGTGGATGGAGAAGAATTCTTTTACGGATGTAATGACGATCCCGAAGATGATCGCGAGGACGTCGTCGTCGAGCGTAATGTGCCCGTCTAGGGAACCCTGATGCTTTTGAGCAGGTTGGGTATGCTGCGGGGTGGCAGTTTCAGGCTCGGTTTGTCTCGTACCCATCCGTTTCGGGGTGACCTCCAAAGAGCCGCGATCAAATACGCTGTCACTCCCTACAACGTCTGGTGCATTTCACCCCTGTGACACTACCAGCCACCCATGTGACGCTAGCCAACCGCCTTGACGTTCGATTCCTTCGCCCGCCAAACCTTTTATGATTCAACTTCGACTTTTGAGACGGTGAAAAATCTTTTCTCTATGTACTTACGTACGCCAGAGCATGGTAGAATAATAAATCGAAATTTTGAGCAATATGGGAGGGCTTGGGGGCACTGAGACACCGGGAGCATGGGTGGGTGATACATCCACCTTACTGAGACAATAAACTCAAAACACATGGGAGGACATCGTTTGTTCAGTTACCACCCCTCGTTCTACGACCATGGACAATTCCGCCAACACAACAAACCCTGTCGCCGAGCTCTACCAATCCATTTACTCAGACGATGACCGATCCGACGCCGGCTCGCAGGAGGGTTCTGACCTTTCGGACCCTGAAGCTCCTGTCCAATTCCCTCCTACAGACCCGGACACCAGACGCCCTGTTGACACTGACGTGGTGCGAAGGTCAACTGCGCTGAAGAAGAGCAAACTCACCCCGGGCGTCGTAGTCGGTGGGTGATTTGATATATTGAACGGACATGGTAACGTTGGGGCGGTCGTTTCCGAGATTCAAGAAGAAGGCCTTGTCGAGTTGGATATTCAGGTTGGTTTGAATGTCGCGTAAGGCGCTCGGTGTGAGAGTTGCAGAGGCAACCAAGAAGGGGACGTGGGTGGGGAAGAACGCTCGGAGACGGTCGAGGTTGGCATAGTCCTTCCGGAATTCGCCTCCCCATTGGGAGATGCAGTGCGCTTCGTCGACGACAACCATCGTGAGTTCTTGGGACATGGATGCATCACTCAGGTAGGCTCGGAAGTCGGGATGCTGAAGGCACATTTCTGGGGATGCGAATATGGCCTGGATTTGCCCATTTTCGAGCATCTATCACCAGTCAGGACAGTTAAGAGAAGGTACGAGGAAGGACATACCCTCTTCAGCTTCGGAGACCAGGTGTCTCCATTCACAGCCGCAGCCTCAATCCCCATCTCACGAAACCTTCGCACCTGATCCTCCTGCAGCACCTTCAACGGCGAGAGGATAAGAGCCTTGTGCTTCTTATTCCTCAGAAGTGGGAGCATGTAGGGAATGGTCTTCCCTTCCCCAGTGCCTGCTATCAACACGGAATCCAGCTTGAGGCAGATCGCCTCACCCACATCCAACTGCCAGTCACGGGCAGGACCACCAAACCCTTCCTCAAAAGCCCTCGCCATAACCGCCCTATCTTCCGCCGAATCGTAGCCATTAACCTCATGCTCTTCCCGAGCCGCTTGAAGGTTCTTGTAGCTCAGTTCTTTCGAACGAGTGTGCGTGCTGTCGGTAATCGGTGTATTCGGCATCGTATGATGTTACAGAGCAAGTAAGGAAGGCGTATTATATACGCAGAGGGCCGATCAGTCATTGTTGAGTCGGTCATGGTGGCATAAACGAAGAGAGACGCGACGCGCTGGATCACGTTTCGCTGGCGCTTGGGCGTGACTGTGACGGCTAGTAGTGTCACAGGGGCCAAATGCACCAGACGTTGATGGTGTGACAGCGTCCTCAGGCGCGGCTCTTTGAGGTCACATCCAAAAACGGATGGGTACGAGACAAGGCTCGGTCTCTTTGGGGGTGCTGCGACTGTCTGCGTGGGCAGAGAGATGGGTTCTGAAAAGGCGGAAAATGATCATGGGGAGAGTAATGGGGGCACCATCGTCGCCTTAAATACGTGAAATCTCACAGTGGCATCGCGAAATGACGACCCGCGGACTGTGAGCAACGGGCAGTGTCGAGTCCAAATGGTCTAACCACTTGGTCAAAGCGTGCAGCGACAGTGGTATCCCTCCGCTCGACTCCGTGTCAGTGTGGATACGGGTGGCTGCACCGCAAAGACAGTCAACTGGCAACCAGACATTGGTTATTGTGACATCCTGCAACCGCCATGCGCCCATTGAAGTGGCCATTGTCTTGATTTTTCAAGCGTAGAGCGGTAGCGAAAGTTTGTCGACGGGTTTCTCTGCGCATGACTTTGGAGGCGAAGGTTGTTCGGCTGACTACGCTAGTTGCATAAATCAGGTCGCTAAAAGTGGTAGATCCCTCGGCAGCTCTTCGTAGTAGATGAGCACGATAGGATGGCGGATGGGTATTTGAGCGAGATAGGGGTTAACACGTGCCCCAATGCGTCGACGTCATCGCTCCGAGACCGTTGTCTCGTGCTACCACAAGTTCTCTTCCAACTATACCTTCCCTGGCTTCCCAGTTCGCTTCACCGAGAAGGATACCCTACCATCTACCATTACCAACCACCCGCACGCCGCTAGAGCATCACATCACAAGATAGACATGTCTCGCACGAGGGCGTCAAGTCGTGTCGCGAATCGAGTGAGGGATGTCGCGTCTTCGGGCAGATCCTCCGTGAAGACAGCCGCGCCTGGGATGACGAGAGAGGTGCTACCAGTAGGGTCCTTGTTACCCGAAGACACCTCCCTACTACCCTCGCCGCTGCTCTCGAGTCATCCATCCAGGAAACTGAAACTCCAGCCATCCGTAGACCCGTTCCCCGATTTCGACCATCCGGCTGCCACTGAAGTTCGTGAAGTTTACGAGCTCCTGTCAAAGTCTTTCAACGGGAAAGCACCAGCTCGCTCTATACGTACGAGCTCCTCTTTAAAGAACACAGGAGCGACATGCGGCGACTCGCCAAACGTGATCGACGCCCTCATCGGAACCATCCTCTCGCAGAACACCTCGAGTCGGAACTCCTCCACAGCGAAGCATTCGCTTGATTCACGGTTTGGGAAGCACAATTTTGCGGCTATCGCGGATGTTCCCCTGGCTGAGGTCGTCAACGCTATTCGTCATGGGGGTCTCGCAAACAAGAAAGCCGCCACCATCCAGAACCTCCTTCACTCGATCAAAGCGAAACACGGGGAGTACTCACTGCAGCACCTCGCATCGGCTTCTCCCTCGGAAGTTCGTTCGAACGAGGAAATAATGGGAGAACTCTCCTCCTACGACGGCGTCGGACCCAAGACCGCGGCGTGCGTGCTGCTATTTTGCATCGGGAGAGACTCCTTCGCTGTCGACACGCATGTGTTTCGGTTAAGCAAGATGCTTGGGTGGGTGCCGAAGAATGCGGATAGGGTGAAGACGCAGGTGCATCTCGACAGAAGGATACCGGACGAGTTGAAGTATGGCTTACATGTGATGATGATACGTCATGGAAAGGTGTGTAAAGGATGTAAGAGGGAGGAAGCAAAGGGTGAGTGTGTGTTGAAGGATTGGGTGCATGGTAAACATACAGAGGTACGAGATGTGAACTAGAGCATATCCGAAGCACAAATAGACGAATATTGGCTGAGGCTGGCCGTATTTACAGCAGGGAATGAGTCGGAGGACCCTTGGGGAGATGTGGCTCAGGAGGCCGGAGTAGCGGGACAGATACCAATGGCACTATGAGCCTTGAACTCCTCCACTCCGAGGTACACTGATCAAGTTTGTGAATTCAAATCAATGACCCCGGAAGCAGACACACGATCCATAATCGCTCACCACAGACCGTGTTTGCGACCATGCCAATGGGTCTACAAGGTAACCAGCCACGGCTGGATCCCTGGCCACAATGGGTGCATGCAATCGCCTTCCCAATGGTTTAGCCACACCGCATACAATGCGGTTGCCACAACTTAGAAAACATATATAAGCGAGATACTGAGGTGTGTAGCCTCCACGCTCAACCCTCCGATGTCTCAGTTCAACCTCGGACGTGGCCTCCTCACCACTACTACCGAAATTACCAACCCCCGCACTCATCCCAACCAATACGCGGACGGTGTCTCCCAGCAAGCATCCACAGTGACCGGATCGAGCACAGGACTCACCGGTAGCGAGTCAAACGTGGGGCACAAGCCTTATATCGTCGAGAAGGAGGCTTGGAGTGGTCGCCCATCTATCCCCCTATTGGCAAAGCCCGACGGAGCAACTATCAGGAAAATGAAAGAAGAGCTCAAGAAGGTCAAGGAAGAGGTGAAGAAGATCCTAGAGCGCTGGTGCAGGAGGAAGCTCGTCCCAACTGGAGATGTTCTCGGGACAACCCAGTCCGGAGAGACAATGATGAAACATGTCGTCGCCTTCGACCTTACGGACATCGTCGTCGTTCCGGACTGTGAGCGATGGGACGCCGAGCTCGGCGAGCGATACTGGTGGCACCAAGGAGAGATCATCCGGGAGCGGACTCATAACGTTGTTCCGGTGGACGAGGATATCAACCGCGTTCTGTTCTACCTTCGGTACGGTCATGACCCCACGGGCAAGGATAGAAGGGGTTCGGTGACGATTGCTGATATCGACGCGACGGCAGACTTTCTGTGGAAAAGGTTTGCCTGACCGACATATGACTACACCGTAAAGTCTGGTTGTACTGTTGATCCTCTGGACACTTGCGTTTGATTCGCTGTATTTGTTTTCGTGTTTTACATCCATTGGGCTCCTTTGAATTCCTGATACCGGCGGTTCGGGGTGGGCATTGAGTTCAGTCACCAAGGGACCATGTGACCCATCGACCGTGCTGGTAAAGACATAATGGACAGGGCGCCATTCCACCATCTGCGAAGTGGCACACTCATTATCTCTCTTGCAATATTCAAGTTTATGATGCATTCTGGGTGTGCAGTAAGTCACCAATGGACACAGGGCAGTATAAGACTGCGACCGATATCCCTGTGGCTATCTCCAACTCGCCCATTATGGTTCGATCTCTCGCCACTCTAACCCACAAAGTTCAAAGCACCGCCTCCCACATTCAGTCACACGACATGGTCTTGGGCGGCGAGCGCCGAATTATAGTCGTTGCTCGACCCCACGCAAAACTCCCAGCAACCTTGGAAGAACGGCTATCCGCTGACCGAGTCAAGATAATCTCTGACGAGCTCGAGAGCATCGTATATTTCCTGTGCTCCAGACTCGAGGTTACGAGCCCAGGCGGTGTCTGCAACCCCGGAGACCTCAGGGTCGTCGGGAACCTTCCTCCCAGGATATCTTCTGCGTCTTGCGAGGCGTCTACTCTCCAGAACATAAGGAGACAAAGCTTGATGCTCACTCTGTACACACTCCACAATCTCGTATTGATTCATTCAGCCGCGCAGAAGTTTCAGGAGGGGCATCGGCGCGAATGGTTCTGGTACTGGCGCAACACGACGGATAGTTTCAGCGGACGGGTGCATTTTACGAGGCAGGATGGGGACGTGGTCATCGTGGATGAATACGCACATCGGGTTCTGGGGAAGCTGCGGGACGAAATCAAGCGTCTCGAGGCGAGAGAACGTGGGCTGTCGATGTCAGAGATCCTCAGCGCGGTGAGGAGGATGCACCCAATCTCAGAGGAGTGCGAGGAGGTGGGAAGGATGAAGGGCGTTGGATACGGGTTTGTGAAGGATTATCGGAGTCGATATCCCCTGACCCTGGAGCACTACTGAACAACATTCGGAATACGTACTCCGCTTTTCGTCGGTGTTTAACAGGAGACGAACAAGTAAGAGATTCAGGACTGTATTAGATTAGGCTTAGCCGCTGTTGGATACTATCGAGCTGAACGAGTGAATGTTAATCTCATGTTAATCTTGCGTTCGGAGGCTGCTCAGTTGCGGCCAAGTATAATGGAACATGTAAAGCTCATCGATAACAAAGAGTGTGTGCGTCCCAGAGCCTCGGAAGCGTGGAACGGCGATGTGTCAGGGCAATTAGGCGCCCGGTCGTGGTAGATTAGATTAGATTAGATTAGATAGATTAGTTACCTGGTTTAGACGCCAGCAGCATATCGGAACCAATGTCACTCATTGCCCTCGACGCTATAAAGGCGCTTAGCAGCTAGCGTCCCCGCCCCACCAGCTGGCGTGTCCGAGTAGGTACTTTCACTCTGGACTACTCCAACGCGGGATAATTCAAGGGTCAAACAGAGGATCGAGAGACAGAGGTGTCGCGGTAACGCTCATACCTTGGCCGTTGTGTGCGCCGGCGCTAACCCTCCTCATATCCTTTCTCCGTTCGATGCTAGATCGTGTGTTGCGCCTTTATTCCTTCCTACGCCCGAACTGAATTGATCAACGCCCACACGGTGGGCTGTGGGTGTGACCTGTGCATGGGAAAGGTACATGGGCGTTGAAAGGTACACCCACATGTTCGAGCCGAGTCACGTCCCTCTTCCTTGAACGCCTTTCGACTCGTGGTAGTGCCCTCAGAATCCATATCCATGGTGCCGGTATCACCAGACCCAACCACCGCTTTCAAAATCAACGACCTGGGTGCCCTCGCTGCGCTTGTCAATTCCGAGCCCAATATGCTCACATTCCGCGCGATCCTGACCGCCTACGCGTCCGTAGGAACCAAGAACCCTTCCAAGGCCGACGCCTACAGCACCCTCCTCCGTGACCTTGAAGTCTACCCAGACATGCCGCCAATCCCCATGCCCGAGTTTCTGAATACACGCGGTTCGGTCAAGACAGACACGTTTGAAGGAGTCTTCATCCAAGAGCTCTTCGACTGGTTGACGTCGATGCTCTCGGAGGCCGTACACGAGGACACAGAGATTACAACCAGCAACACGTACCTGATCGCCTCAATGCTATCGGGGAGTGCGATCAAGACACAAGCGTGCTTCTCGTCTCTTCAAGTCTCGTACATCCTCGATGGATTGCATATGAAGGGGTCGGATTACCAAGACTTCTTTACGCCGGAGGAGTACGAGGTCGCTGCAGTCGGGGCATTGATTCAGGTCCTTTCGGCGGCCAAGCGGATTTTGGAGTTGGGGATGATTGATGAGCGGGATCTCGGGCGATCTTTGGAGGAGATAGGTGAGGTGATCGAGGGTTCAGCGGGTGGGAAGCTCTTGCAGGTGCGTTCTGCGTAGAGAAACATTAGCCTGTATTGACTTGATTTGTTTTATATAGGCCGCGAGAGAGTTGGCTCAGAATGGGTTCAAGGACTCGTGGGCTTCGCAGGACATCTGGGCTCTGCTCGAGGAGTGACGGTCTCCCGGAGACAAAGGGACGATCGTTTCTGCGAACGGTCATGTGAAAGAGACGCGAGGTGGTTGAGTGCGAAATTATGTCGCACTCCTCACATCGATTCAACTAAACGTACGGGAGGATATGTAATAATAAAGCTGCGCTCTTAGGTGCTTAAGATCATCCCCCAGACAATAAGATGCAGCACGTATACGATTTTGAATTTGGTCACAGCATTCGGACAGGGCGTGCTTCGCCGGCCCCCGCACCTTTCCCTCGATCGCCTCCCCGTGCACATCGCCATTCCCAGAGTCTTGCAAGGACTATGGTAGTGAACCCACAAGACGACTAATAGACTCGGGTATCGCTCACGGATATCAGATACGCGCCCACACCCGCGCACTGCCCAGCAAGGGACGTGTTTAGGGAGAAATGAGACCAGTCGAGGGCCCAGTAGAGGTCCAATGTCCACTCGAAGCGACTGCTACCCGACATAGTGAGCGGTATTTCTGATCATGAGGGATCGAAACAACGTTCACGTACAGAAGTTATGAGTCATGACCCTAGACCATTCTCCCATACCGAGCTTGGGATAGAAGTTATATGGAAGTGATATGGATAGGAAATTGGAATCGACCGGCGTCCACTAGCTCGAGGTCCCGGATGTATCCAGGAAAGAAAAATGAAAGTGAAGGGCTATTAGCGTTCCCATTGGACGTTCAAGTTGGACCACAAACACCATTGTGCGCCTCCTCTCGTTTCTCGGTGAGCGTTTGATGTCAGGCTACGGCTCACAGGCGCTTATAATCGCCCACCCCACCCCATGTTCCATGTTCAATGTGCGTGGAGTCCCCCGCACCCTTAGCTTCGCAGAACCCAGACCATACAAAGAGTCGCAGAACCCAGACCACGGAAACTCGGTAGGCAAGGGGTAGTGCATCTGGTGGAGCGTTTTCGCCTCGCATCCCATTCCATCCCGCCATGATTCAGCTGGAGAGTCGTTCCCCTCTCCTCTCCTCGATACATACCGATAGTGCGGTGTATTAGGAAAGAGAACGTTCGGTCATACGTGGAAGGACGGCACGGAAAGAACGTCGAGATCTTGCGATACGGGGATCTTCAAGCACGTCGAGGCTCCAACGCAGAGGTCCCCGAGGGTAACGTACTTGAGTATCCGGTTATCGTCTCGGTGTCGGGGTGAAATTATGAAATGCGGGTTGGAGTCCGGCCTCCAGAGTCCAGGGTCCAGAGTCCAGGGTCCAGAGTCCAGGAGATAAGTAAACGCGGCGGATGAAGGACTACATAGCGTGTGTTCTCAAGCGTATTCGCCGTGGGTCGTAACGAGAGTAAAGATTAATAAAGCCCTACTATGAGCTCGTCATGCTATAACAATGACGCTCACTGCGTGCGTCTGGGTATAAGTATATCGTGTCGAGTTGCGGTGTCACCGGCACGGCTGCGTCGTCAGTTCGTAGAATCGTACCTGGGGGTGGTGTGGAACTGCGTGTTACGTGTAGTTTCGTGGTGTGTTATGTTTGACGGAGAATCAAAGGTTGGAGGGCGGAGACGATTCAGAAGCGAGGAAGTAGGAGGGTGGAACGCCTCGCTAGAGCATTTGGTTATGCCATGGGGTGGGTGGGTTAGGATTCGGAGCTGGTTCAAGTTCGAGGGGAGAATGCGGGTCGGTCGATGGATTACACGAGAGTGAATTGGATTACACCAGAGACCATCGGAGTGAGTGGGTGGAACGGGAGTCAGAGTGAGTGGATAGGGTGGACCGGGCAGATAGCGAAGGAGGGGGCTGGAGTTAAGTGGGCGGTGGGATTCTTACCGTGTAGAGCACGGGGTATCGTAGTGCGTAGTGCGGAGGGCGGAGGGAGTTTGAAGGGGGTGTCGATCCAGCGAAAGGATTCAAGGACCGATGGTACCCCAGCGAACGGCGAACGAATTGGACGGCTGATGGCACCTCCACCGAACGACTTCGACGACCGGTGTCGCCCCAACGACTCGGAGCGAATTCGACGGCGTATGTGAACGTCGATGGAGAGTGCTGGATAGCCTGGAGGGCGGACGTAAGTATGCTCCCCAGGAGAACGTACGTGCGCATACTCCCCAGGTGGATCCCAGGGTACCTGTCGCAGAGAAGGTACTTAGACTACCCCGAGAGATAGTGGATATTCCCCAGGGGTACACTGGGGTGCAGTGGTTCGACCCGGCCCATGGATGATGCTCGGTAGTTCCGAGTTTTGCGAGCTGGGACAGGCGGTGGGTACACAGCACACTGCCGGGAGAGTTCAAAAGGCAACGCCCTGTGCACAGCCGGGGAGCCGTATGGTTCGTAGTGTCGCTACCAAGCGAAGCCGGCAAGGACCCCCTTTTGGCGGAGGCGCATGTCAATGAGCAGGGATAGAACCGGTCATGGCATGGTCTTTATCGGGGCGAGACGAAGGTGGGAGTGGGGGACGCCGGCTGGATGGCTATGCATGTTTACGCCGCTGCTCCGGGGTTCTTCGGCGAGCGATTTTGCAGCTGGGTTCCTGCGTGAGCCGAATGATGGCCCGAATCTTCTCGAGCTTATAGTATACCTGTCCGCAGAGAAACGTCTGTGGGATGCTCCAGAGGATGTACGGAGGAACCTCAGTCGACTCGAATGACAGTCAAGATTCGGGTGGAAGCCAAGTGGCACAAACCACCCCTGGGAACCTCCCACAAACCCCGACGCGTGCCGCCCGCCAAGCCGACCCATCGCTGCTTCGGCATCACCCAAACCCATCACCCCCCAGCGCAAACAGAACCAAGTACCACGCCTGCAAGGGAACGCGCTCAGCTGGGGATGCTGTCCGATCTTGCTTCGATCTGCTTCCATACCGTCCGCTCTCTCTATACCTCACTCAGGCTAGGACGCGCTAGCCCAGGACAGCAAAACAAGATACAAGGAACCCAGCCAGGATTAGGAAAGAAGACAGAGAGACAGAGACGGGAGAGAGAGACAGAAGAGCTAGAACGATAGGAAAGGAAGAAGAAGAGCAAGCAAGCAAGGAACGATGGCTTCAGGTACGTTCGGGCTATGTGTACCCTTAACCGCTGTATGGACCGACGCTGACTCCTCTCCTCCCTTCTCTTCTCTCTCCTCCTCCCTTGCCTCTTCCTCTCTTCCTTGCTTCCCTCTCCACCTACCGCAACCACCCTCCCCTCACTCATCTCTCAAACACCTCGAACAGAATACAACGACCCAAGCACGACGACGACGCTCCCCTCGCCGCCCTTCGACAGCGTCTCCTCCATCCGCTTCCACCCCACAAACCCGGACTTGTTGCTTGTTAGTAGTTGGGATACTGTACGTCCTTTCCTCTGTTCTTCCTCCCCTGTTCCTCTTCTTTTCTCTTGCCTCCCTTCCCCCCCTTTCACTCTTTCGTCCGCACACCAACCCTGCGTTACCCACCCCCGCTTCTCTCCTCACCCCGCCCGAATAACCAAAGCCTAACCCCGCCCCCACAGACCGTCCGCTACTACGACTCCGGTTCCTCCCAGTCCCTGCCCTCCTCCGCCCCCGACAGGCCCGCGGAGCTCAAAGCCAAGTTCGATCACCGCGCCGCGGTCCTCGCGTGTGCGTTCAATGCCGATGGGGGGAGGGCGTATAGTGGGGGGTTGGATACGGGGGTTAGAGAGTGAGTGTTCCTCTTGGATTAATTGGTTTCTCCAAAGCTCTGCCTATGTTGGCAGCCTTGTTCAGAGGCAGTCGTCCTCGACGACTTCTTGTTCCCGGGATTCTTCCTTGCGCCACGCCGCGTTCCTTTCTGCTACCCGCTTTACCGCGTCCTCTTCGTCCCCGCCCTTATTGATCTCCCTCCCCTCCACTCCCTCCTCCCAAACCCTTAACTCACCCCCCTCCCCCCAGGTTAGACCTCTCAACCGAAAAGATCACACACCTCGGCACCCACGCCGACTCCGTCTCCTCCATGGTCTTCTCCGCCAACGCGTCTTCCCTCATTACGGGGAGCTGGGATCGGAGTGTCCGGTTTTGGGATTCTAGAGTTGGAGGGGGGAATGGTGAGTGTTTTGTTGATGTTGCGGTTTTATTCCTGCATACCGAGCGAAGCGAGGTTGGGTCTACGGGCCTTGTGGTATACGGCGGGGTGTTGACCTCGAGCTCGGGCTCGTTGGGATCGGGGCTAGGGAGACCGACGTTGAGATTTGGGGCGGGAACGCTTCTGGAGTGCTTCCCATCTTCGCGTCTGCATTTAGAAAGAACCCCAAAACTGACTCCAACCCACCCAGGCTCCACCGAAACATCCAAAACAGAAACCCCGGAACGCGTCTACGCGCTCGACGTCGTGCACAACACGCTCGTCGTCGCGATGGCCTCGAGGCTGTTCCATATCTACGACGTACGAAACATGCGTGTCCCTTCACAACAAGTGAGTTCTCTCTTCTCCTCTTGATCCATGCCTTTATTCCTGTGTCTACCGGGTATACGCATAAGGATAGAATGAATGCTGACGTTGATTACAGAGGGAGAGCAGCCTGAAGTACATGACGAGGAGCTTGGCGTGTATGCCGACGGGCGAGGGGTACGCGACGGCGAGTGTGGAGGGCAGGATTGCGGTGGAGTGGTTTGATGTTCGGGATGAGGTGTGTTTTTGTCTTCTATTATTGGGTTTGGTTTTGTCATTCTTTCATACATCCGGGCGTGTCGTTCCTTACGCTCCAATCTTTTTACTCTTTGCTGTGTTTACGCCTGTTCGTGCTTCGTCTTTGTCTCTACCCTGTTCGTCCTTCGTCGCTGTCCTTTCTGCTCCGTCTCCATCCGGGCGGGTCGTCCTGGAGTCGAGGGACGGTACGCTTTCGAAGACCGGGCCTTCGTTATGCTTTGTTACCCTTCGTCATTCTTCCGTTCGTCTCCATCCAGGCGGGTCGTGTTGGGGTCTGGAGGCGGAGATGAGGAACGGGTTGCTTGGCTGGGCGCTCTTCCGTTCGTCTCTGTTTCGTTTCTCCCGTCTTCTATCGTTTTTAATTCCTCGTTCTTCCGTCCTTCCGTTTCACTTTGTCCCCGCCCTCCCCCCATCCCGCCGGGTCCTCCGATTTGGCGCGTGGTGGGCGAGGGGTGAGTACCCGAGACTGAGACTGAGCGGAACGTGGCGGGGCTGGCTCGACCCCTGCAGTTGAGTCACAGCGGTAAGAAGTGTTCAGGAACTGGGGAGACCTGCCTTCGTTCTACCCTTCTACTCCCCTCTTCTCTTCCTTTAAAACGCAGCTCGCTCACCCCCACCCCCCACCAGGTCCAAGAAAAGAAATACGCATTCAAGTGTCACCGCCAGACTGTCGGCAGCGTGGACCACGTCTGGCCCGTCAATGCGCTCGCGTTTCATCCTGTGTACGTCCTCTTATTTCTTTTGATATATTCTTTATCCCCTGTGTACCATTTACACCGTGCGGTGGGGATGAGATGGTGTCCTGACGGTGTGCCAACGGGGACGAGACGGTGTGATGACGGGGAGAAGACGGTGTGATGAAGAGGGGAAGACGGCGTGAAGGGGAGAAACAATGTGCTGACATGTAAATTTGGACGGATAGGTACAATACGTTCGCGAGCGCGGGGAGCGACGGGACGGTGAGTATTTGGGACCATAAGGTGAAGAAGAGGTTGAGGCAGTATCCGAAGTATCCGACTGGTGGGTGTCTTTCCTTCTTCCTTCTTCCTTCCTTCCCCTCTTCCTTCCTTCCTCACCCCCTCACCCCTTCACCCTCACATCCGCTCTTCCTTCGTTTTCCTTCCTCCCCATCCCCCATTGCACTTACCTCGCCAACGAAGCCATAAGATTCTAACGAAACCCCCCCTCTCAACAGCCGTCTCAGCCCTAGCATTCAACGCCCCCGGTACACAATTGGCCATCGCGTCCTCGTACACATGGGACGAGGGCGAGGCGGGGGCGCGGGTGCAGCCGGGCGGGGGGGTGCCGTGGGTGGGGGTGAGGAGGTGTGGGGAGGAGGTGAGGCCGAAGGGGTGGAGTAGTGGGTGAGTGTTGGGGGGAGGTGAGGAGGGGGAGGGGATGACTTTGAGGGTACGTGGGATGGTGTTTTGGAGGATATCGCGAGTCTGACGGAGTACAGGGCTGGGATATGACTGCATGTGCTTTGTAACGTTGGCCCTCGGTTTGTGTGCATGTTTGGAATCGTATTTTTGTTCGTTATCGTCCTACGGGAGTGAAGCGTTGGAACCGAGTCGGTGCCTGGGGTATGCTTCCCTTTTCTCGCTTCTGGTTTTTGGTTGTCGGTTTCGTCCGAGTTGTGGTGTCAACCTTCAAGGTACGCTGGGGGTGGTTTAGTCTGATTCTTATTCTTATTCTGCTTATGGTCTGCTTATTATTTGGTCTGTGTCGAAAGCCACACAGAGGCCAAATGTCGTTCGCAGACTTGGAGGTGGCTCGTGACCCTTGAGGTTCTGTTTATAGCGATCCCTGGGAGCGACAGGGTTTATCCTCGGCATACCCTGGCCGTCGTCGCCTCAGCTACTACAGCGTGCTTAACCCTCCTACCGCGTTCTAGGGACTCCCTCGCTGGTGTTGGTATGTTACACTCATTCACCTCGAGACGGCCGAGGGAAACGGCGTGCGGGTGAACGTGGTCTACTGAGGTGAGCAGACATATTCCTTCGTCATTCGTGGTCAAACGCTGATTGGACGCTTCATGGCAGAATAGACGCGGGAGGTCGGATGGCCTGTACTTGAACGTTGGCTTTATTCAGCGAGGTGTGTCTTGTCTCGGTGGTAAATTGGTTGGTTGGTGCTGCCGTGAGGGAATGGGCGTCTGAGACTTCGTTCGTTCGTCGTTTGCTTCCAGGCGTTGGCTCACCACGTGACGCCGGAAGTTCTCCTCGAAATGTCGGTTTAACTCGTTCTGTCTGAGGTTAGCAGGGTATTACGACGAGATGAGACGAGACGAGGTCGTGCCGATTGTTGCAGAGTAAGAGCTAGTCAGGTCCTGTGGCGGTTGGGGTGCTGGGATGCTAACGGTGCTCGATGCCACCATTTCACTGGCGTGTGTTAAAGTAACATTTTGGGAAGGTATACTGGACGCACTGCGTCCTTGTGGCTCGGTGTCCCTCGTCAGTCGTGGGACGGGGGTAAGCAAGAACGAGAACCATCGTTCTTCTGAGGGTCACCTACTTTGCGGTTGGCTTTAATCTTTGGCACGGAGGCGTTCTTTGCTGGGACCCAGGACTGTGGTCTCGTCAGGTCGAGTGGAGCCATGTCGAGGTACGTTTCTTTCTTTCGTTGTTTAAGATGCTCTCGGCTAGGATAGCGAGACTAACGCTTCACACCCTAGATATAAATCGGGAGGTAAATTCGTTATGATACTTTGACGAAGGTCTGTCCTCGGATCTTCACCAGTGCGTGCTTTCCTTTTCTCCTCCTTTGGCTAGCGCAGGCACCTCCCAGAGGCAAGACTTCGAGTTTGACTCGACGAGTACGGGTCGAGCGTTGACTATCGTAGAGGGAGGTGGGCTTCACCGAAGGAACCCGGATGGCTTCTTTGTGCTAACCTTAGTGCTAGGGAAAGCGTCCCTGAGCGAACCGTTGGTCTGTCAGATCCGACCGCCCCAAACAAAGATGTTATTTCCAACGCGCCTCGATCCAGAAGTGCCTCACCACCTTCAAGTGAAGAACAAAGCCACGACGTCGGCTCGACTCCCGCTGTTCCCCGCCAAACATTTTGAACCCATTGGACCAGATATTCGCTGGTCAAAGCAACGACCTTTTATGGCCTCATTGAGTCGCTATGTCTTTCGTCGTGCCTGCGCTTTGAGCTTCACCTCAATGGCTTCGTCTGGCGGACCTCTGCCCGCATGAGGGCGGTATGACAAGGGGACGGCGCTCAAAGCGCATCGTTCTTGCGGGTATATAAACTACGCCGTGGTGACGGGGTCTGGAAATACGCCTCATCGCCCTCAATCTAACCGCCTCACTCGCCAAGCCCGCACACAGCCAGCTCGTAACATGTCGTACAAGATGCAGATAGGCTTCTTGATGGACGGCCCAGTCCCGCCATCCCCCCCTTCCTCGGCCTCTTCATTCTTCCCTCGATATCCTCCCTCTCTTTCCTCCGCTTCCACTCCGACCTTGATGATCTCCCTTCCAGCGGCCCAGGATCACCCTTCCCTGCATGGAGTCTCCGCGCCACAGGGTAAGCGTTTGGGCTTTCGCGTAGGGAACTTGGTCCAGTTATCCAGCGGTCCCCCTCCGCGCATGAAAGTCCAGGCTCACCAGCTCTACGCCGCTTGGTACCGTCGTAAGTATATCGCCACAGCTACTCTCCGAAACACAACCGCACATTCAAGTTCCAGAGGAGGGTGTGGTGCTCACAGTGGGTTCACCCACGTGAACGCGGAGCTGGGGAGTATGAAAGCGGTGAATAAGGTGATTATGCTGAAGTGGAAGAATGCGAAGGTGGAGGAGGAGGAGTGGAGGAAGGTAGCGGAGGTGTATGAGGGGAGGATGGCGGAGGGGAGTCACCGTGGAAGGGGGTATAGGCATGAGGATGTTGTGAGGAGGATGGAGGGGGATGGGTGGGTGCCGAAGGAGGAGTGGGAGTTTTGAGGGGTCGATATGTCGGGTGGTGGATTTTTGGCTTGGACGATGTGTTCTGCCTCGTCGTATTGTACTCTATTTCAGCTACTAATGTTCGGCCTATCCCTGCGTGTGCTATTCTTCGACCAGTTAACGTCGCTATGTCTCTCTTGATTGATCAAAAAATTCTTTTGACCCACAATTCCCACTAGCTTTGCCTGGGCGCTTATCCCACGGCTCCGAAGCGCCCATCAAAGTCACGCTCGGAATGGGCGATCGGGTGGCACATAGGGGCTCGGCGAGTTCGGGGGGTGGTGGAGGATATGGCTGTACTCTGCGGGGTGGGTTTGGACCATTGGTCAATATGCTGTGCCGAAAGAAAGCTGCAAAAACACTGCATGAGAAACTAGTATACATTTGACACAGAAATGACGGGACGCTCTTTGCCGGTTAATCATCCAGGTTGGGACGTCATTTGAACGAGAGGCTGGGCGTTTCCAAATTCCGATTGACTGAGGTTCTTGGATCGCACGTCGCGACGGGCACGGTACTTCCCCAAGTAACCATCCGAGCCATATTTGCCTTCGGCCGTGTTCTGCGGCCTGTGCAGTAGGCTGAAAATCTCCTTTTCCAGAAAGTTATCACTCCCAACCCAACCCATATCGCGCTCTATAAACAATAGCTCATCCCACATACCCCGTGTCACCACGACGATATTGCTTCCCCATACGATGTGTGCGCCTTCCTGGTCCCTCCAGCGATAGCTATCTGTCCCGTTGTCCCATTCCGCGCCTTTGGGTACCTTGACGAACCTCGGGAATATGTAAACAGTGTTCTTTCTGTGGATACCATCCGCGTCCTTCATCTTTTCCCTACCGGCACTGGGGGCGTGGTCCATGATGAGCCGGAGAAGGGCGCGCTTTATCTCAGGCTCCTTGTTAAGGGTCCAGAGCTCTTGCCGGAGGGCCACAAGTTCTTGGGGTTGGTCGTCGAAGACGCGTATATAAACCGCCGGGCGATGCGCGGGTGTGTCAATGTCGCGAATTAGGGGACGAATCGCGTTCTTTACGAGGCACATGGTGACTTGAGGGGACTTCATGGAGGCCGAAAGGACGGTCAGACAGGGCCGCAACGGCCGTACAGAAGAAGATGGCGGAGGAAGAGCCAGAGTAAAATCATCGGTCCCCTCCTGTTATATATACTCGCACTTCGGGCTAGCTTTGATCACGCCCATTGACAATAGTCGAGATAGCTATGGACGGCCATTTATATAAGTGAGCAGGGACAGGAATCCTCGAGAATGGGTTATTCCACAACCCATTATGGTTGCGACGTGGGGCTTGGACCATGTGCTTATCTCTTGTAAAGGGCCACAGTGGGCCGTGGACGTGGATATGATCTCCGCATGTTGCATTCAGCACTTTGGGTTGCACAGCGGTCCCCATAATCGATCACCGTGGCCCTCAATAAAGAGCCTTGACGTTCCGTCCGTGGAGGTGATTGGCTGAGGAGTAGCTCTCTCAATTCAGCGTCATACCTCCCCATAGTCTACGATGCCATGTAATCATGTACCTTCTGCTTGTATCCTGGGATCAACGAGCCAAGATGCATCCGATACCTCCCTTTGTGTAGTCGATAGCCATTGGTGTTGGTCAATCTTGAGAGTGGGATCTTCGAGGTCACGTCGGGCTGTACACCGCCCTTGATATGGGTCCGGCCGTAAGAATATACGGTTGCACACCTCGACATTGCGTGCCACTAAAGGGGCTCGAGTCAAGAGTCATTGTTCACAGCTATGTAAGCCCAAACATAATTTGAACTTATTTTGACCAAAATAAAGTACTTTGTGCGCAGCGATAGCCCACGCATATTTATATTAGTTGAACGCGTGAGCCGGTGATACTCCATACCAGGATACCAGTCTGGATACAGGGCCGACTAGGTACGTTGCGGGCGATCGGACTACAGTATCACATACTCTGGGTGGCGTGGGCGCGACTATCGACGCTACACGAATGGGGTGACAGGAAGGAGCTATATCAGGCTGGCACCTAGGGTTGACCGTTCATCTCGTACTCACGATGCCCGTCGCTAGGCTTTCCTCCCCATAGCCTACGGTAGATCAACACGAATGGCCAGTGGAAGAACGCCTCCCAAAATGTGGTCTCGTCCTCCGTAACGAAAGGGTCGGTAGCTTCCCTAGCGATGGCCAAACGCATAGTCGCCCAGGTGACGATGGCAGCGACAGGGAAGTAATGCGCAAGTGACCCAGTCTCGGATGTGATCTCCTTTACGTTCATGCCAAAGATGGCCTGCCCGTCGTCAACGTCAAGTTTGCGACCTATGTTAGGCAAAGGTACTCACGGCAATGAACCCAGCAGGGAGGAAGAGCACACTCAGATCGGCAATTCTCTTCATGGCTGACGGCAAACCGTCAGAGTGGTACGTTGGATTGTGAATTGTATACGCACCACGACTATCTTCGAGGGCCTTTTGGCCGCGCATTGTGTCGATGAGAGATTCGTGCACCGCGATCCTGTGAAAAGCCTTCCTCCACTCCGATATTTGCTTCAATCGCATCGTCTGAATACCGAAGCTACTCACATGGTCCAGCATCTTCTCTTCCAGCCGCAGTTTGGACTTCAATCTGTCCACCTCCTGTAGGAGGCCATTGCACTCGCGACGCACAAATCCATCTTCGGGTGGCGCGAAGGGGTTCTCGGACTCCAGGATGAATTGGATGTCCTCTGTGAAACCATCCAGCGCGGATAGGCAATGATCGTAGTATGGGCGTATCGCTTTCGCTTCGTTCAAGGCGATTTTAGATGGGCCCAGATTGAAAGCATGCAAGGGTGCCTCCTGGAGGATTGGAGCATGTTGCTGCTATGTCTGATCCACTATACTCGGGGGGTGCTTACCAGGTTAACCATATGCCTCCACAGTACGTCGACGGCTTGATCCCAACCAGACAATGCGTGCCACAAATGAAGCAGGAGAACCAATGTCGGATCCGCCGATTCGCGGAACACCTGGCGCCAATGGAGGGATTGACTTGCGAGGTAGATGCGCTTTCGAAGCCAGACACTAGACGTTCCTCGAGGTGTATCGGAGTGGTGATATGAGAGGAGCGTGCTTCCATCAATACTGCGGATAAGGTATACGGACAGCAAGTCTACTTGAAGGTAGCCATCTTCTGTTATGTCGGAATAGATCAACTTCAATTCGTTGGAGACGCTCGAAATTGTCGACGTACCATCACTCAGCCTCAGAGGCGCGCGCACGTCTAACCCGCCGAACGTAGCGCGGCGCTTCCGGGCGTCCGCTTCATCCTTGGGTGTCGGACAGGCAATGACTTTGACAAATTTCAAGGTAATAGAGATGTCTGAGGGACGATCAGCAGGGCACGGCAATTACTCAAATAACATGCACGTACGATCACCCTTTCTGCGCCTGATTTGCGCCTGAAAACGCGACGGTATCCAGTTGATGGATGACGAAAAGAAGGTAGGTTCGACGTTAAGTCTTTTAACGATTACGGGATGCCTGACAGACAGTCGCAATATGACTCACCTGGCGCCTAGCATATGTAACAGTGGCCTAGACAAGCCCTCGAGAAAGAGAATCCTAACGTGGACATTTTCCTGACGCTAAATTCAAAGAAGGTTGGGTGGTCAGATTCGAACAGGGGTTGAACTACGCGCAATCAATGTTCACCCCTTCGAAGTCGGCCAAGAGTCGCGCCCATACTTCCTCGTAGCTGCCCCCACCAAGATCTAGTCGTCCTGGATCGTGTACGAGGCCGGCATGGCTGAAATCGCACCTGAGAATGCCGAAGTTGGCGCCAGGGGCAGGAGACGTGCCGGCCCCATCAGACAGTCCACTGTTCTCAACCTGGGTCGTTGTCCAGTTGGGAAACTGGGATTCTGGATAGTCCTTCCAGCACTGTTCGTCAGTACGGGAACAGCACGGATCAGTTTCAAGTGACCCTGCCGAGTTGGGGTCAGCTCCCTTTACAACAGACTTCAGTGATATCCTCACCGCTACTCGGTATGCCTGGAACGTCTTGAAACGGGGATTAGAAGGAAATTCGTGGACCCATAGGAAGCTTGATCCATACCGTCGATGTCACAGAGCCATGGCCACGGCGCTGATGGCACACCCGATCTGTGACACAGCTCAGAGATCCTCGTATTGGTTGGCGGCATCGACGACTTCCTTCGCTAGACGTTAGGGGACCGATGAAAGGGTACCAAGATTACTCTGACCCCCCGCTCAATGAGCCTGTGCGATTAAAAGAGTCGAAGAACAAGAGATTCGGGTGCACTCATTCGCATCAGTGTGATCAGGGGGCCCAACCCTACAGATGGTGACCGAGGATCGTCGTGTCGCGCAAGTCTTTGTTTTTTGTACGGCTCAGGCACAATCCGCCAGGGACCTATCAGCCCTGGCGCTGCCGTTCTCAACGAAATCCCTGTCTACAAGGGATAGGTCAGGACATACCAGAAGTCTAAGGTCGGTTATGGAGCGTCGAGGCAATTGCGGTGTAAGCCCCCTCCCCTAGGTGAGGCTGTCCATATAAAGGTCGGCGTTAGACGATTTAATAGGCCCGCTACTGGCATGCGACCATCGGGGGAACATCCGGCGGCTTGATCGGCCTCGTTGCGTCCTTGTATGAGGCGAGGTTCAACGCCTTCCGCCACTGGACCGCCAGGCGGTGTCACCATCGCCTTGTTCTTCATGGAGATGACGCACAGTCGGGATCTCCAAGACACGAGAAGGAAACATTACTGAGAGGTTCGGGACATCGTACTCAACTTCCTGAGTCGCCATTGGGGGTTCTGGGAGAGCTTGTGTTGAGCTTGTCGCCTACGCAGTACGGCTGTGGAAAGCTCGAAACGGTGCATGACAGAAGCTGGGTTGAGGGTGATCACGTTCCAAGGGTCAGCGCCGAAAAAGAGGCTCGAACCATCCGCAATGGAAACGGTCAGCGCTACTCGTCGCCAGAACAGGCGGAGTGGAATCCTGCTTATAATCTGTAGTCTATTCGAGTTGCGGTTGGTTTGTCTCCCGTCGGCTAGCTCGGAGGAGTTACCATCAGACGGGGCGACCAGCGGGGGTGGTTTCCTAGAGCTAGGGACACAGGAGCCACTTGAGAGACGCCAGTCGCCATATAGCCCAAGCCTGATACAACCCCGTAGCGGTTGCGAAGATGGCAGAAAGGAGTTGATCTAGTCGCATTATGGTGCCGAAGTTGTCGTGTATCGTAGTCCAGCGTGTTACGAAGGCTCTGGAAGTCATTCTTGCCTCTAGAATAAACCCTAGTTTAGCTATATAGACATATTTACGTCTCACCTCTGCGGGGTGGTCACTGTAAGAAACACTTCACAAGACACGTGCAACACGGTTGTTGACTTTAGGTTTAACTTTAAATCGGAGCAGGGACCTTCCGGCAAACGCCGGAACCACAATCTGGGGTCTTGACTCTTGGCTACAACGAAGCAGTCTCTGAACGCAAGATTAACATTCATTCGTTCAGCTCGGTAACATCCAAAAAACGACGAAGCGCACTCTAGTATAGTCCCGAATCTATTACTGAGGGCAATACAGGTCCAAGAAGGGCTTGATCTCGACGGTGACCTCATACGGGTACCGATCTCGCATCAAGGCCCTCCCACCGTCAGGTTCAGAGAAGCTCGTCACTAAAGCCCCTCTCTCCACCGCCTTCCCCCCCTTCACTGCCCTCCCAAACCTCTCATTCTCCAACAAAGGCTTGAAGATACTAAAACACCTGGCCCCCTCAAATATCCCACACGATGACGGCTCCCTCGCGTCCCCAAATAGCCCAAGCCGATCCTCCCACTCTCTCCCAAAGGACTCATATCTTAATATCCTGACATTCTTGACGTACTTCCACTGGCATAGCAGCATGCGAAGAGATTTCGGGTACTGGGGGTCGTCGTCGATATCCGGAACCCGGGGGATACGAAATCGCAGATGGAGCCAACTGTCTCCGCTAAATACGGGTGCAGCGTTGGTGTCTATGGCAAGGTCCTCCGCAAAGGCGCGTACCAGGCCTGGCATATACGACCGTTTGTCCACAACGCGCCCAAACACAATCTCGACCTTGCGCGGGGGCCCTGTATGGGTGAGAGATAAGTAGTCATCCAGCTCGAATAGCGCCCTGTTGTGGGAGCTACCCGCGGCGTCGAGAACCATCTCAATCGCCTGGCACGGAGCTTGCCCGCAGTCGGACTTCCAGACCAATGCGAACTGGTGTGCCATTTCCCGAAGAACATCAGGATCGGGTCGACGTAAATCTGGTCCAGAGAAATGCGAACCGATAAGAAGGCGGACGTTGCATGTTCGGGGTATGGAGACGGACTTAACGACCATAGCACATGGCTCTACGTCCCCGCCAATGGTGAACTGTTTCATCCGAGGAGGAAGTGGGAAGTTACCGAGCTCAGACTGAATATTCACCCCATTCGGCTGATCCGACGTCTTCAGGCCCCTGAACGAAACCTCTTCCAAGAACTGCAGATCCTTCGCCACAACAAACCACGGAAGGACGGTTTCGAACCGCATATGCGACGCGCGTGTCCCCATCTTGAGGGTGACGAGGTTCTTAAAGGCCGGGTTCGACGGCGACGGAATCAAAAGGCATCCTTCAAGGACAAGGTGGCGAAGCGCCGACTCGCGATCCCCGAGGAAAGGTTGATCAGCCTCAAAGACATCCAGCTTGCACCAACGAAACATGTAGTCTTCCACCCAAGAACGGATCACCAGTACTTTGAGACGCGGTGCGGGTTTTCGAAGTGCCTTTTCGAGATCGTGCGCTTTTCCTGCCTCGTACTTCAGCCCCTCGACGAAGGTCAGGTCCCTAATCGCCCTATAATAATTAGCCTGGTTCCCCCTCCAAACGGAGTCGATGTCAAGGACAACGGGTGTTGAGCCCGCAAGGGAAGAAAGAGATTTGAGTAACAGCGGCTCGAAGCTTACATCCAGTGACCGCGACGCGATCCAACTGCTCGACAGAACCACCCTAGCCCACTGCCTGCACACCAGCGCGAGCGCCGTCCGCTGGTGTAAGACGTGAAAATCGCGGTAGGGGAAAAGGAATGGCCGGCATAGGTCCATGTGGGAGCCTTTTGCATGATTCATCTCGCACCAGTGGACGGAGGGGGAAGGGAAGAAGTGCTTCACGGACGCGATGGCGAACTGGAAGATCGTCAGGAGGGTATCGGCGTCGAGTTTTCCGTTGCTCGGGTCTTCGGCGACAGGGACGGCCTGGGATGGACGCGCTTTACGCTTCCTCCTTCTATCCTTGAGATGGTCCATGAGCTGGGTATCGCTGAAAGGTGTGGTGGGTTCCCGACGAGGCATTATTCTGAGGGCCGTCAAGAGATCTGCGGTCATTTTATACCTTTAGGACCCTCTACGTCAGCGTCACAATAACCATGGCATCCTTGATTGTTTGTGCGCGGGTGGTCGTCATGAGCAAAGCCAGTAGGAAGGGGTGTCGGCAGAATGGACCATTGCCACATCCGCCGTACCGCCTCATCTCAGCTATGGCCAAAGCAACTCAATTTCCAATCCGCACTTGGAAAATTCTAATCACGCTCCAACTGCGCATTAAGTATCTCAAAGACGCGAGCTCTATTTGGCTAGTCCTCTACAGTGGCCAAAGCACCAGAACCGTTTATCACTCATCTCTCCGCGATGTGTTCCTCTTTGTCGTTTGCTTTGCCTCGCCTTACTTCCCAAGTCTCTGAAGGTATATAAGCGGCCGGAGGAGGCCTCTCAGATCTACCACGCCACCTCCAATCTCACCCACTTCCACACAACAACCAACGTATCAATCACTCAAGTTTCAACCATGTCCGACTATACGAACGTTCCGGAAGTCCCGGCGCCGCACCTCACTCAATCTTCGCCCACCCAATCCCGAACCACGGCCCCAGCTCCTCGCAACACGAGCCGTGCTCGGACAAAGTCCAGACCGTATCCCAGTCCCGCAAATCGCGATCGCACTGGCACCCTACCCACACAGAACGACCCACCCACCTCCGACAACGCAGGTCTCTCGAGTCCGAGGGCACTTCCAGCACCTCTGAAAATATCGGCCAGCCACCTCTACCAGGGATGGTACCGACGCAAGTTTACCCTCCTCCCCAACACCTCTCAAATTCCTGTGAGCGTGAGTGCGACGGGGAATGGGAAGCCCAAAAGCCTGAATAGGCTCATTTTAGATCGGTGGAACTCTGCGAGTCAGAAAGAAAGGTGCGAATGGGAGAGCGTAGCAGCAGAGTACCGCCGGAAGATGGTGGAGACTGGAAGGTGGGAGTGCAGCCATGAAGAGGTCGTGAAGAGGATGGAAGAGGATGGGTGGGCTCCGGTCATTGAGTGGGGCTTTTGAATGTTGGGGAGAGTGAGGTGTCGGATATGCGAACGGGGTCGGGAGTCTGAGGTTGCGACCGTGTGCGGATCCTTTGTATGACGATTATGCTGCTGTATGTTTATGCGTAATTATGTCTCTGATGTGAATATGCTACTCCCAATAGACTCTTTGATATGCGGAACCCTTACCTGGAAATAGACATGAACACTAAGGTTGAGGGAACAGTGAGACGCATGGATCACGGTTCGATAGTAGGAAGCATACCAGCTCGAATCCAATCCTCACATCGAAAAGTTGAACGTCGTATGAAGAACGACAGCAACGTTACCCAGATCCCTTCAGTTCCTGTTTTCCCCCAGAGAAAAGGTAACATCCTCGGGCGTCGTGTTGCATTGGCGCATCACGATCGCTTGCTTCCCCTGACCCAGTCCGCCACCGCATGAGTCTCTTGCACTGTCACGCACCCGTCCGACAGCCCGTTCTCGTCGAACTCAGGCCAATAGAGAACGAGGTGGGCGTACTCGGAAACCTTGACGACCCCGTGGGTTGCCTCCCGAATCACTTCGCCTCGGTAAGCCCAGTACCTCTTCCCGGAGAACGCACCGATCTCACAAGGACCAGAGACAATAGTTAGATTGCCAAGGATAAATGCCAGGGTAGGACGACACAAGGGTTGGGCGTTTCCGCCAACGGTAAAGATTGGTTCGGTTCTGGGACAGTAAGTACTCAGGACCTCCACGACCTCGTACTTATTGCTGTTTGCATCAAAGTTGAGAATCCCGCGCGCGCGCGTTACGGGAACACATTTTCCGGTCGATCTTCCAGACCCAATTTCTCCACAACGAGTAGGCGTATTGTCACGATTTTAGATGCGTTCGACTCGCATAGGTAAACCGTAGTGCTTAGGCTAGTTTTCATGGCAATTGAATGTTTTCTTTTGGTGGCCTGTGATTGAGGTTATATTTCGCTGAATTTGCTAGTATTGACCAATTTACGCAACATCTACTGAAGATACAAAGAATCCAAGGGTATTTACAGGTAGCCCTGGATGTACTGCACTGCGTAGCGGCGTTTATTTGATAGAAAACGGTCAACGGAGTGTTGGGATAGGGTAGGTATTCTCGCCGTGGGCACTTGGCGGCCCATCAATTCACCGAAACTTACCGCCCGTATTACTCCAGCTAGACTTCACCTATTTCCAATCGGACTTCACATAGCAGCTCTAGCTACCATTCTATAGTGCTTGGGCGAAAATATTTGCCACTACCTGAGCAGGACGCCAGCGAGAAACGGAGTGCAAGATTGGATGCCCCTGAGAGACCAGTGTACGTGCTGATGTTCTTGACACTCAGATGACAGGCCATGGTCAGAGCCATGGTCCTAACCTCTGCTGATATAGCCTTTCCTCGCATTGAGGTCCTGGCCATGGTGAATGAACGATAACAAAAGACGTAGGCCTCGATCGACATCAATTCGGTGACTTTGGCT
>OX596345.1:84152-200099 GCA_951394405.1 Coprinellus micaceus
CCAGCGAGAAACGGAGTGCAAGATTGGATGCCCCTGAGAGACCAGTGTACGTGCTGATGTTCTTGACACTCAGATGACAGGCCATGGTCAGAGCCATGGTCCTAACCTCTGCTGATATAGCCTTTCCTCGCATTGAGGTCCTGGCCATGGTGAATGAACGATAACAAAAGACGTAGGCCTCGATCGACATCAATTCGGTGACTTTGGCTGAGCATCAAGCACTCCGTTTCTCGCTGGCGTCCTGCTCAGGTAGTGGCAAATATTTTTGCCCAAGCACTATAGAATGGTAGCTAGAGCTGCTATGTGAAGTCCGATTGGAAATAGGTGAAGTCTAGCTGGAGTAATACGGGCGGTAAGTTTCGGTGAATTGATGGGCCGCCAAGTGCCCACGGCGAGAATACCTACCCTATCCCAACACTCCGTTGACCGTTTTCTATCAAATAAACGCCGCTACGCAGTGCAGTACATCCAGGGCTACCTGTAAATACCCTTGGATTCTTTGTATCTTCAGTAGATGTTGCGTAAATTGGTCAATACTAGCAAATTCAGCGAAATATAACCTCAATCACAGGCCACCAAAAGAAAACATTCAATTGCCATGAAAACTAGCCTAAGCACTACGGTTTACCTATGCGAGTCGAACGCATCTAAAATCGTGACAATACGCCTACTCGTTGTGGAGAAATTGGGTCTGGAAGATCGACCGGAAAATGTGTTCCCGTAACGCGCGCGCGCGGGATTCTCAACTTTGATGCAAACAGCAATAACTGCGTGTATATTTGTCGCCCTGTCGAGTGGAGGCATAGGAGTCCCGCCTTCTCCCGCCTTCGCCGTCCAGGAAGTTGATCAACGCTCGGCGACGTAGTTCATGTTCGGATCTAGGGGCTGGTGGCGCGGTTCGATGACGGATTAGAGGCAGTGGAACAGGGTTATCGGACGGCCCCCCGAGCTAGAAATCGTGGGAGGAAGGGTTTGTGGAGGCGACGATCGGTGCTTCACTTGGCGGAGGTTTCTCTCTTTGCGATTCGCCGTCCCCTGTGTGTACTACCTTGTGTAATGTGCGTGGATGGTCCACACTCGGGTGCTGTCCTTATTGTAAGGCCACCTTGGTATAACCCAGGAAGGCCAATTCGAATTGCAACGAAGGACAGCGGACGGGTTCGATTAGGGATTACCGCCCATTCCAACGGGTAGGGGTTCTCTGTTATGGGAGGGCTAGCTCTAGGAGGACGGAGAAATATTTTGCCGGGCATTTGGACGCACACGGTCATGTCCTCGTAACCCTAGACTGCAGCATTTTTAGCTAGTGTTACAGTGGACGCCCAACATTTAGGGTTGTGTGTATTCCGTCGCCAGGACGTCCGGAGGACTGAGGGGGCATAATTCGCCTCGACTGTCGGGATATAGGAGGTATGTGGGCGTGTCGCGGTATTAATGGGTGCACAAGTCGTGTCGGGCCTGAGGGCGGAAGCGCCATCCAAGAGCAGAGATCGCTGAGCGAGCTCCCAGAGTCAGAAAAGGGGCCCTATATCACGCTGGCTCTAAATATGGGATTGAGACGCAGGAGGAAGCGAGGGTCAGCCGTGGATGTAGCGAGAAGGAACTGCATCAGTGCCAGATGAGAGTCGAGGAGAAGTGTGGCTGACTTTCGAAATTCGATCGTAACCGGAACGGGAACTTGCGGGCAATCACCGGAACACAGCCACCGGCCTGTTGACCATGGTTTGTCCCTACCTTCATCGCCTTCCCTCTTGACCTCTCTCGCCAATAATCCAGAATTACCTTTCAATAGACCTTGTGATTGTAAACCCCCTCTATTCGTGCCGAAAAAAGAGCCCTGTCCCACACATGCCTGGCGTTAACGACGAGCGCCCCCTCCAGCCATCGAGCTTCGCGGAGGGAATTTGCCATAGGCACCACACCCCCTCATTTACGCTCTTTCATGTGGTCGACGCTCCCCTTAGCGGTTTCTCTCATTGTCACTGCCTTCTTCTCTGCTAAGGACAGCTCATCCCATCCCCACTTCACTGAATGCGAGCACGGTGGTAGGTACGGGGGTTAGGTATTAGGGACTATCTGGTCGACGGGGTGATTTCACCTCTCAGCGAGACTGATCGGTAAAATAAGGCCCTTCTTTCCTTCTACACGCAAGGCTTTCAATGATGCCTCAGTAATGATACCTATCTGCGGCACTACAACCCAATACAGTGCTGTGGGCACCTCCTGATTATCACTGCTCTTTACAATCACCCCCTTGCCCACATCCCTCAACAGCAAGCTGTCTGCCCAGGCTTTATACCTCCGTCAGCACCAACCACTGCGCTCTTATCATGTCTTCGCCACCCCCCACCTCCTCACCTGCTACGGAGACCGCCGTTCGGTCCAATGATCTCAGTCAGCTCATTGACATCTTGAAGGCAGCCCCTACCCTTGACACCATTGACGACATTCTCATTGCATACCAGTCGCTTATCCAAAGCGATACCGCCAATGCCGACACATACAACGCCTTGATGTGTGCTCTGAAGGACTCTCCCGAGGCACCCACGATCGTTTGCAAAGAACCATATCGCCCGGAGACCCGTCATGAGTTTGACCGAATCTTCCACCAGAGGATCTACGACTCCATTAGGGGCATGGACGAGGTGGCGCCTGACAACAGAATCTATCCTACCAATCCATTGGTGGTGATGTCGGTAGTGTCGGGGAGTGCAATGAAAACGAAGGCATGCTGGTCGTCTGATCAAATTGGCATGATCATGGAGGGTCTGCACTTCAAGGACTCGGGTTGGGAGGAACAGTTCACCGAGTGGCGCTATGAGGTTCAAGCCATCGGGGCGATGATACAGGTGTTAGCGGCGGGGAAACGACTTGTATGGGAATCAGACCGGGTAACGGAAGGAGAACTAAAGGAAGGGATTCAAGAAGTAAAGGGATGCGTTCGCAGCGAGGCTGGCAGGAAAGTGCACGAGGTGCGTTCATAGTTTCTCAGAGGGTATCCCATATTAAACGACTCCTAGGCTGCAACTGCCTTGGCAGAAGGGGGGTTTAGAGACTCTTGGACGTCGAACGATATTTGGAGTCTCTTGTCATAGTTCATCTGTTGCCTACAGTCGGCCTTCTCGTTCCTCAAGTTCCCCGTATCGCCTTGCTTTATCAGATACTCCAGAGGAATCCGGCCTCAGTCTTCTACTCGTCGCCTTAAACCGCATCATTACTCCCAAAATACATTACAAGGGGTATAAACAGGATTAAACCAACGTTGGAGAAAACATAGAACTTCCACTCTCTTAGTTCAATACAGATCTCGAACATCCACTTCATATCCTCGCCTGGTTTCGATGAACCCAAACCCCACTTTCGGAAATATTGTCGTGAAGCCGCGAATGTTTGCGTTAGCCTGCCATCTCCTCCATTTGTGGTAGACACAGTCCATCGCCTCGTTCATTCTCACCGCCTTTCTCGTGTGTTTACACACACGTAGGTCAACCGCAATGCCGTGCAGGATCCAGTACACCCAAGCGGTGACGACGAGGTAGCCGTCTGCACCCTGTTGTCCGTATCCGGAAGAGAGATGAGTGTCGAGATTTTCGAGCGTGTAATACTTCTGCCTTGTCGTGTTTTCTAAGCCTAAAAGGCTGAAGGTTTGACTGCAGATGACTGAGGAAGAATATGTCTCCAAGACGGATGCGACCTCGCTCTTGAGCTCTTTGAGTGGGGGCGGCGGACCGTGTATAATGCCTTCAGGCTCTCGGGGATCGCTTATGATCCTCATTTTGGCTAGCTCGAGTTTGGTGGTGCTATGGATGAGGGTGGGCATCGTGTGGGATGGGTATCTTAGAAAACGTTGCGAGACTTATATATCTTTTCCGACAATGGGATAGTTAGTGCCACACCACCTGGGCCAACTCCCCTAGTCGGAAGCGGCAAGGCTTTGTTCTGTCTTTCGCAATGAGTGCCATCCACGAGCGGGAAGAGCTAAATTGGACACTAATGATCTCCGGCTTTGGCCTTTCGAGAACTTGAAATATAAGCGACGCATCCCGCTCAAGTTTCTATGGGGACCAATGTTAGAAATTGCCAATTGGACGATGTGAAGTCATGGTCGCAAGAGCCAGTTCGTTCCCTGGCTGCAACCACGCTACAACCGAAAACAAACAATGCCGCCGCGCAACGGAGGTTTTCAGGCAAGCTTTGACCATCCTCGCTGTGCCTCAACGCTGGTCAATGCAGCCCTAGCTTCGGTCAAAGCTCATCCCGTGACAAACCACATCTCACCCAGAGCTTTGATCAAGGCGAGGTATATAAGAGGCCCCCAGAAGGCGGTCGACGACTATCCTTTCTCGTCGTCCACTCGCAGCACTCAACCAACTCAACCCTAGCCATTGAGAAGTTCACGCAATGTCCAAAAACCCAAGCGCGAATATCCCTCACGCTGGCAATTCCGTCCAGGCGCAGTCGAACAATAGCGAGATGAAGAAAGTCTACCCCCACCAACTCCACAAGCTGTGGTACCAACGCAGGATCCGTTTCATGACTTTGCAGGGAATTGTTGTCGGTTCACTGTGGAGTCGCGCAACCGAGTTTGAAAGGTGCGAATGGCGTGTCGTTGCTCAGCACTACGACGCGGTGCTCAAACTCGAAGGAGCTATCGAGTTCAAGCATGAAGATATTGTGAAGCGTATGGAGAGTGAGGGGTGGCAACCGAAGGTTATCAACGCAGACATAGAGCGTGCAGAGAAGGATGCCGCGGCAATGAATATCGCCGGAGCGCATATTTAATCGAGTTTATTTCTTTTATTTCTTCCTTGTAGTTGTACGGCCCTTCCACTGTTCTGTAGTTTGCGCGCTCACCAGTGTGAGCGCATGCGCCTGCTTCTGAATCAAGCTATTGTTCATCCATCTTGTATGTACCCCCCAGTGCCCACACCAATGGGATCATTCACGTAACACGGGATTTGCGCAGCGCTGGCGGCTCCGTGTCTGAAATAATCGGGATCACGGTCTGGCTGATTTGGGGGTGGCTGGGCGCTTAATCCCCGGTCGGGGGACAAACCGGCGAATGCATGAAGTCCTCCGTGGATCTGAAGTGTGCGATAGGCTCTAACCCTTATTCACTCATCCTTCCGTTCTACTCGCCGCTATTCATAGTCCTATTCGAGCTCCCAAGCTCGTCGTGCTTCAGCGCGCTGTTCCCAACTGCCATGAGCGGAAGTCCCCGATACTCGGTCGCTAAGGAACTCTAGTCTCTGATTTCAACGCAGTGCACGAGCGCTGTCCCCGAAACCAGATAACCATCGTTAGCACCAAGCAAGCAACGCTCAGGCAGGGTACCCCAGCGTACTACCCCCAATTCCTGTGCCCAACAAACCTGATCATTGCTTGATCAGAGGTCGACACTTGGACTTACCTTTCCAGGTAACGGCATGGGATCCCGTTGATGTGACAGCCCTTCACAACGGCTTCGCCCCACCCTTCTTAATTCTTGCATTGCCTTCAACAATGATGTACTGACAGTCATCAGTCCGATACCGGAGCCTGAACCACCGCCCAAGGAAGTATATAGGGCGCGTTTGAAGACGAAACGAACAGGCAGGCCCGATCTATATCCCCCATCCAATCATCACCCAGTAGACCACAGCAGGACTTGGATCCCTACTGAAAGGTACGGTTATTCGCCATCGCCTCCCGCCATAAGCTCCCAAAACTTACCTGTTCCACGTAGATGCGACTATCCACTCTTTTCACCACTTCACTACCCCTCCTCGCGTCGTTTGCCGCCGTATTCGTGCGCGCTGGTACCTTTGATTCTGATGAGCTCGTATCTCGATACGTTGACTCCGAAACCATCCACGACATTCGCGACTACCTTTTCGACACCTACAACTACGATGCTCGTTCCCTCAGCGACTATGCCGACGACTTCCTAGAAGCACGAGCGAAAGGGGCCCCCTACAACGTCAAGCAGAAGAAGAAAGCGGCTCCTGCCGCCCAGAAAGCTCGGAAGGATGCTGTACGGACGAAGGTCAGCGGCAACCAAGCCAAGAACGTAGCGAAAAAGAAGGACCTGCAGAACAAGGCCAAGTCCGAGCCTCGATATGGCAAGCCTCGCTCTGCTGCAAAGCAGAAGCCCAACAAGCCTGGATATCGCGCCGCAGGTCGAGCGGCCGGCAAGCGCCTCCCCAAGCAGCCGAAGACCCCCAAGCCCAACATGAAGAAGGGCGATAAGAGGAGTACCAAGTCAGCGACGAAACAGGCCGCAGCCAACAAGCGGACGAAGGATAGGAAAGCTGCGGGTCGCAACAACTTTGCTGACGCGAAGGCGAAGTACAAGAAGACGACGAGTCTCCCCAGTCGCAAGCAGACCTTCTCCGCCAATGGTCGTAAGTATTTTGCTTCGTCAGCGGGGGAAGTGGCTCACGGATTACGATTACCGATCAGAGAAAGTCAGTGGTAAGAACGTTCGGACCGCCGTCTTCAACTCGCACCACTTCAACGGCAACAAAGCGCCCAAGGTATGCCTGTCCCAGAGAAGGCTGGTCCTCATTTAACTCACCCCTCTCCTTTAGGCCGGTCCCAAGCAATTCAACAACCACGAGCAGGGCGCCGCCGGCAAGAAGCACAGGCCCCTCCCTAAGATGAAGGGCGCAGGTCAAGAGTTCCCTATCAACAACAAGAAGGGCGGGTACCAAGGCGGAGGAGACGTCGGAACCATGCGCGCGGTCACCCAGGCTAAGAAAGGAGGTCAGTTGGTCCACGATTTTCAACGGTTGACGACTCACGAATCTGGCTGGATAGGCGGTACGAGCTTCAAGGGCGTAGTTGCTCATGACGCCTCCCGGGATAAATCGCACCCTGGATACAATGACCACATGCAGGTCAAGGCGAAGAAGAACAAGTTCAAGAGCTAAGGCACTTGCAACCTGAGCGGCAGGGGGCACGACGATCATCCCCCTCGAAGTCGTATTTATACCAATGTGACGTGTTTGCCCATACGAAACCGACGTGCACCGAGTGAAATCGTCCCATATAAACCTACTGAAGTATGCTCCTTCATTCAATAACCGCTAATGCGTTTGTACCTCCGCTGCTGTCACAGTGGAAGTCTACTGAGGAATCAGCGTACTAACGAGGAACGCCAGTGCGAGCCCAGATTAACGCACCTCAAAGTTACTCGCCCAAGCCTCGATACGACGCCCAGGAAGTGCGATTCCGATGCTGGATCGCCCTTGAAATCGCTGTGGAGTCTGGGTACGGCTCACCCCGGGTCTTTGAGCAAGCAGGATGGTCGCTGGAGACCGCGAGGCAGCTCAGAGACGTCTCTAAGAACGGGTCGACCTTCGTCCGGGTCTCAAGAGGCGAGGCTCGCTATGACACCCTCTGGCGATTCCAGGGTTTTCAACGTCGTCAACTAGCGGGGCCCCGTCACGGCGTTAGCAGTGTCGACGGGGGATAGGAATGTAACTGAACAGAAGCGCCATAACCACGCGAGACGGAGAGTCTCCCGAGCCAAGATTGCGGGCAGCGTGGCGTGGTAAGTGTTGTTCGATCCTACTACCCAGCCTCCAGTGGGGGCATGAGCCCCATCCGCTTCCATAGCACGAGGAATCGATAACTCGGTTTACAGGATCAGAGAGTTCGAGCTCCTAGCTCTCGGTATAGTCCAAGGCACAATATTTCCACGAGTCCTTGGGTCTGATGAATAGGTACAATGAGGGTCGGTTCATGGTGATACTCGACGGAACGCACCTTGTTTTCCGCATGACTCCGTGTCTCTGAGGCTTGGTGCTAGGACTCAATGGCCCTAAAGTGTGCCTCAGGCGGAGCCGACGACCAAAATATATCGTTGAAGAGAGAAAATAGATATGATTTGGATGGTCGACATGGTGGTAAGGAAGCACAATCTAGCGATGCCGGCTGTTGCCGTGTGCCGAGGGACACTTGGAATCCCGATTTAGAGTCCGCTGTCCAACGATCGTCCGCACTTCGATTTTTTCCTGCCTCCTCTTGACCCATACCATCCCTTGGGTGCCCCTACCCCTGCTCTTCCCTATTGGCGCATCCTCCCTCACAGAATCACGTACTATCTACTATATAATCGACAGCGCACCTGGCGTTTTCTCGGTTCAACATTGGCCACACATCTTCGCCACAACTTGCATCTCCAAACGAGGTGCCTCACCAAAATGTTTCTAACCGACGCCACTGCATCTCGAAGGTTCACCTTCAGCCCAAGTTCTCCGTGCTCGAAGCGTCTCGACTCTTGGTCACGTTTCGATGTCCCTCAGTCCCCATCAACTTGTACTGACAGTTCAAACTCGCCTTACGCGAAAGACATCACCAACGACGTGCTTTGACCAGACCCCTCGACGCGCCCTTTGTTTACTGGCGACCTGATCTGGACTATTCACCATGGGGTACGACCTGTCAATGAGAATTCCTTGTCTCATCTCTGGTCTGGCATCGACGTGACTGATGATGGGCTTTGACCAACTCATTCGTCAAGGCTATTATTAAAGGCTCTCCCAAAAGTACGGCTTCTCATTCAGACACCCCAGTCACCTCCAAGTGGCACTTATGTCCCGATCAGTACCTTCCTACTCGTTCCCCGGCCCTCTTTCATGGTCTTCTCGTACCCCGATCAACCCTGTCCAGCCGAACACCGATCCCAGTGGGCCTGCTCACCACTCACTGGAGGCGACTTCCATGGCTTCCCAAATATGGCGTCAGATCTCACCTAAGGCACGTTATGCACTCCATATTCTCGCCTATCGAACACTGGCCTTCGACTTCTCCCCGGAGGACCTGGTGCTCGTGCGTCGGTTGATGGACCTCGGGGACCCCTCTCTGCTGGCTAGTCTCGACTCTTGCGTCCCCAGCGACTCCTCCGACTCTACATCAGATCCGTGCGATTCTCCTCCAGCCACTGTAGGGGGATCCCCTCAATCGGTTACCCCCCATCCCTCTTTGACCTGCTTTACTCCTAGTCAGTTTACGGATCACCGTCTAGCTTCGAATCCTCCTCCAGCTATGTTCTCCTCCTACTATGGTCCCCTTCACTCCCATGGAACGAGCTACTCTGCGTCTGACTCCCCTCCTGTTATGTTCTCTTCTTATTACGGCCCCCTTTGACTCTCGCACTGGCGTTCTTGATTCGCGATAACCTTTCTCCGGGGGATCGACAGGGAGAGCTACTCACCCATTCCAGTCTCAGCCTACTAGTATCAAGTCCACCCATGAGTTTGTTCGCGCCTTCAATGCACTTTGGGTGGGGGCGCGGGCGAGGATACTCCATACCTGGTCGACAAGTGTATTTCACCGTGTACCGTGCGGCGTGCACGAAGTAATTAGTTCGAACATCACGTCCTACTGCATCCCGCACCGCAACGCTCACGAGCAGGTAAAGCCTCGCTCGTCGACTTTGATCTACTCGTCCGCTTGATTCACCCGAGTCGCGAAACAATACCGGGGTTAATTCCTGGTCCACCTAGGCTATCCAGTGTTGTGCAGGTCTTCGACTAGTCGTCGACTTCACCGACCGTCGCCGACCCTGGTCAGTGGCCAGTCATCGACCAGTCACCCAGCCCCACATCAGTGATGCTTTCCCAGTGCGCAAGACGATAAAATCCCCGGTTCGAATGATCCAGGTCACCGTCTCCTCCAGCATCATAGTCCCACGGCTGGCAGACCATCGACTGGCCTCCTGGTCGGCCAGGGAGATGCTCCTCGTACCTTAGCTTCGGGGATGGCTCAGGCATGTAGGAGACACGGTATTTCGACATTTCTCACTGGGATTTCCGAAGCATTTCTGCGAAGACGACCTCCCCACCTTGGGTTGCCAAATGGGGCCAGTCATCGACCAGTCACTGACCGTCGATGATGGGTCTTCGACATCCGCCATCCGGCTGGTCACCCAGTCGGGCTATCCCTAGACTCTGAGGATTGCGGCTATTTCGGTCTTTACATGGTTGACGCGGTGGTGGGCTTGACGGCGAAGGGGCTCGGAATCAGAAACGAGTGCTCAGCCAGCAAGAAGGTTCTGGAAGGTAGGCCCGTCACCGTATCCAAGCTATAGACATTTTGGCCCATATACCAAAAGAACTGTCGAAAACAAGATGTAGGCCTGTGCTCCATAGGGCTCGGAGAGTAAATCTCCGGTGCGCAAGCATCAACCAAATGCCGAGTCGACCGGAACCCCTGACAGTCGGTACGGCGCACTGCACGGTTCGATGTCGCAATCACGAAATAGAAACGGCTGAAACAAACGACAGAGCTATGGCCCCAGTCCCACCCAACGCAGCCGAACGGCCAACCGCCCACACAGCCGATACCTGATAATCAACCTAGCACTAACGACGGGGTACTCTTTGCTTCGGGATCGCGTCTCCCCTATGTGCTTGGTCGCAACTAGGCGGACACCAAACAAGAGCGGGAGGTTATCAATCGAACAAGCGAACGAAGCCATATTCGCGGGGGCGTACTCGATGGTTAAGCGCCCACAGGCCTTGAGCCTGAAAATATCGAATGCGGAAGTGAAAGTACGTCAAGATAGTGATACAGTTGGCTTAGGGACATAATAATGATACTCCGTTATCTATCCCAGGAGACCCCAGATATCCTTCGACTCCCAAGCATCTTTGAACCCGTTCTGCGCCAGCGCAGTTGCGGCCTAAACAACGGTGTTCATCCCGTCGGTCAGACGATCCGTGCTGGCCATGAAGAATGATACGTACCTCGAGGACCTTTTTGCCTGCAGCAGTGGTTATCACACTCCCAATCTTCTCGACGCCTTCCTTCAAGTCACTCTCGAGCAACCACTCAATCTCCAAAATCCTCTTGGCAGCAGACAAGACCTGGATTAACGCTCCAACGGCCTTGACCTCGTACTCGGCAGGTTTGAGATATGAGGTGTGGTCCGAATCCTTGAAGTGAAGGCCCACAGTAATCGCGCCAACTTGGTCGGACGAAAAGCACGCCTTAGTCTTGATGGCGCTCCCCGAGATGAGCGAGGCAATGAGATACTGGTTGGCCGGGGTAACCTCGCTGCTCCCCTCCTCGTTCAGAAGACCCCCAATGGTATTGAATAGCGAACGGTTGAAGACGCGGTCGAAAGACTCCCGGATTTCTGACCCATCATCCGCCTTGTCGACCACTTCGGGAACATTAGGGGAGTTCTGGAGGGCGGCGAGGGTCGTGTGGTAGGCATCGGCGTTCGCGGGATCGCTCGTAGCGATTGTTTCATAGCCCTCCAGGATATCGCCGATCGTGCTGCGAGTTGGGTTCGCCTTGAAGAGCTCGATGAGGCTCTCCAGGTTGTTGGATTGTACAGCAGATGCGAAGGGGGAAGTCATGATGACGGTTGTATTGCATCCACTTCGAGGCTTCGACCTAATATAAGTAGTTCAAAGTGTTGTCTCTTCGTCAGATCGTAGTGGCCATCTCTGGATCTCTGATACTGATAAGATGCAATTGCACCGCCTCGATCGCCGACGATCATTACGCAAGGCGCCCATCTCAGCGCTCATATTGTGATGTCCACACCGATTCGGTGCTGATTTGGGGTCAGATGCTCCGGTCGTTCGCAGCCGAACGGTCGCCGTGGCGTTCGGTGCAGAAGTTTCCCGTGGTTCTCCCCGAATCACGCTCTTATCGCGCAGCGCAAAGTGCAACCATGCACCGGTATTGCCCCAACGCATGATGCGGAGGTTCTGGGCCCGGGTTTCAAGGGGTTCCCTTGTCAAAATGCTGTGACCAGCGCGATTTACACCCTATTCTGGATGACATAGATCTGATTCGAAGCTGATGCCTTGCGATTAGCGCGTTCGTGTCCAGGCCATGGAATGTAAACATGGTCGGTTACGTTCCACGGGACGACTTTCCCGGGACCTCTGGAGGGGTATTTAATCCCTCTGCACCCCACTATGAATCCTCAAGCCGGTCTTCACCCCATCCTCCACTCGAGTAGAACCTAAGCAGGCCTTAGTCCCTTACTCAAAGGTCAGTTCTCGATGTTTCCCGGTCGTGTCGGGCAACCACTGATGGTAGATCGATTTGATTTCAGATGCGATTCTCATTTGCTCTCGCCGCTGCTCTCCCTCTCCTCGCTCGGTTCACCAGCACGTTCGCTGCCCCTGTCTCCCTCGACTCCGATGAGCTCTCTTACCGCTCCGTCGACGACCTCGAGGTTCGCGAGTCCATGGCCGATCTCGCCGCCGACTTCAGCCTCCGCGATGTGAGCGACTTCCTCGACGCCGTCCTCGAGGCTCGTGCGAAGGGTGCCCCATACAAGGCAAAGGAGAAGAAGAAGGTCACCGCCGCCGACCAGAAGGCCCGCAAGGCCGCCGTGAGGACCAAGCAATCGACGAGTCATGCCAACAACGCCGCGAAGAAGAAGGCTATTCAAGCTAAGCAAGCGACCGAGCCTCGGTACGGAAAGCCTCGCTCCGCTGGCAAGCAGAAGCCCAACGTTCCTGGCTATCGCGCGAAGGGACGTGCCGAGGGTAAGCGTCTCCCCAAGCAGCCGAAGACCCCCAAGCCCCAGGCCAAGAAGGGCGATCGTCCCAACGCCAAGGCTCAGGCTAAGCAAGCAGCCGCCAACGCGCGCCGCAAGGGCAGGGCCACTGCCAACGGTGCACAGTTCGCCGACGCCAAGGCCCAGATGTCCAGGACTACCAACCTTCCCGGACGCAAGGAGAAGTTCACTGCCAACGGTCGTCAGTGTGACCTTTCCCTCCTCATGTCGACTCGTTCTCACAGTCTTCCTAGACACCGTTACTGGAAAGGACGTTCGTACCGCTGTCTTCAACTCGCACCACTTCAACGGCAACAAGGGCAGGGATAAGGTACGCGCGTCCAACCGCCTGTCTTCCTCCCTTAATTTGACACTTCTCCCTTCTTCCAGGCCTCTCCCAAGCCGTTTGGAAACCGTGAGCAGGGACCCGCCGGCTCCAAGTCGAAGCCCCTTCCCCATATGACCGGGTCTGGCAATGAGTTCCCCGTCGTCAAGAAGGCCGGCGGCTACCAGGGTGGAGGTGACGTCGGAACCATGCGTGCCATCACCCAGTCCAACGGCAGTGGTGAGTAGTATCGATTTCGATCTTGAGAGTCCGCAACTGATGTTCGGGAATAGGTGGCCACTCCTTCCAGGGTGTCGTCGCTCACGATTCGTCACGCCCTGCGTCCCACCCTGGCTACAACGACCATCTCCAGGTCCACCCCCACGCGTAAGCTTGTGTACCTTGTAGATCGTCGCTTCGCAAAATAGATTCGTTTTTATCTTGGAACCACTTGCATCTCTGTCGAGTCGGCGTTTCAACCCCTCGAGAATCATCGCGTGTACGCTGTGACGCGTCACAGCGTACACTGACGCACGCCCCCAAGTTCAAATGTTCGATTCCCCACTTCTGATTCTCCAGATCGCGCTTCTGCTCGCGGCTCCTCTCCACTCCAGCCTTCAGGTCTGCGACTTTCAGTGCGCCCGGCTCTCGCCTTGATGCTTCTGTCCACTGAACATATCGAAGAACTCGGTCTTGCTGCTACTCGTCGCAGAGGGGAGAGAACGGTGTGGTGCTCGGTCCACATCCACGACCAGCTTGGACTAACAGGTACAAACACGGTCAAAGGGAGCGATGTCCATACCATTGCACGCCCATGCTGCAACGCCTGTCCCTGAGCACCAACGTACGAGATGCTGACATCAACCGGACGAGATCCCACTAGACCTGTGGGACGGAGAGAGACTCGATGGATGATGGAATAGAAGTGCTGAGGTTGAGCCAGGTGCGTAACCATCGTCCACATACCATATCCATAACGTGCCCACTGACTGAATACTGGTTGTAGGTATCTCACTTTCTGCATGAGGCGCTCTCGGTGCGATCCGCCTGGATCCAAGTGTTGCGGTTGACATGCAAGAAGTACCAACTATTTGAACCGTCCTACCCAGTAATCTCCGTCATATCCAACGAGTTTGCCTAGGGCCGTTCCTTTGGGCGTCTTTGGTGGAGAAGCACGCAGTACCTACAGAAGCTATCACCCCCGCTTGCGGTGATAGGTGATAGGTGATATTACCCGGGCAAGGTCCAGTTTCTGAAACGCCGGGGGTCTGCGGGATGATCAAACCGACGTCAACAGTCTCGACGAAACACAAAGCTCAGGCCCGCGAGCCACTATTCCTTGTCCCAGGGGGCAGATTCCTACTCATTTTGGGCTCGCTCCCGCCTGTACATCGTGACCAAGTGACTCAAATTATCTTGCAAATTTGGGATTTTTGCTGTTTCAGGAGCTTCAGTCGTTTCGGAGCCGGCGCTCATCGGGAAGATTGACCGCGGTCTTCTAAGGTCGTTCAGACGTGGAATGAAAGTCGATGTAGGGGCTACCTCCACCACAGCTCTGACAGTTGTGGTCTGGTCTCATCCCTCCAGTCCAAGCCACGAGTGCAGGCGGGTGGCCTGCGATAATCACTTTCCCCACCGTCAACTGAATTTGCCTCCTAGACCTGTTGTCGTCGAATGCTCAGCCTCTCGAGCACAACGGTTACATTGCGCCATATCGCTGAGCTAACTCCTCCTGCGAGTCGTAGTCCTGAGGGGTGGCCGATTAGCGCCCTCCATGGAAACCGTCGTCCCCTTCGTTGTGAAGACTGGACGTTCGTCCGGGACCTCTTTGGAAACGCCTGGACTTGTTCGCGTCTCGCTGGCGGCTTAAAGGTCTGCAATACCACTGTTCGTTGGTTCAAGTGACTAATTTAACTCAGGGCGAATATATGATGCCAATCCTCTTCGATGGAAACCGTTATATCCTGGTCGGCAAGGACCTCGTCGGCGGGGACGATGAACTTGCCAGAGAAGATCCAACCCTTCGGAAAGGTGAAAGTGGTGGTGGGGAGCCTGGCCCACCCTCTCCAGCAACCCTCATGCTTACCCCTCTCCCTTACGACGGGTTTTGGAATTCTCGTATCTCCTCACGTCGCCTCCTGCAACTAGACCGTCGAGGAGAATATGTTCTGGCGGACTATCTATGGTAAACTTACTACAGTGGCTTTGTGGACGTACCCATAGGCAGATGTACCCCCTGCCTCTGGAACTTTCCAGGAAGTGCAGACATTCGATATATCGACGAGTGGTCGTAGCAGCGATCGATGGTCGAGACTGCCGAGCTGCGACATCTTCGACCACCGGTCCGTCGGAGGAGTACAAATTTGGTGTCATCGGCGCAGCTGCTCGCTCGACCTTACCTGGCATTACCCAAGGATTCCCCGTCGGACGACTCACTTCCTTTCCTCGCCGCCCACCGGGTGCCCACAACGGAATACCAACTATCACGTAGTGGTTTTAATGCCTCTGACTAGCGCCTAGTTCCCTATTACCTTCAACACCGTCCCCTACCAAGATTACAGAGACTCGACTGGCAAGGCAACCTTCTGGAAAAGCAAGTACATAACGCTGAGACATACTGAAGACGAGGGCTGACCAGAGCTTTGCTTACTCGATAGTCCGAGAAGCCTGACGCAAGAGGCGGTGAAGCCAATGGTGTGCCCAGCAGCAAACTCGACGGGCCCGGGAGCGATCATGGGAAGCAGTGCACGGACGTGCGGTGTGCGGGCGATATCTGACGTGGGAAGTGAGGGTATCCTCAATCCACATGTGTGGCTCGCCTGCCCAGCTAGTCTCGTGCGTAGCGTATCCAGGATTAGGTGCCTAATGACGGGTCATGTAATGTCGTTCTTGCTGACAATTGACGATGTAGAACGTGCTTCTTGAACGTAATTTTTAAATAAATAAATATGTCAATGCAGGCGCCGACCCCACGTTTCGTCTCTTCTCAAGAGTAGGTCGAAAGGAAATATCTGATATTCTGCCGTTGTACTGCGGAGCTTGGGCGCTAAACTCGGCCCTGCATTGCAAACTGACCATGCCATTTATTTAACGGGTAGTCAGTGCCTTTTCTGCATATTCAATAGCGCGGGTGTGTACCAACGAGTACCACCCTTGACAACTCCTCTTCGACTTCGTGTGTTTCGAATATTTTCAGAATTAGGCGCCCATGCGCCAACTTGACACACTCTCCGTCCGTCACGGTTGTGCGCGCATCAGTCATTCATGTGGATTGGGGAGAAGCCTCGAACGTTTACCCGTGGCCCTTCGAGCTACACTAACATAAATACAACCCATTTGACTAAGGGAGGCTGGAAACCTCAAGAGGGGGTACTTCAGCGCTCTGGTTCCGTATAGAGGGCACCTCGGTGATCCGGATGGGGTTTGAGGCTGAATCCAATGACCCACGCGCCCAGTACACCGGGATCACCTGAGTGACGGAAGAAGCGACTTGAGCACTGAAAACAGATAACTGCACATGGCAGAGCCTAACAATAGCGTGCGCCCAGCCTTAGCGCAACTGCTAATCTCCTCTATCTCCGAGTCCCTTTGTACGGTGTTTTTTGAGATCGCCCAGCTTGTATGAACGCCGGGCGATATTAAAATTGAACAAAGAAAGGGGGAAACATAGGCGAGGGCGTGACTAATTATGGCGAGATTGGGGTGAGCCTGCTCAGAGGACACTCGCAATTGTGAGGCTCTCAGTGGTTGAAAGGAAAGAGAATAACTCGGACCATCGGCTAATCGAACGTTCGACATACCTTCAGACCTCCATTCTCCGAGTGCGATGGAACAGTGAAGGCGAGGGCATGTTTCTGCCGCCCGGGTACTATCTTCGTACTCGGACACCTGCAAGGCTGAAATAGAATGCCATAATTGAATGCCGACCAGTGGTAGCTTGACGGTCACTGCTCGGCAAGGACCTCACCTCAACGTACTCTTGCTTTCAAATCCATGCAGACGAGCAGTCCAAGCTCCATGGAGAGAGGAGGGCGGTCTCTCGTGACCGTCCCGACCACTATTTAAGCAAGGGAAACTTTCTGCAATTCTCATCGCAAAGCACCAGAGCAGCCTCTCAGCCAACGCACCAATCTTCTTGCACAATGCACTTCACCAAGCTCGTCTCTGCCCTCACCCTCACTCTCGTCGCCGTCACCAGCGAGAGTGTCGCTCAGACCGTCACCTACCGCGGTTACTCCAGCACCGTCCAGTGCTCTGGCGCCAACTTCTTCTGCAGCGACGGTGGCGCTGTCTGCTGTGGCCCCATGCCCGCCGGGTTCGGATTCTCCGCTCAATTCGAGAACCTCCCCAATGGGTCCCAAGGCCAAGGATACACCAACGCCTGCACGAACTTCCTGTTCGCCGTCTTTGGCTCGGGCACCAAGTGCTGGAACGGAGGAGGAGCGCGTGCTAACTTCCTCAACTGGTTCCACAGTGCGGGCAGGAGGGCGGTTAGCGATGGCACTGGAGCTGACTGCGCTACCCCGAGCGGATTCAGTTACCATGATGGAGCTGGCGTCGCTCGCTCCATCAAGGTCCCCGCCGGTGAAGCGAACGCGACTGAAGTTATTGCTGAGCACTTCAAGAACCAGAACTGGAAGGCTCTCGCTGCTTACGAGTCCGCCTGAGGATGAAGTGAGCATATTTTTTATGTGTCAATTCGAAGAGACACTGACAACTTCGCTATAGGACCTCGCCCTGGTGCTTCTCCCTTAAAAATTTGGAGATCATACTCTGGCCGCATCTACGACAATTTCACCTCCCGTGTATTCCAGCGACTGGTCGCCCGTACGATCTCGCTCCACTTCATCAGCCTCTAGCGACTGGTCGCCTGTACGATCTCGCTTCAGTTTTCTCCCGTAGCCAAAATTTCGAGACAAATATTTGGACTGTGTTATATCTTTGTTGCTGTACCCCTATTCCTCTCGACGGAACAGTTTGTCCGTAGTTCCTGTACGAGGGATCGAATAAAGTTCCGTCGCGCGAGGACTCATTGACATTTAATGGCCGAATTCGAAGATAGGCTTAAGGTATCCCACTAATCCGAAACTTACCAGCACTCTTGGTTTGTCCAGCGGTACTACACCGCAATCTTCATCCTTGTGCTGGGCACGCCGCCAATACCGAGCTTGATCCACATATCAGCCCATATGAGAGGCTGGTAACGAGAGTGACTGGCGCCCCCGAGACTCGGAGATCCCATAGTTGAGAGTCGTCAGAGGTCGCCTCTGGTCACGCATGGTTCTGAGTACGCGGGAGTTTTGATGGGGTGACTCCATCCCAAACGCTACTTGGGGGTTGGTGGCCGGTTGTGGCCTTGTACCAACCTTAGAAGAATACACACACACACACACTGTAGATGCCAGCACCCGGAAGCTCAGAAGAAGCAGAAGAAGCAGAAATCGTCCTCCAGCTGCAACAGGGCAAAGCATAGCATGAGAGTTGGCCGACAAGAGGGAGCATACTAGGAAACCTAGTCGGGTGTGACGGTTCGAAGATTTGGCACTCCTCCTAGAAGGATCAAACCCAGGTAGGTCGCATTGAGAGTGCCTCATAAGTAGCCAAAGCGGCAAAACCACAGCAAGTACTCGGCCAGTCGGAGTTCTGTGCGGTGACACATGAAGGTCCAAGGACATTGGGTGCCCAGGAATAGGGGTACGAGCATGCGCCGGTACGAGTATGGCGGTCGTAATCAAAAGAGATCATTTAGCGCGCAGCTCCTCTGCCCGTGTTTGCGGATGTTAGCTCCATGGTTCCCTGCGAGCGCAATTTACTGAGGGTGAAATTATGCGGGCTAATAAGTAACAATACATTAAGCTAGAGTATAGGGCAATTGAATCTTGAGCTTGAACCGTGTCGAACCAAATATGGGGGAACCCAGCATCCTGCAAAACTAGGAGAATCATACTTTTGTCGCCTCAACCGAATGCTGCCAAAGCTTCTCTGCCACCTCCTTGTCCCCAGAATACTGCACACCGGCTTTAATGTTGCCCTTGTTATCTATCCGATATGGGCCAGGGGTCTTCGCGTTGGTGAGGAGTCCGTGCCACAGGTACGTCGCGCACTCTTGTCGGGTCACCGTGAAGAGAGGGGCAATGGTGGTCATGAGGGGGTTCAGGGCGCGGATCCACCGGGACTGTGCGGAGGCCATGATATTCGTTTGGACACCTCCGGGGAATGCATGGGCAAAGGTGAGATCGGGGTTGCGTTCAGCGAACGACTGGACAAGGAAGGTTCCCGTTAGTATGGAATCGAGAGTGGGGAAGATATAGGAGCGCACCTCGACAAGATAATCATTGTATGTCGCCGCTGACAGTGCGGCGTTGTTCAGCGAGTACTTCTTCTTCAACCCCAAGTCATCCACGTCAATCTTCCCTCCATACCCAGTCGAGAACACCGATATCACCCTCGCTTCCTCGCCCTGGTCCTTCGCCGCCTTCAGGGCTGGCAACAGTTGCTCGGTGAACTTCCACCTCGAGTAATAATGCACCGCGAGTTTCTTGTCGATACCTTCCTCCGTTTCGTCTCTTCCGGAAGTGCTGAAGAACCCTTGCGACATGACGAGGAAGTTGACCTTAGGGTGACGAGACATGATCTCCTCCGACGCTTTCTTGACCTCCTTCATGAGCGACGCGTCGCACTTGACGAATTCGTACGACCATTGTCCCTGCTCTGACGCCGGGACCTCGGGGAACTGGGATATGATATCCTTCGCAGCAGCCTCGTTCCTCCCAACAATAACGATATGCGCACGCCCTTGCCTCCACTGAGCGAACGTCTCCGCCATTCCCTGTCCAATGCCGGATGTCCCGCCCACGAATACGGCGACAGGTCTGCCTGGAAGGCCCCCAACGAGTTCGGTGTTGCTTGCGCGGAGAGACGCGAGAGAGGGTGACATGGCGATGGTAGTAGATGCGAAGCTGCGGCGAACGACGAAGGCGAGAACTACGGGGACGGCGATAGCAGATGCAAGTTTGAATGTCCTGGAGGTCAGAGGGAAGAGGGGCATAGAACTTGAACGGTGATAGCGGAGCAGCGCCGTCAGGGGTATTTATGGAATTGATGCCGCTTGTGACGACACCGCTCGGCATGATCATTGTTGCCGAAATACGCTGGCAACGACGCGTCCCCAGTCCGGCGCGTCCAAGAATACGTGCAAGACGCGGCTCACGTCGACGCCCAAATTATGGCGATCGCGGGCTTGACTAAGGTGAGGACGGAGTGACGCGTCGAAAGATGCCTTGTTCGGGCGCTTATTGTGCGATCGCCGTGTTGGGGTGACGAGTCTGCCGTCTGCACAGCTATGTGGTCTGTTGCGAACTTGGTTGGCTTTGCTCGTTCCCAGTCGCTTTTGGGTGCCAGATAGAATAAGATAAGCAGTAGAGTGAGGTGCACTATGATACGGAAATACAGCAAGTTGGGAACCAGCGTACACAATTCAAGTCCAAGGGTAATTATACTCTCGTCGCCTCCACGGTATGCTGCCACAGCTTCTCTGCTACCTCTTTGTCCCCAGAAGACTGCACTTCGTGTATCACATTTCCCTTGTTATCTATCCGGTACGCACCAGGGTCCTTCGCATTCGAAAGCAACCCGTGCCAGAGGTATGTCCCACACTCCTCTATCGTTACGCTGAACAGCGGACCGAGGAAAGACATTAATGGGTTCATGGCACGCACCCAGGGCGTCCGAGCGGAGGCCACGATGTCTGTCTGCACGAAGCCGGGGAAGGCGTGCGCGAAGGTGATCTCGGGGTTGCGTTCGGCGAACGACTGGAAGGAATAAGCATCCAAGAGATTGATTAGAGTCCGAAGGCAAGCGACTGGTGGAGTGGGGAGATACGTACCTCGACCAGATAATCGTTATATGTTGCACCTTGCGCTGCAGCTGCCCTCAGTGAGAACCCCTTCTTCAGCCCCAAATCGTTCACGTCAATCTTCCCTCCATGTCCAGCGGCCAACACAGTCAAGACCCTCGCGTCCTCTCCCTGCGCCTTCGCAGCCTTCAACGCAGGCAACAACTCTTCGGTGAACTTCCACCGTGCGTAGTAGTGCACGGCGAGCTTCTTGTCGATGCCCTCCTCCGTCTCGTCGCGGCCACTCGTCGTAAAGTACCCCGCGGACATGACGAGGTAGTTGATCTTGGAATGGTGAGAAAGGATCTCGGAAGATGCGCGCTTCACTTCCTTCATGAGAGTCGCATCACATTTGACGAATTCGTACGTCCATTGGCCTTCCTCGGAGGCGGGGACTTTGGGGAAGTGGGAAATGATCTCTTTAGCAGCACCCTCGTTCCTCCCTACGATCACGATATGCGCACGTCCTTCTCTCCATTTCGCAAAGGTCTCCGCCAAGCCCTGCCCGATGCCGGCCGTTCCCCCGACGAAGACGGCTACGGGCTTGCCTTGCATGGCACTGACAAGTCCGGCGTTGCTCGTGCGCAGAGACGCGAGAGAGGGAGCCATCGTGGATGTGAATCTTCGGCGAATGATGAAAGCGAGGGCAACTGGGATAGCGACGGCAGAGGCGAGCTTGAAAGATTTGGGGAGAAAGCGCATGAGGTATGGAGGTGGGAGATTGGGCGGGTGCATTCTGATGCATTTATACAATGTCGCCGATGGTGCCGGTGCGTGACGCCATCCCTCGGCATGCTGACCGTCGCAGTCAGTGGCTCATGGTCCATCGTGAGGTATCGACCTCATCGGCGTTCGCGGTCCTGCAAACTTTGGTCGTAATTAAATATTATTTCATAAGTTCAATGGAGCCCGAATAGCCGAGGAGTGACTAGCACCCAGAGCCGCATTTCTGCCCATCGAGGCGAACGCGTCGGCTCACCCAGTAGCCAGGTTTCTGCCCGTCGAGGCGAACGCGACTGGCCGCACGTGCTACGCACGCCCCACTGATATCATCCCCTTCCTCAGGTAAGCTGAGACTCACCTCTCTCTTCCTCGAACAGTCACGACGAGGCGGTTTCCGCGCTACCCGCCCACCGCTTCCCTTTCCACTCTCGGTCTAAATCTAATTTCACAATCATCTGCACAATTTGTATTTGTCTACATACCTCGTGCACAAACAGATGTCTCCGAGGATGAGCTGCCCATCGAGGCGCCCATCCATCGGTTTTTGTCGCACTAGGATCGGACATCAGCCCAATTTTGGGTCATTTTCGTCACGCCAACCTCGGACTGACCTCATTTTCGGGGCACACCGATATCGGGCCTGTAGGACTCCAGATACGAGGTTTCGTTCTGACCATGGGAGGACTCGTCAAGGGGCTGGGCGCTTAAAATTCTTCGGAAGCCAAGCTCCCGATGTCACTTCCAAGCCGCTGATGCGCCTCGGGGATGCACGTGACTGACGCGAAGCGCGTCAAACAAACCAAACGCGAACCAAAACAAATGTTTGGGAATTCTACAATTCCATCAACGATCCACTTGACACGAACCGTCATCCCAGCGGCCGCTACATCCCCACCTCTTCACCTGGAACCTCCTGGAATCCACCTGTGGTGCTCCCGAACGGTCACGATGGCCCTCTCTTCCTCGACTCGCGACATGACAAATCCTATGGGTTGCGGATGAGCAGCAACTGGTGAGTCGAGCATCCCCACCCCTCTTTCTTGAACCAATATCCGCTGGTTCCCAGTGTGCCGACACCCCATTGTCCGTTGCTTTGGGTGTCCATTGTCCTCCTGTATACATGTCAATTTCCGTTCCATTTATCTGATGAACGTCCACTCCCGAACCTCCAGGCCGCCCACATTTACCATAAATAGTTAGGGCGGGCGATGGCGCGACACGAATCCGACGCACGCCGTCTCCGGCATCAGCGCTTCTGACAGCTGCCGGCGCTCGGCAGCGCTTCTAATGGGGTCCATTCTCCTTATCCGGTAAGCCCGCCCTCTGCCCAGCTGTTGAACCTTGACTCATATCCAACTTCCATCACCTCCTGACTACCACCCGACACTCTATCCGTATTTGGCCTTCCCGATTAATGTTGAAGTCAATAAACAAACCCGCCCTATAAAGCGCGCCCCCCGCCCCTTGGATGACTCGTTCCAACTCCCCCGCCTTCTCCCTCTCACGCCCTCAATCAAACCGCGCCCAGCCCAGCCCAGTCGCCATGTCCTACCACTACTCTCCGTCACAGGCCTCGTGGGGTGAGAAGGATGGCAAGGCGTATTATGCCTCCCCTGCTTCCACCACCGGGTCCATCTCGACATGGGGCACGAGTACGTTGTTCGACTGTCAGCCAACGCAGCCCATTCTAATATTCTCCTCTCCTCCTAGGTGCCCTCACCCCTCACTCTGTACCCCAGATGGCCATTGGATGTGAGTGCCCCTCTCGTTCGCGGTTCACCTCCACCTCGATACGGAATCAACAATGTTGAACTTTCACTGATGCGACGTCTATCCACCTATTAGCTCCGTACGGCTCCTCTTACCCCGCCTCCCCCACACCGACAGTGTACAGCCACTGCAGCCAAACCAGCTCGATCTATGTCGGTACCACTGCCGGTTCGGGCTATTGCGCATCTGTGGCCAGTGGTGGCTCGTTTGCGGCCGAACTCCATCCTGCCTTGCGGCCAGGTGCCGCTCAAGCGCTCCAGTTCGATGTCGCCAGCTCTCGATTCCCGCCACCCGGTTTGACTTTTGATCCAAACACCCCGGCGTTCAGCCCAGGCCTCAACCGCGTGAACCTCGAGTTCCAAGGTCTCTCCCCGAGGTGGGTATCCAAGCTCAGCGGATCCGCATTCTCCTCTTCGTCCTCCGGCGCTTCGGTTTCGACGGCGTCGTCCTCCATCCCACCTATCACCGTTGCGACCATCCTCGAGGCCATCTTCCAGCATTGTCGCTCCCCTGTCACTCGTGACCAGGACTCCGAAATGCCTCCCCGTAACAGGGCCATGGCGGCTCAGTACGCTCAGCAGCGTGTTGCGAAGTGCGCAAGCCGGGGTCAACCAGCGACGAACGCTATGATGTTGATGGACGTCCTTGGGCCCAACACGATATTCCTTGGAATTGTCCCCAAGGCTGACGACCCTAAAACCTGGACTGTGTGCTTCGGCAGGTCCCCGCGGTTCCTTCCCAACTGAATACGCTCCTTTCAGCCTCCCAGCGACGTTTGGCCGTCGCGTCCGTCTAGATTCACTACCCAGCACCAAGACATTGCCTTCGACGATATACCCGAACATGATAATACCAGTCGGGCGCCTCCGACACGCACCCCCATTCAAGCTACTCAACAAACGAAGTATAATCACGACGCCATGAGATGGCGCTAGTCCCATCTCTATCCTCTTTGTATTTGTGACCTTGCCGTCCTTTTGAACTTTTTGTCCAACACCCCTATCGCTTTCTCCGTTGCTTTGCTTTCCACCCCCACCTCATACCCTCCTGCGCTGCTCTCGTTCGCCTTCACGGACCTTGCTTTCCAGACACTGCTCCATCTATCCGTCCATATATCTATCTACATTCAGCATCTTTAACCTCAGTTATTCTCTCGGCTTATCGTTTTCAGCGCGATCCAGCGTACTCTCTACTCCCCTGAACCCCTTCGCGCGCCTCTTCTATCTCTCTTGTATATCTTGTATAACCCCTCCACTTCTACGATACCCCAGGTCAACGAACATTTGTATCAATAGTAACCCCTAGCATGTCTAGAACATCAAGTAGAGTACACTCGAAAGTCGAAGATCTAAATAGTTGTATTTTTAGCGTCCGTCAATACACCCCCCTGCCTTACAACGACGCGTGCCCTCTGAGCTCTCGCTTGTGGTCTACGAGCCTTGAGGCGATCATTGGGCATACGGTCCGAGTGCCCGAGACCTCGTTGGAGTGACGGCGAGCGCTACCTTTGAACGGCGAGGGCGGCATTCTGCAGGGACATCCGAGTGAAGGGAAAAGCCCAGCCCGTTCGTTCTGGAGGTAACGAACCTAAGGCAGACGACACAGGTGGTATTACAGTAGCTCTAGGGGTAAGTGAGCAATTAATGTTACAACACGAAAGCAAGGACAACAAGCGATGAACCCAGTAAACAGCATGTACACAACGATGGACCACATACGCATAGCAACATTGACAGACAACCCAAGAAAGGAGGAAAGAAAGAAAGCAGATATACATAGTTAGACCCAGAAGAATTAATATCACCAATATTCCTCAATCAATGAGACGCAGAGCAAAGAAACGGTCCTCCGAGAGAGTCAGACCCCCATCAACACGAATCCTTTGGCTGACCGAACACGATTCTCCCAACCGCACCCTTCCCCCTCGAGGTTCGCCTCTCGGTCTTGCCGACGCTATCTTTCGCCTCGATGCCGACCAAGACTGATTTACCCTTCAAGAAATCAACACGCTTCACACCCTCCGCCCACACGCCTCCCGTCTTCGGACTCTGGTCTCCACGGTCCTGAGCACCCCGACACCGCGTCCGATACGCCTTCGACACATCTTTCCTATCATCCTCTGATAACTGGGTCCAATCAGCCTGCGAGATGGGGAGTGAGAGGGAGCTGTGAATAGAACGAAGGACGTCGAGGTTCGTAATAACGGCATTCGAGGGTCCTCCAGGGTACCAATCGTCATCATCGTCTTCTGTGTCCGAAGAACACGCAGACTCGTTGTCGATGAAGAATTTCTTCTTCCCGGACATACCCCCTGCCTTCAGGTTTGACGGCCGCCTGCGACTCGAGCTCGAAGAAGTCCGCCGCCGACGATCCATACCGGTCGGAACATGCACCGAGGACGGGAGGACGGGAACCTCCCAGCCGAGCTCCTGACAATAGAGCATCATCTTCCCCTTGGTGGGGGGCTCGGTCGCGGGCTCGAGGAGGGTGCACAGAGGGATAGGCTGGTCGAGGAAGTCCTTGACCGGCGACCCGTCCTGGGTTGGAGTCACAGGCGACGGCGGCGGCGATGAGATGTCATAGAGGATAGGCGCATTGGGGCGAGTACGGGTCCAGGCGAAAAGTGGGTGCATGTACGTCTTCCGTGGCTTAGTTGGGTTCTCGAACGATACTCGACATTCTAAGGCGCAGATAGAGTTTCAGTCAGCATCAGGAACAGGGCTAGGTGTTGCCAAGATGAAGCGAAGGGAAGGGAAGGGAAGCAAAGATTGAATGAAGGGACAGCGATGCCGTACGAGTTGGGAGAAAGTGGATGCGATAGGGGGATCGGCGGTTAAGGGGAAGGAGGGAAATTACTCACTCGACTTTGCCGGAGTTCCCAGCGGGCTGCTCCGAGGTGGAGGAGGGGCATACGACGATTGCAGAGAAGATCGCGACTCAACAGACTCGAGCGACGATATCGAGCTGGAACTCCCGGAAGAGGACGGCCTGCCGTCCGGATAAGCGAGGTCCCTGGATGCTGCTGGATGGGGAGTCGCAATCCACGGGCTCATAGGCTGTTGACGATAGCCAGTTGCCTGGAGCTCTTTATCTGAAAATTGAAATGAAGCAGGGTCCTCGTCAGTCAACGACCAGCTGGACACGCTGAGAACGACATACACTGCTGCGTCTCTGCTGTGAGTTTCTCCTCCCAAAGCTTCTCATTCTTCTCCATGGCGGGACTGAACTCCAACGCTTTCGGGGCGATCTTAGGGGTCTTCGGGGGTGCAGGGGGAGGTTCGTGATGGACGGGTGCTAGCAGAAGGGAAGGAGGGGATGCGTCAGGGGAGACGTGATAAGGGGGCGGGGGAGAGTAAGGGGGAGGATGTGACACCCGTTGGAGGGGGGTTTTCGTGGCGCTTCGTCGCTCCTTCGATTGGGCATTTAAGTTCCCCGGACTCGCGAGGGCCACGATTTTACGGAAGAGAAACGACATGTACCAGATAAATGCGGGGGAGAATCTCCAAGAGGGAAGGGAAGCCCAGAAACTCGGAATCCAACAGCGTCTGCGTTATATAGGAATACATCGCTCGCTTGGAAGTCCGGCTGACCCGCTGTCCCTGCAAAAGCCAATCAACGCCGCGCCCTCGCGTTGGATAATCGCACTCACCGGCCTTCTATGCAGGGTCTACGGTTTATGGAATATGTCCCCTCGAAAGACAACGACCACGCAAATCACACGTGTAGGGACCTAAAAAGCGTACAGCCGTCAGTGCGTGTCCGTCCTGGGGACAATTGCATAGCCGAGGAGACAAGCAGCATTGTGAAATGCTCGCCAAATCGCTGTTCCATTTGCCGAGATTCGGGAACCCGCCTCAAGAAGATGCACGAGGTTGATGGCGCACCACCACGTTTCTGTGAGCATCAAGCAGCCCCCTATCTTCGGTGGATTGAATCTAATCTTCCGACTGAGAGGAGCGTTCTGACCCAAACGCCCAGTTAGGGGTGCCACTTGTCAGGGGACATCTCTCAAGACGACTCGAACTTTGGACATGCAAGCCTGTTTCGTCGAGTCGGTAGATCCCGCATATGCCGTCACTGCTCTGCATGAATATTCCGTAGCATCACAGCCGCCGAACCTGAAGGAAGAACAGAATTAGATACAGAGCAGAACGCGAGCAAACGAAGCATCAAACCTTTGGGGTCAGGTGGCGAGCAATACGCCCTGAGCTCAACTTCAAGGGAATCATCCCCAGCCATAAATAAAATCATAATATTAGCCCTACAATCGAGGCAAGCGTAAAGAGACTTCTCCCGCTCAAAATAACACGACGGCGAACAAGGGTTATGCCGGCGCATACCACCAGAGGGTAGTGACCCCAACTGGGAAGGTGTAGGTCGCCTGACCGTCGCGGGGGCGGCGTCCGTCAGTGACATGGAAATGAAAGTGAACTGAGCGAGCAAGCTTACCTGCACCCCACGGAAGTTTATTGTTGTCTTCACAGGAGAGGGGCTCCAGCCATTCGAGCCGCCATCGTTCCCTAATTGAGGTAAGACATATGAGATGTGTCCCGCAGAAACGGGAAGAAGGCAGGATGACACGACGTACAGTTCAGGACGACAAGAGAGTACCTGAGCCAGTCGTTCTGGTTCGTTCGCCTTGTGACAAAACCCGAAACACGCAGTGCCCACCCCTTTCCTCCCTTAACAGTAGTGCCGATGCGCTGTCCGAATGGTCCCCCTGCATCCTGAGGCAGAACGGCCTTGGAAGCCTGGGCCATCGCGTAGACTACGAATCATATGAAAGATGAGCCTTCATTCCTCAACGTTTCGTAGATAGGAGGACGTTATAGAGGAAGGGAAGGGCGTCTTGGCTCACATTCTTGATTAAAGCTATAGCTTCCATCGTTGTTCACTGTAACGAGCGGGCGACATCCAGGACCACCGCAGCTGTCGGTCCCAGGATACTTGGGATTGCCGGAGCCGTCCAGGGCGAGGTTCCACATCAAACCCTAAAGACGACGGAGATTATCCTTCATTCAGCCGCCTGCTGATCAGTAATAGAAGACGGTTTTACTAACCGTACGGGCGAAACGTTCGACACTTCCGACCCATCTACACGAGGGATAAGTCACCGGGTCCCCTGGGCCATCGGTCACTTACAGGTTGTCCATGTACCACTGTGCAGGTCATGAGTTACCGATTGACGATACGATATTAGGAAATACTACCTTAATATCACTCCACCAATCTGATCCATACGTCCCAGAGCATTCCGTGAAGTAGATATCCTGCAATGAATACGTCAACATGGGAGTTTCGGGAGCTTCTGTTGCCCATACTTGGCTAGGCCGGGCATTGTGAAACAGGTCCTGATTCTTCACTGAGCCTGCATAGCAATGAAAAGCGATCGCACTCAAGGCCCCTCCAGATTCGTCCACCTGTGAAATCAGGCGTGGTCAGATCTTGCGGGAGTGCGGATCGAACTCCTGAGAAGCGCAGTCACTCACAAGGTCGACAGGGTATGAAGTGGCATGGTCCCAGTTGTGCTAAGGACGACGAGATAAGAGGTCATTCTCCGCCAGATCTTGGGATCTAGCGATGTGGACGAACCTCATAGCCAACTATCTTTACGTTCCCAAGACCGTTAGAATCGAGCAGATTTCTCAGGTTCAGAACAATTCGGGCCTCGAGGTCAGGCGACATCAAGCACGTTGGGTACGTCGGGTTGCTGTTCTGGGGTTCGTTCTGGAAGGTAGTCGGTCAGAAGGTGGCATGACACCGGGAAGTAAGCGAGGACATGCCTGGACAGAAATTGCGTAAATTGGAACACCTTGAGATCTGAAACCCTGAACAGCTTTGAGAAGGTATCGTGCATCTAGTCGGCATGATCAGCCTCGTGCTCGGGCCTCTGTCAATAAACAGGATGCGTACACGCCGGGATATAACGCTCTTGCAAGGAACCCCCGTTCATCGTCCCAGTTGTCTTCATCCAGGCAGGCTAGGGCACATTTAGAATAACAGTCACCGGAGCATGGGAGGGCAGACCGACAGGAGACCAAGGAAGCAAATGGAACTTAAGCAGGCCATTGACGCCCATCATGTCCCTCAGGACGGTGAACGTGTATGATGGAACTCGGTTCACATCGAACCGAGTCATGGACTCGTCCCCAGCGTTGTCGTTGAGACTGTAGGCTGTAAAGTGCAACATACAGCGTCAATTTGGATTGGAAGGGGGCAGAACCTGGACGTACCCCCAGCTGAGAAGTCCGAAGCGCCAACTGGGATGCGAATATAACTCAACCCAGCGCCGTCGCTGGACGGAGAGGGGTTGAAAGCGGTATTCAACAACGACCAGTATTTCGACGGGTTTCTGTTCTGGATCGATCGTCAGATGGTGAACAGGGGCCCGACGCGATGGATCCGGCACCTTCAGATTACCAAGGACAAGCGCCGAAGAGTCCGCTACGAAACACATTAACATAGTGTGCATACGACTAATAAAATGAACTTACTTAGAGAGGCTCCAAAGCCAAGCATGGTTTGGTACTGCGATCTGTCGTCGACGACGATATCAGCTTCTCCAGCTGGCCCGGGCTGCACGAAGTTGATGGGAGACGATGGCCTCAACGAGGTGAAGAGCTTCGATCGATCCCAGGTCGTTTGCCACTATACGGGAGAGGTTTATTGAGCCACAGGATCATTCAATGATGAGCAGGGGGGCGCACCAGATCCCATATCTGTTGCGACGCAGCAAAGGGAAAACAAAAGAGAAATAACACCCAGAGGACTGCGGGAAGCATCCTACTCGGCGAGAAAGAAGCTGAGCTACAGAATATGCTCAGCACACACTCAGCTACCCTTTATACCAGAACGAGGAGTGCGTCATGGGCTGTTTCACTGCACACATGTTCCGATGGGAGGCCTTGGTCAGGCTTAGGTCGTCGCCGCAGCTGCACCTTGCCTATTACGCCCCCTTGCTCCGTAGGACTGGGCAGGGCGAACGAAGAAAGACATCAGAGCTCCATTCCGGGCATCTAGTGGAACCTTGAGCTGAAGTTCATGCACGAATGGAGGTGGCTTGGACGTACCCTCGTGCCTATGGAAACCTCGTTTGACTCTTGATCGCTTTGACGGCGAGATGGGGCATAGTAGTAAGAGTACTTCAAATGAGTGGTATTCTCGGTCGAGTACTACAGAGGACAATGGGAAACACGGAACATGGAGCAAACGATGGTGAAGGTCGAGGACAAGAGGCGACCAAATGAGTGACAATGCAATGTGCGGGATAAGGGGATAGCAAATTATATAATACAGAAATTAATCCGGAAATGAAATGCGATGCCAATGACGAACGGCGAACTGGAGATGGACAGAAGATGATGAAGAACCGTAGTCTATGGAATGCTAGTATACAGAAATGCAATGAGTAGCGTGCAATGAGTGAGAGAGAAAACAGGAGAGAAGAACGAAAAGGAAAGCAATTTGAAGGAGGGTATGAGGTCCAGCACTATGAGCTGGCCCGAGGATCGAAGTCGTCCACTCTGTCCCAGTCGCCCGGAGACAGAACCATTCCCATTTCGTGATCTTCACGGTTGGGTCCTGGCCATTGGATATCTTGTGGGTACCACCCGCCGGGGTTGGGGAACTTGGAACCATTGTTGTAGTCCGAGCTCCCAGAATCCGCAGGCTGGCTTCTAAGATTGCTGTCGCGATAGAACGAATAGTCGCCGGCCCACCCCGCAAGGGTCGAGAATGAGGTAGAGGTGGACATGTTGGTCGATGCGGGGGCGACCGGGGATAGTGGCTGATAGTAGTAGTTTGACGACATACCCTGCTGGTCCGTGGGGTGAGGAGGTGGATCGATGGTCTCTCCGAGGGTGTAGGTCCCGGGGAGATGGCAAGGCGGGTCGTCCAACGGATCATCCAGCATGGCCATTAGACCATGCCGGCCTGAGGATGTAGTCCAAGAGGTGACCTCGCTACCGTTGCTGGGAAGGTCGCTCGAGTCGAAGTCCTGTTTGGGAAAGAAGGATCAGTGAGGAAGGGACCATGGAACAGCAGAGGGGGCTCACCTTGCCATAGGAATCGTATCCCATGACCGTCGCGTCAGTATCATACCCCATTTCACGAGGAAGGGGTTCGGGGCAGAGTTTCTCCGAAGGAGAAGCCTCAGAAAGTTCCGACGGCGGGGGATTCCATTGCCAGTACGACGGTTCAGGTTCACGGGGTGGAGGAGCTCGGGGATCGTACGAAGAGACAGCCTCTTCAGGCCTCCAATCGGATTGTTGGGGAAAGCCGTAGGCCATAGGTGAATGGCGCACAGGCTCCTTGGCGTATCTATGCCGGATGGGGCTGCTGGTCGATATGGGAGCGGGCTGAAGGTTGGAATGGATAGAATGGCGGAGATCTGGAATAGAAGGAGAGTGATTCGAAGGAGAGGCTGAATGGTGAGGGGGTCGAGTAAACATCTGCGTCAAGGGCACTGTTGAAATGCGCCGAGGTAGGTTCGCGTGATGGACTAGAGAACCTGGGGGTGGGGGGATCGAATCCGCAGAGACAGCGCTGGACGGTGATTGCGAGGGCGTAGGGGCGTAGCTCGGATCTGGAGATCCCTCTGCAGCGGAATTAGATGCAGTGGACTGTCGATCAGGGGACGATGCTTTCGAGGAGGCGTCGGAGGATTGAGGGGTTAATTGTGTACGATCGTCCATCGTTGGGGACTTCATTTCTAAGGACGTGGCGTTCCTCTTGTTGATGTCCTCCCACTCCTCGACCGCGAGCGTGAGCTGGGGCCCTTTCTTCCCTTCTCTGAGCAGGTTGGCGATCTTGACCCAGCGCTCATTGTCTTCTTCGGCGAAACGAGTGGACTCCTTCTCCTTTCCTTTGGCCTTTACAGACTTGGTGGGGACTGCGTCGCTGTTCTTCTCCTCGGTTGCTTCTGAGCTCGGTCCTGCTTCGGGTGCTGCGCTGACGGTAGTCTTACGGCGGTTTACGCTTCCAGCAGCGTTCTCCCTCGCCTTGGGTTTTCCGTTGTACTGATTTGGTCGAAAACGCCAGTCAGGGTACTCCTGGCGATGTCTTTCCCCAGCAGCAGCGGCTTTAGCTTCCCATTCTCGTTTTTCCTCGCCAGGAAGGCTGTTCCAGTAGGCGCCTATGAGGGTTCAGTGACTATATGGAGGTGAGCTCGTTCTGTAACGCACCAGCGATTTTCGAGAGGTTACTATGGTTGCCCTCGACCTTGTCTGGAATCTGCTGACTGCGAATGAACGAGGACCGGAAGAGGATGAAGGCGTTTGGGGGGCGTGGTATGTGGTCGCCCTTCTTGGCTTTGGCCCCACGTGTCGACTTGGAACGAGGCCGACCGGCGGATGTAGAGGGCATGGACTGTCGACCGTCTAGCGTGGTGGGTGACGACGGGGAGTTCGAGGAGGTCGTCGCGATGGGGTCTGTTGTTGAGGTGTTGGAGGAGGAAGGGATGGTGATTGTTGACGGGATTACCTGGGAAGAACCTATGTTCGCGAGGGAAGGAGAAGCAGTGTCGAGTAGGAACGTGTAATTCGATGACGGGTCTGGCTTGTCAGCGAGAGGCGGCATGCCTTTGGCGTGTTCAGAGGTGGGCCCGATTACGGCTGGGGGTGAGGCTGTGCGCACCGTCGTCCGCGACGTCCTCGCTGTTGAGGTCCTGGGGGTGGCGAATCTCCATCTGCCAAACGCAAAGATGCGTCAGGAGAAAGAAGGGGGAGGTCGTTGAGAACGCGACGCACCCGGAGAACAAGCGAATTTGATGAAAGCACCAGGAAATAACGGGGGTAGGGGTGACCGTGATGCGGGGCCAGCCAGATTGTCCTTTATGCTCGAAGCAGATTCCCACCGCTTGTGGGGAGCAAGGTCTGGGGGGGCTTCGAAACACGTCTGCGCTACCCTACTTCTGGGTGCTCCTCCTCATGTCCGACAGAGAATGTCTAAAGACAATAAGAAAGTAACCATCCATCGAGGTGTACGTTGACGGTGAATCGCTGATGCCCGAATTGCGACCATAGTGGACCCAAGATACTGGGAACATCACCAACACCTATCCTCGGATGGGAATCTAGTCCCGGAGACTGGAACCCAGGACTTTGGCTCAACGTCTGGCTGAACGATGACGTCCACATTTGCGTTGATTAAGTCTGGGAACGAGATAAGCACCCGATGTCCGGGAGTGAATAGGAAATTTCTGAAAACGAATTTCCCTTTTCTAAGGCTTATACCTCGAACCTCCTCCCATTTTCGCAGTGGCGACAAGCTGTGGAGGGTGTGGTCGAGGAGAAACGTCGACAGGTGGGAAAGCCGGCGACAGTTGGCCTGCCATCCCCCTGCCAAAATCGGTATGCTCACGTTCGAACCCCATCCGCCGCAAGTTTCGAGAGATAAGTCGGGTCTTACCCATCTCACCCTGCCTGCCCTGGTGGAGACGCCCATCCCTTCCCTCCCCAGGGTGAGTTATATTGTCAGCTTTACACCGCGGGCTGTATTTCCCCGACAACCAAAGGTATTCTTGACTAGTACCGTATGCTGCTCCTGCTTCTCTTCGTTGCGTCCATTGAGACGCATCTTTGGTAAATACTCATATTCTCACCGCTTCTCTCCCAAGTACTTCTCGGTCGACCATGGCGCACTCTAGCTGGGGCTATGTCGTTCGATTTTCCCTCCCTGCCAATCTCACCTTCATAAACATTTGGAACCGCATGATGCAACGTAAGAAAAATTCGAGATGAAATCGATATTATCTGGGCTTGAACGCGGCCTACTTCTTATCTGACGAGCTAGAGAATAACGCCACTCCCATTGGCACATCTAGAGCGTTTCTGACAACCCAAATCTCCTCGAGGCGCACATTTATGAACACCCCGAGTCATGGTTTGCCTTACCCATATCTAATCTCTAGGAAGGGATTGGCATTGACTGAGAGACTCAGTCAACGTCGTGCACTGTATCCGAGATCATCGACGTCTCCCCAAGGACACCGCACCGGATATGCGGGCTCAAACTTCCCAGATAGGCCGGATCCAGCAACTCGTCCCATGGCCAAGTTGATCTCATCGTCTCTACCAGATTTGTGGTTCCCGTTGTTCTCTGCGCCGAGTTCTAAATTTCATTGTCGCCATCGCCATTGAGCGACACCAGCTGAGCAGCCGCCCCATGATACTCAAGAACTTTCTCGACGAAGCGACAGAGCTTGCCGCAATGTCTACAAATCGCATCGATCCTGTACCTATCGATTATCCCTTGACGTTTTTCGAGAAATACACACGACGTTCTTGGAAATTGATTCGAAATTGCCCTGATTCTGGAACAGTGTTCTATTGGATAATTGTATCGTATCCCCGCACCCTTCGTGACTTCGTTGACATCCGTGTCCCAGGTGGCAAAAACCTTCACGTACGACCCCAGATGCGACGGGCTTCGCCGAGGGGAGACGAGTTCGCCAGATGGATGACACCGCGTCGCCCGTGTCCGGGATTTGTTGCTGTCTAGACTCTCTTCCAGTCGACTTCCAACCAAGTGTGATCTCGTCATTGGGCGGCCTCAGTGGAGTCAAAGCCCTCCCACCACCTTGGAATAGTCACAAGGGCGTGGCGTCCATGCCGCCTACGGCACAGTCGAGGGTTGCGAGGGTAAGCCAGGTCACAATCGATGAATTGACTGTAACGTACAGACCATCGATCGACGCCCTTCCGCTTCCCGCCTACCCTTACCCATGGTTCAGCCACCAAGTGTGTTCGAACACACTCGCAGTCGCAACAGCCGCTGCTAACGATATTTATCCGAAGACTGATACGGACCTTCGTATAAACACACCATTTTAGGCCCGATGCACCCTCAAAAGGGCGGCCGCCTGGTGGTTAGAAACACATACGAGGATCTTCCTTCCTTCATCAAGAAATACTCCGCTTCTCCGTCATCTCTCTCACATCTTCAGACATCTCCCCGCCTCAACATCATTCGAAGCGCCTTCCAAGCCGCGCTGCCACGGTTTGCAAGGATCTGGGGTGAAGGTTCCTTCCCATCCACTGCTCAACTCCGCGAATTGACTGGGAAGATCCTGGTAATTGTCATAGAGATCTGTATAAGCGCCTGGACCACCTCTCCGTTAACCACAAATAGCTCTCGCTGCTCAGTATGGTGCGACCAACGGTTAATAGCTACCTCGGCATGATCGTGGTTTGATTGGTCGAGATGTTTGGTTCGTCGTGAAACTGGAATATCATGGTCATACAGTGGTGCACCGCAAGTATCAAGTGATACATCTGAATACAATTTGCCTTTGAATGGAACTGGTCGAAGATCGGAGGATTGAATGGTTCCGTCACCTTATCGTACACGATCGGGTTGATAAGCCGGACCCAAGGAAACACGACCCAAGGAAACACGAGGTTGCAACGCGGAGGAGGCATGGCCAGGGTGTCACAAGACGTAGCGAAAGTCGCGGTTCTCGACGTCAGTGAGATCAAGGAAAGCCTATTCGAGAGCGCTCAGAGGGTCAGCCAAAGAGCCTCCGCCAACGAGGAGACCTTCACCTTATCGACAAGCTGCTTCTCCACCGTCCCGTCCACCAGCTCCTTCTTCATGTACACTTCATCATACTTCTCGCTGCGGGGCTCTCTATCCCTTCGCCGATTCTCCAAATAAAGCATGGTGCGCAGAGCAAACAGGAGCACGGCGGAAACGAAAACGCACAGGGAGACTATTATCCATGGGATTCGATTCCTATATTCGTCCCAAAGTGCAGGGTCGAGGAAATAATTAGCGATCAGAGTGCACACATAAGCGCCCACAAGTAGAGTGATTCCCGTACCTTGGCTGATACTGTTTCTTCCACATCAACGGACCTACGGCGAGTCCAAGGTACGCGGCTATCAGAACGATCGCATTCGTTGTAATACCTTGTGTGTCCATGCTCCGGTCAGTTGGCTGGCACCTCGAAGAAGAGAAGAGATAAATGGAATTAAATCCGTACGTTTAGTGTGGCCAGCCGTGAGCGAAGTAAGCCATCCCAGGAAGACTGTGTACGGGATGCTGACCCAGACTGAATGGAAATGGAAAAACCAGAGCCGTCAGCAATTTTCCGGGAACAAGGGAGGAAATGGGGGTAGCAACGAACAACCTACAGGATAGCCAGTACATAAACAAAAGCGCCACCTTGTTCTCAGAAGGGAGGAGGTTGATCAGAATCGAGCCAACGAGCGGGGGAATCGACGTTATAATCGTCGCATAGCCACGTCCAACCGCTGGGAGGCAAGACAGATAGATCCCAATCGAGATTCCGATAACTGGAGTGCTAAGATTAGCATCTTACCTCACAGGTGGAATCGAGGCGACCATACCGGTAATCACACCGTCTGCACAGCTCAGAAGTGTTGTCTGAAGTGCATTGAACCCAAGCTGCGAGACGATGATTTGCTTCTGGAACGTCATCTGTGAATCGCACATTCTCCGGTCAGACGCTTCCCCGGAAAGCTAAATTCGTCGCGACTGGACCCACCGAAACGGGGACATGTCTACAAGGACCCTTGCCTCAGTACTAGTGTGGCGCTCAATGTGTGCGGATGCTCACGACAGAAAGGCGAACCCCGCCATAACCCATAGTTTCGTTTCCTTAACGGCCTCGATAAATCTAAGGGGAATAAGGCATCAGTTGGGGGAAGCAGAGACGACGGGCCCACTGGCAGGGACCACGTACTGTCCTCGTTTCCACCGTTTGTTCTCGACGCCGGATTGGTTGACCTTGATTCGCTGAACGGTCATCGATCTCTCTTCGGGAGTTAGGAACCGAGCAGAGGTCGGTGAATCGGGGAAGAAGAAGCTACAAGCAAGCGGCACAGCGAGGTCAGAGAAATCCTGAGAAGGCAATGCTAGAAAAACACACTAGAAAACTATCCCGAACAGGAAAGTGACCAGGCCCATTATGATCATCATCCTGCGTAGTCAATCGTTAGTGCCTGACGAATGAGCATTTGGCTAGTACGAACCACTGCCACGGCATAAGCTTCGTCCCCTGTAGATCGGAAGGTTGTAAGACCAGTTTTCACGGGAGGGGAAATGATTCATTAATACCGTTATATGAAGTAAACCGAATGCGACGAAGCCCAAAAAGCTGCTGCCAGCCATGCCCGCCATATCTAACAAATCATTTAGCTATACGGTCCTCGGATAAAAGAAAGTCGCCGCAACTTACACCAGTACCCAACCCGCTGCGTGTGCTCCTTCCTGGTGTAGAACATGGAGGTTACCAGCATGAATCCCGGGAGGATGACACCTGAGCGGGAAGGAAAGTCAGAGGTCGAAACGGAGGAGGGTCTACGAGTGAGTAATGCGGCTTACTTTCACACATCCCTAGTACGATACGACATGCGACGAGGGCACCGAACGATGTGCATGCGGCATGGGCCATAAGTGCAGCAGACCATACAAAGATGTTAAGGCTGAGGGAAAGGTCACTGGCGTGGGGCGATCATAGGAGTTCCGCACGTACCTCATCCACTTTCCGATTGGGAAACGCTGAAGTGCGAGATTCTGAGGGTACTAGGGAATGGCCGTGGTCAAACGTCATCAGTGAAAGAAGGGTAGGACGCCTTGGACAGTACAACTCACCTCGAGAGACAGGATGGTGATGTACAGGATAGTCGCAAGCCAGTTGAACTGGTCTTGCGTAAGGTTTGCTCCCTCGCTACGCAAAGCCGTCAAGGATGTCCAGGAAGGCCCATACACGCACTCACAAGATACCCAGAATAGCCGACTGGGCAACGACAACCTGGTCAGCAATCATGATCCTGCAAGATTGTTGACTCTGAGAGGCCGGAATCTGCGAGCAGAAGACGGGGTACAAACACGAATGTGACTGGAAAGATGTCAGCACCGCATTCTGGATGAGGGGCAGTGGGGAGAGGAACGTACAGCACATGAGAGGAAGGAGATGCCTGTCGATCTTCCGCCTGAGCCTCTCCGCGACCTTGGGATCTAGGTCCTCTGCTGCACCCTCTCCTGCTACCATGGCTGCAGTGTCTATATCTCGAGCCTGGACCGTAATCGAACGATCATGGGCATCGTCGAGCTCAATCTCGTTGGTCCCCATGCTGTAGGTTCAAAGGAAACGTGAAGGAGGCAAGTAATACAAGCTCCCGATAGGGCGGGTGGTTAATAGGGTGGATTGCCTTGAGGAAACCCAATGTGCCATCTCGACATGTTATATGTCTCCTTTGAAACACCAAAGCTCGGACTCGGAATGAATTCGAATGGGAAGCTCTTTTTGTCGAGCTTCTGCTTCACAAGAAGTCGCCAAGTTCCAGTCAGCGAATGCCAATTGAGATTGTGGGGCTCGTCAAGTGATCACGAACTCCTAGAGTAGTCATAGGTTAACCCGCTTTGATTCCTGAACAAGGAAGGGATGACTTACCGAAGAAGCAGACCCGTGGGCTCGCGTGGGACGACCTGGGAACCAGAAGACCGCACGGCACAAGTGACCACGTCTACTCAGGACAGAGGAGAGGTGGAGTACGTGGAGCACCGGCGCGAACGCTGAACTCGCTTGAAGAGGTTTCAGCCAAACTAGCGAGAGCAATATGCCCTCATGGTTCGCCCGTGCCGGCTGCTGTCATGTTCGTGGAGAGGAACGAACAACCCGGTCCTGATCAAGTTCGATCAGGCACACTCCAATTTCCCAGAGCCTCGATACCAAACATGCCCAAAGCGGGACCAAGCAAACCGGATTTCGGAGCAGAGGTGCGGATCAGGGATGAAATAGGCGCCCAACGACACCAAAGGCAGGCTGTATGACAATCCTTACATGGTACATACAGTGAAAATGGGAAGCAGCCTGGATTCGTACTGAGGGGTTTTCTGAGGGACGCCTCTTCACTCACAGGACGTAACGGAAGTCGCGATTCTCGACATCTGTGAGGTCCAGAAAAGCCTACAGCGAGGAGTTCAATTGCGAGTCCGTTGGCCTGAAGGGGAAGGATGACAGACCTTGTCGACTCGATGAATCGTGACAGTTCCATCGGAGGCGGCTTTTTCCACAAACACCTCGTCGTATTTTGTACTTCGTTGCTCTCGGTCGCGACGCTTGTTCTCCCGGTCCAACATGGTCCGCAAAATGAAAAGTAAAATCGCTCCAACGACGACGCACACCGAAACCACAATCCAAGGCACGCGGTTCCTTCAAAACGGTCAGATAGACCTTTAGCGAGGCAGGAACCAAAGTCCTACCTTGGCTGGTACTTCTTCCTCCACATCAGGGGACCGACCGCGAGCCCTGCGTAACCCGATATGAGAACGATTGTATTCGTTGTAATGCCTAGGTGGTGTGTCAGGTGGTGTTTCAGATGGAGTGGACACAAAGGAAATCGTACGCTTGGTGTGACCCGCTGACAGCGACGTGATCCACCCCAAGAAGATGGTGTATGGACTGCTCACAGTGTCTACCAAGGAGCATTAGGGAGGGCGTTTAGAAAGAGGAGTATAGGAATAAGACGCACAAGACAGCCAGTACATGAAGAGCAGCGCAACCTTGTGCTTCGAGGGCAGGACATTGACGAGGATCGAGCCAACCAAGGGCGGTACGGACATGATGACCCCAGCGTACCCGTTGCCTATTGACGGTATAGACGCCAGGTGAACACCAATTAGGATACCAAGCACTGCGGCGGTGGCTCATCAGCGTCCTTAAGCGGGAAACACGATGGGAAGAAGCGTACCAGCGACCACTCCGTCAGCACAGCTCAGGAGGGTAGTCTGGATGGCGTTAAAACCTAACTGGCTAACGATAATTTGCTTCTGGAAGTTCATCTATAACCCGACGATCCAGTTAGGCGACAGTAACTTCAATGGTTCTGCAAGTTTGGGACTCACAGAAATGGGAACGTGACTCCGTGAAGGCGAATAGTGATAAGCACTAGGGCAGGCGAAGGTGGGGGATCTAGACTCACGAGAGGAACTGGAAGGCAGCCATAATCCAAACTTTGGGGTCCAATAAGGTCTCAATAAATCTACAGGGGGTAGAATCGGTATCAGGGCGTGATGAAGAGGTCGCTTACTCACTGCTCTCTCTTCCACCTCTTGTTCTCTACCCCCGCTTGATTCACCTTGATACGCTGCACCGCCAAGGCTCGTTCCTCAGGATTGAGAAACCTCGCATTTGTCGGCGAGTCCGGGAAGAATATCCTAAGGGCACACAGTTCAGGATCGCCAAGGGGCGCTCGGGATAAGGGTGGAGACATACAGGAAGACGATGGCATAGAGAAAGGTGACAATGCCCATGATGATCATCATCCTGTCCGTTGATCTTGATTAGCGCCCATAACTACCAAGGCCTGAACGCAAATCCATCCACTCACCATTGCCACTGCATGAGCCTCGTTCCCTGAATAAGATTAAAAATGACAACTCTTTGCAGGGAGAGAAGGTGGTCTGGGCTCACCGTAACGTGGAGCAACCCGAACGCGACGAAACCCAAGCAACTGGCCCCAAACATGCCCGTCATATCTGTGGTAGGCCGGTCAGTACATAAGGTGAGCGATACACATGCAGATCGATACTTACACCAGTACCCGACACGTTGGGTGTGCTCCTTCCGAGTATAAAACATAGACGTGACGATCATGAACCCAGGAAGGATAACGGCTTTGTACGCAGTAAGATACCGGTTTTCACACCCTGTGGGAGGGAGAACCCACCTTCACATGCTCCGAGCACCATCCTACACGCGACGAGAGCCCCGAACGACGTGGCCGCAGCATGGCAGAGTAGAGCTATAGACCAAATGAAGATGTTCAAGCTGATCCATTTCGCCACAGGGAACCTTTGCAACGCAAGGTTCTGTGGGTACTACAGAAGCGGGGCTGTAAGAAGGGGTGCAGTCCCACCACATCAAGGATTTTAAACCCACTTCAAAGGCCATGACCGAAATATAAAGCACTGTCGCGAGCCAGTTGAACTGATCCTGGTTAAGGTGCGCACCCGGGCTATTGACGAACATCACCAGGTGAGCTAGACCAAGAGTCGGTATGAACGACGTACAAGATACCGAGGATAGCCGACTGAGCAACTACGACTTGGTCTGAGAGCATGATCCTGCACGGATAGAGTGAGAGCGTTTAGAACTCAAGCCGAGGGGTCCAGCGGGCACGACGAACACGAATGTGACTGCATCAGAAGCCGTTGTTAGCTCGATATTTTGAAGGGGACAGTGGCACGACACCCCAAACTCACAGCACATCAGAGGTAGGAGGTGCCTATCGACCTTGTTCCTACAATGCATTTCAGAGGTTCAAGACGTCGCATGGTAGAGGGCGAAGGGATTACTGACCTTAATCGTGTCGCAACATCGTCAGATAGCACCTCCGGGACATTCGCGTCGGCGACCACCATTGCGGCGACATCGACATCGCGAGCCTGCAGAACTATTTGTGGATGGACATCGGGGTGCTTCTCAGAGTCTCCTAGATCCGACTTTGATGACATCGGTAGACAACGTTGGGATCTAAGTGGAGAGGTAAGGCTACCTACGAGGAAGTAGGAAGGAGGTTCGGAAATGGAAGCTCTGCGAAGAGGTTAGTTATATGATTGGGCTTACGAAAGGGTGAGCGCATTCGACGGCCCACCCTATCTTCTCGGAAATGAAAGGTACCAATGAGACAGAACCTCCGCTCTCAGAACGCCAAGCTCAGTCCATACTCCAACCCAGGACCGAAATCTGTCGGGCTCATCCGGTTCGGAAAAGGAGAACGTCTAGGTCCAACCGCACAAAAGTCGGAAAGGTCAAGCAACCGAACAGTTCCAACTTCGGCTGCACGCTCACAGAGTTCGATCTTCAACTAACCCCGGTTCACCACCTGGAAGGATCTTTGGATTCAGCGACATTGTCCTCGTGAAGGCTCCAAATATCCTACCTGAGAACCCTAAACAGCGACCTGGCCTACACGTGTCGGCAAGCGGGTTGAAGGCGGACAAAGAAGCACGCTATCCCAGATTAGCCCCCTTCCTCCTCCCCATCGAGGCCAAATGACGGAAAGTATACATTGCAGACTGGGGCCGATACACACCGATATACACGAGCGCCTCGTCACAAACACTGGTGGTAGAAGGTGTTTACTGGATTACACGTCCTCCCCTCCACACATGTGGTGCACCCACTAAAGCCCTGGCCACCGCATTGTCCATATGCGGCCACCGTACACCCAGTGGGCGCGGTAGTGGGAGTGGTCGCCGTCGTCGTCGTCGGGGGAGGGTCGGTTGCGGTCGTCGTCGTCGTCGGGCCTCCAGGTGTCGTTGCTTTCTTGTTGATATGGATAGACACAACCGCCCGTGCAGGGATTGCCACCGTCACCTGCCCGTCCGATACGCTTGATGTCAGTTGGGCGACTGCACGAGTATTGTCTGTGACCCAAGCCTGGGCAGTCTGCAAGTCATACCCAGCCGCGAACCCAAACCTAACATTCTGCGCCGAGCCCCCTCCGTTGGTAACCACCACCGCGACACTTCCGTCCGTGTTCAGGAAGGCGCCGTGCCCAGCTCCGCTGATGCTTCCTGTGCTCGACACCCTCCTAGCCCCAGGCCTAACGAACCGAGACCACATCGCGAACGCCCAGAGCCTGCCCGAGGGGAACACCTCCTTGCCATCGCTCGCAACCAGGTACGAGGCAGCTTGGAACTGGTTAACCTCGAAGCCCTCCCAGTACAGGTACGCAGAGAGGTTGGCGCTGACGATGCCCGTGTGGAGCTTGTTGGCCCAGGTCATCCCTTCGCATAGGCCGCCATTGCTATACCACGTCGTGCACCAGCGAGAGTTGAGGTCGCAGGCCTCGGTTTGCCAGACCTTGAGGCGCGTCGACATGGGCGAGTTGGGGTCCCCGCTGTACATGTGCGAGGACATGTGGGTCATGTAGCGCTCTGTGCCGGCGGAAACGAGCTGGGCAGCAATTGTACGCGCGCCTCCCCAGCCGATGGAATCGCAGCATACGATTCCGGGCTTGACGGTGAGGTCGGAGGCTTGGAGGGTGTTGTAGAGTGTGGGGATGAAGGAGGCGGCTTCGTTGCCGTTGGATTGCATGGAAGAGTAGCTGACGCTAAACAGGAGGTCAGTATAAGGATGAGGGTACGAGGAAGATCGGCGTACACATAGTCAGGCTCGTTCAGGAAGCCGATGTGAGTGACGGGGACGCCCTCCTGCTCATAATACTTGGCGTACTGAGTGAGGTAGGTGGCATACATCTGCCTCCAATCGCCTGAGGAACAGCTTCGCCCCGTCACACCACACAGATACCCTCCATTGACCTCGTTGTTATTCGTCTTCATATATCCAGGAGCACTCCACGCATCCGCATAGATCGTCGTCACCCCATACTTCCTCGCCTCCTTGCTGAACCACACCTGACTCGAGTCGCTGCCATCCCAAACCCACTTCGGCGTGCCACTGGGACCTCCAGGGTTCTGGGGGAGGATGGTGTCGTTGGTAGACGACCCGATACGGTTTCGGATAATGCTGAGGCCAGCGCCGGTTTCGACGTTGAAAAGGTAGTCGAGGCCCTTCTGTCGAGGCTCTGCAGCAGTCTGCTCGAACTCCCTGGCGCGGGTGAAGGCTTGGGAAACGCCGAAGCCGTCGATCTCTTGGAGCAGGGACGCGGTATTGATGGTGATCTGGGTCTGAGCCACAGACGATTGAATAGACGAGAGCAGCACGACGGCTGTCGTGGCGAGAATGCCGCAGTACACCATGGCGGATGCGTCGGAGAGTCCACCGAGGGCGGTGCGCGATGCGCTTTATAGGCTGTCGGAAAAATGAGCTCAAGATCATGTCGACTCGACGAAGCTTGAACCTCGGAACGACGACAATATGTAGGTTAACCGGGAATCGTCCGGTCGAGGGAGTTGTGGGGTCGTGGGACGAACATGGCGAGTTGGTGTGAGTATGAGGAGCGACAAGCCCTTTCACAAGGGCGACAAGACGAGAATCTTGAGCCATAAGGAGGTGTTATTTGATTGCAGTCATGGAAGGTTTGAGGAATTAGACTTCGAAGAAGATGCACGGTCAGGCGATGGGCTATGTCCTCGAACTCTGCTTCTCGAGACGGCCCGACCATTATGTCTTGAGTGTAATCCTCGGAAACACTCCCTGAGCGGTCCGCAGAGCCCCTAGACTCCGCACTCCGTCTTCCACACGGTGCGCCGCATCATGAAGACGAAGGTTGCCGAAATCACCAAAGCAGGGAGAAAATGTGCCCTATTTCTGAGAAAATTAGTTCACGTAGCCAGGGAAATTCTCGACTCCCAGGCACACACCGCTCGTCGAGGGCCAATCCCACTCATATGGTCCAGGTCGACATGAAGCTTCACCTTTGTGGGTCATTGCGTAGATCACGAGACTATTTTCCGGTGGACTTGATGGAGATCTGCTATATCTGTGAGTAGGTCTACTCCTAGTAGTTGTAGATCAATCGAATGCAAACCTACGACGGCGGTCCGCAGCCCCAGAAGCTTCATTCCGCGGGCCGTTGAGGTCATGTCAATCCCATTGAAAACGTCGCCCCTGGGATCCACCGAAATAGGACCAATCAAATTTGAAAGGGGACTATCGAAGTTTGCGGGGACGGCGTCGATTCTTGTTCTGTGCGATTCTTCCCATTTCCCCAAAAGTACTGGCTTGAGCCCTGGGACGTTCTAGGAAGATCGTCGGTGGGCTGGAAGGTCATAGCCAGTGGTTCGAGCTCATACCTCAGGCCCTAGACATTCCCAATTAGCCCCATCCCCTCACTCTGCCTTCCGTGTCTCCACCTGCTTCTCGGGCTCCCCAACGCTGACCGTTGTGTGGCCAAATTGAAGTGCAATTTTGGCCATAGTTCCCATATACGAGACAGAGATAGCACACTCCCTCCGTATCAAGGGTGTCCAGAGAATCGAATCTGAGATGGCGGTGAAGGGAAGCAGGGTTCGATTGCAAGCGCTGTACGAGCAGTGGGCGTCAGTCGGAGTCTGTCGGAGCGCAACGCCGTCACGTGGATGGCTCGTGCGCACGTCGCGCTTATTTAACGAGGGCGCGTCGAACTTGGGCTCCGCCGATTTCTTTCTTCCCTTCTCCCCAACCCCCGTCACACCCGCGCTCTACATTCAATTTTTTCCTTGGAATCGAAATTTATATCATTGTGGGCGCCTCGACGAAGGGTGAGTGCTGCTTTTGGGATACCCATCTAGATTGAACCGCCCTTCTGCGCTGAAGCTCTTGCATATATGCACCCTGTGGGTGTGAGGGGTCCTTGATCTTCTACTTTCTCTAAGTCCCCTTTATGACTGCGGGTGGCTGGACACGAAACAGGCCACCAGTGTCCCAGCGTTTGCCTCGCATATTGCTGCTTTCGCGAACGGCAGCGCGATTGTGGGTGTGACAATCGGAGCAGAGGACAATCTGACGCCGGCAAGAGATCCCGAGGTGAGACTGGATAATTGAGGATGCTGTTCTTCCCTGATGAACGCGGCACTGGTCATTCTTGCTGCCCCGCTCCCTCCTCCGCTGCGCGTAGCCAGTGTCTCCTTTCTCCGTCCTCCCTGCCTTTATTTCCGGACCAATCTGTGGATTCGCTACGGACATAGCTGGCTTCAGTCTACACCCTGGATCCTCCCCGCTGCTCCTCGGTGTCCCTAACCGTCTATCGGGGCCGGAACGGTGTGCGTTCGTTCTTGGTCCCCCGCTTCCCCATTCTGCCACTGCCTTAGGGTTCAAGTCATCGCACCCATGACTCGATCGAGGCCCCTAGCAGGTCCCTTTCCCCACCCAAATCTGTGGAATTCTTACACAACGCAGGGTCCTCGGCTCGGGTGTCGGCTAACGTCTGTCCTTCAAACTGTGACTGAGATGCAGCAGGCGTTGTCGTCACTGCCAGAGACCACTCTGTTCTCCAGACGCTGCCCAGAGCCAATTCATCTAATTTGCCCCCAAAGGGTCCCCTCCTCCCCAAAGTCATAGGATCTATATCTGATTCCAGTTATATTTGCAGGGTATCTACTTCTTTTCGATTGCGGCTTGCTTTCGGTTTCCCACATCCTTCAGTTTCGCCCCTATCTCCTGGGCGCTTGTCAAGTCCGGCCCGGCCGGATTTCCCGCAGGTTGATTGTCGCGTGTGAAAGTTGAAGTCGGCATGGCTGCTGCTCTCAACGCCCATGAGCCTGACGACCTCTCGCTCTCCATATCCCCAGGAAACTCCCTGACGCACCCAGATTTCTCTCTAGGGTCGTTTGCTTCTGGGGTCTCTACACCACACCGATCCAATGTGCTCCGACCACCACGAACGAGCCTTGCTCCCCCGAACGGAGGGTCCACGAACGGCGCGAGCCCTCTAGGACCGAGACGAACGAAGAACGTGGGCGACTATGCGAGTTTGCTGGACGAAACCGACGACGGAGTGGACCTGGGGGCGTCGGTAGGCGCGGATATGCCGGATACACCTGGGCCTGCCACAGGAATGAAGGGCATTCTTGGTCGGACGAGGAGCGGGACGGTGACTGGGGGATCGACGGCGTCGACTACGAACACGAATGGGGCGTCTAGCACAACTACCAAGGTGTCTAAGCTGACGCTGAGGGAGCAGGAGAAGGTGTGTGACGTGTGTCGGCCTCGATGCACGCCCCTGACGGTCTTTATATATCCTAGCACATCGACAGCCTGAAGAAAGAGAACTTTAGCATCAAGCTCCGGGTCCATTTCCTGGAAGACCAGCTCGCCCGACTCGCGCCAGACCAGATGGAAGCAGCCCTGAAGCAAAACATCAACCTCAAGATCGAGGTGCAGCAGCGGGGGATGGAGATCAAGAAACTCAAGAAACTCGTGCTGTCCCTTGAACACGAGCTCGAACGATCGCAGCGGAACGCGGCCCAGGCAGCGAGCTCGGCGAACAGCAGCCAACGCGAGCGGGAGCTGGAGGAGCTGCTCCGGGAGAGGGAGTTGGAATTGCGGGAGCTGCGGAGAAGGAAGGCGGAAAAGGACGACGACGACGATATGTACGTGCGGGAGGCAGAGAGTCGCAATCGTGAACTGGAGGAGGAGCTGGACAACGTCAAGGGCTTGCTCGAGGAGAACATGGACGAGATCACGCGGTTGCAAGAGCTCCTCGAACGACGTGGAGGCGATCCCAATGCGTCCGGATCTGGGTCGCGGAGTGCGCTGCAGGCGAGGGTCGAACAGCTGGAGAGCGAAAACATGGACCTCAAGGAGAAGCTCGCTGAGCGGGACGACCTCGTCAACCAGCTCCAGGACGACAGGGACGACCTCACCGACGCGCTGAACGAGCTCCAACTACGCCTAGAGGACCTCCAGCAACGGCGGCAGCACGAGTCGCTCGAACGCAGCCAATCCCGTGCGGCCCTCCTCTCCGAACAGGAAGAGCGGGAGGAGCTGGAGGAGGAGCTCAACCAGCTTAGGGATCGCGTGGCGGCGCTCATGATCGAGATGCAGAGCAAGGAGGATGAGTTGGAGAGGGTGAAAGGCCAGATCGAGGCATTGCATGAAGAGCACAAGCAAATTGTGGATGAGGTGGAGAATGAGTGGCGAGGAGAAGTCGAGGAAGCGCGTGGTCAGGCGGATGAGCTGAAAGACGTCCTCGCTGAACGCGATCAAGAGTGTCAAGACCTGCGGGCGAAGGTCACGGACTTTGAGGCAGAGACGGACGCGATGCACGCCAAATACGAAGACGCGTTGCACCAACTCGAGGACGAGCTTCATGAGAAGGAGAGGCTCCTGGAGGATCGGGAACATGAACTAGATGAGAAGGAGGAAGAGATGGAGAGGAGAGAACTGGAGATTGAAAGTGCCAGAGGAACCATCGATAAACTCGGAGAGCAGATCTACGAGTTGGAGGACGAGAACGATCGGTTGAAGGAAGATGTGGACCGAACAAGAGACGAGGAGGGGATGGAGAGGGACAGGCTAGAAGCCGTCGTTGCCGCTCTTAAAGAGGTGTGTCCATACCGACTTCCCCTTACTTCGTATATGCTGAGCCTCGATCCCTTACCAGAAAAACGCCGCCCTCAAAGCTGAACTGCAAGACCTCAACGACGCCTACTCGCAAGCAAAGCAAGACCTCGAACACCACCTCTCCAAACAAGAGGAGCTAGCGCAACACATTGAAGCCCTCGTCAACGAACTCGAATCCGAGCGGAACGCCCGCAAACTCTCCTCCCAAGAACTCGCCGCTCTCACCAAGCAGTTCGACACCCAAGCCTCCTCCCACCGCCGTGCCCTTGATGCCAAGGAGCGGGAACTACAGCAAGCGCTCATGGATCTCGACAGGACGGACGGCAGGCTTAAGGAGAGGGAGGTCGATTTGGAGAGACTTCAGGAGGCATTGCGGGACGTGGAGAAGGAGAGGGCGAAGTTGGGCGAGAGCGCTACGACAGCCAAATTCAGTCTCCAACTCGAAGTTGACCGTCTCAAGCGCGATCTCGAACGAGCAGAGGACGAACTCGGCCGCCTCCGTACAGAGCTTGCGTCGAGGGAAGCTGCGTCCCGCGACCGCGAGGCGGCTATGGACAAGCTCCATTCGGAGCACCGTGATCTGGCAAGTGAGCTCGCGGCGCAGACGCAGGCGAGGTTGAATTTGAGCGAGAAGCTAGACGAGGCACAGAAGAGTTTGCGGGAGAAGGAGGGTGAGGTGTCGAGTTTGAGGGCGAGGTTGAATGATGTCGAAGGGCGGTTGAGTAAGGACAGTAGGGCCCTTGTCCAAGCAGAGGGCATGTACAGGGATCAGTTGACGGAGAGGAATACCCTACTCTTGACGATATACCAGTACCTTGACAAGATCCTTGGAGTCGAGAAGACACCCGTGAGTCCATTTACCCCTCCTTCACCGCATCGATACTAACATCTGTGAGCAGAAGAAGGGCTCCGCAGCAGAAACTAAACCTTTCACGAACTTCAGCGTCTTCCACGACAACCTCATCACGCGCCTCAAAGCCCTCTCACAGATCCAGCTTGACTTTGACAAGCGCGCCAAGGAGGTGGAGAGTCGCTTCACCGACAAGTTGGGCGAGATGAGGAGGCAACTTGAGAGTCGGTGGAGGCAGATCGACAAGTTCGAGCAGAGTGTAAAGTTGGTTGGGGAGGCGAAGGCGGGTTGGAGGAGGAAGTTGAGGGAGAAAGAGGGAGAGGCCGAGGCGTTGAAGGTTCGTGGTCCTCGTTCCTTCGCGGCCTAGGAAAGGTACTAACGAACGGATCTAGGCGAACAACTCAGATCTCTCTGCCCAGGTCTCTCTCCTCAAACGCACGAACCCCGCAGACCACTCAGAGCTGCGGTCTCTAACAGCCCGTGCCATGAACGCCGAACGGAGACTCAATAACGCCCAGAACCAGCTACTGGCTTCTGAAGAGAAGCTGGCTGCACTCAATGCCAGGACCACGACGGCTGACGAGAAGTGGGAAGCTCGTGTTCGTGAATACGAATCAAGGCTTAGGGCTGCGGAGGAGAAGGTTAAGAGAGAGCGACAGGGAGGAAAGGAAAGGGTTGTAGAGCTGGAAGGTGTGGTGAAAAAATTGAACCGGGAGGTGGAGGAGGCGAAGAAGAGAAATGTCCAAGTCGGAGAAATTGTCGAGACGGCCGAGAGGAGGAAGTCGTCCCCGAGAGGAAGATAGTGCGGTGCGCCATCTTATCATTCGCTGACCGGTCTTTTCTCTCCCTGTCCCTTCATTCCTCTCCTTCCTGTTTTCTTTCGTTAGACTGCGTTTTGCGCTACTCCATCCCATGTTTTCTGCAGCATGCGTGTATTTTTACTCCTCGCTCTGCGTATTGCTTTCTTTTCATTGTATACTAATACTCAATTTACACGTCCTTCCCTCATTTCTACGCATATCTCGCGACCAATGCTTGGAAGCGACCCAACAGGACATCCCCACTGATATACTGATATGACATCGCTAGATCACAATGGTGGTGGTGACACGAGGAACCGCAGCCCCGAAGTCTCTCTTCGACGCCTTCAGCCTCTCCAGGATAATTCCCTTTGGAATCACAACTCCAGTCATTGTCTGGCCGCCAAATGCCGTCAGGGTGGGCGTGGCCACCTGTGCAGTCGCGTCGACCGCTCGAGTAGTCTTGCAGGAGCAATACTCTGAGCAGCGCATGCTCGTCGAGCAACTCGAGACCGTAGCAACACCCAACGTTCCTCCCGGACATGGCCCATTGCAGTTACTGAGGTTGTTGCACGGCGCCGTGATCGACTGACACGAGCACCCCGGACATGCGCCGCAAGGGTTGCTATTGTCATATCCCAGACTGCCGGTCGAGCAGGGGCCATTGCAGGGCCCAGGGGAGCACGTCGTCATCTGCCTGCATTTGCATGTTGGGCACGACGACTCGGGGAGGTATGTTGAGTATTGCGTTCCGGTTGCTCCGCACTGGGATCCCGGTTTGCAGGTGCCGGTGCAGGTGACGGGGGCGCATGTCGTGGGCGGGGGTGTGGATGAGCAGACACACCATGGGCAGTCGGCCCATGTGTACGAGGTGATCATTGATATTCCGGTGGAACAGGTGCCAGTACATGGTAAATGGGTGCAAGGTGGTGGAGTGTATGTTGTGTATGGGCAGAGGCATCCGGAGCACATCCATCCCGGAGACGTGGTTGTCGTGCATGAAGCTGCGCAGGAGGTGGCTGGGCAGAAGGAACAGTAGCTGTATCCTTGATCTAAACGCAATATCGTCAGATCATCTTCCAACAACCTCTGAACGAATTCTTGTTCAATCCTCACCTCCGTTGGGGACGCACTTCCCTGGGCTATGTAGGGTTGGATGATATTGCATACTACGGAGGATCGAATCTGCTCACCATTCGCAGTTTGGCCCAGTCCAACTCGAGTTGGGCACACCGCCTAAAATGATTAGAAAGTAGATCTTCGAATTCATTAAACCCTAACGAACGAATCGAAATTCGGCACTCACACAAACCCCCAACAGGTACAGCATCCGATGTCGGCCATGCTCTTTGAAGCTCATCGACGTTGTATACGACAGGCGGAGGAGTGATCAAGCTCTCGTGTGCGACGGTGACAGGCGACGGTGGGACTGCAGCCGCTTTCAGAACCCAAATTCCGAGAGAGATGCTGAGAAGGAACACCATGTTCGCGATCGCTTAGCGCAGGAGATCTATAAATTCGAGAGGCACCAATGTTGTATAAATCGACATTCGCTTATTGAATGTACGTCTATCTGGGGAAGCACTAAGACCGATTTTTGACATCCAAGCCTTCTCAAACAACAGACGTTGATCCGAGTTATCAAAATAGGGGCGGGCGTCTATTCTACCGCTGATCCGCGCTTAAACTCCGGAGGATCGTCCTATTTCATTTTCACCTAGAGTCACTTCCCCGGTATATGTCTGATGATGGGGTCAGTGTATCCGGCTGGAATGGCGTGCTGGGCGCTATCATGTTGTGCAAGCCTTGCTCGACCTTTGAGCATTCATGAACTTGGAATTGAAAGTGTGATATCCCCATCGTCATGTGGCCCAGTCATAGATGAAAGAAGCATGTCGTTCTCGACATCCCACCGCCTTTTCTCCACCTCACAAAACTTGTGAACTTCAAATTTTGGGCCCTCCATTTCGAATTCAAGAAGGCTTCTTCTACCTCCAAGGGAGTACAAATTGGCCAGGACCTCGGATATACTAAAACATTGGATTTCTTCACCTGCGACAAGTCTACACGGGAATGGTCTTCTCGGTATTCAGCATATCCATCCCCATCGTCTTTTGGGTTCTGGGAGTGACTGCGATTCCACCGTCGCCCGCCACCGTCGCCCATGAGAGCTTGATTACGCCTGCGCCCGTTGTATACAACGTCGACGAGCTTCAAAGAGCGTGGCCGACGTCGGATGCTGTGCCTGTTGGAGATTTATGTGAGTGCCGAGTTTCGACCCTGTCGTTAGGGTCCGATGAATTCAACTATCTACTTTTCCCTCCTATTAGGTGGTGTGCCCAACTCGAGTTGGACTGGGCCAAACTGCGAATGGTGAGCAGACTCGATCCTTCGTAGTACCAACCAACCCTACGTACGTAGCCCAGGGAAGTGCGTTGCCAACGGAGGTGAGGATTCAACAAAACCTTGCTCAGAGGTTGTTCGGAGATCGTCTGATGGTGCTGGGTTTAGGTCTAGGTTACAGTTACTGTTCCTTCTGCCCAGCCACCTCCTGCGCAGCTTCGTGCACGACAACCACGTCTCCTGGATGGATGTGCTCCGGATGCCTCTGCCCGTATCAGACGACTACGCCGCCCGAAGCGTGCCCACCTCTCACGCAATGCGCCGGTACTTGTTCCACTGGGACATCGGCGACAACATCCTACTCCTGGGCCGACTGCCCCTGGTGTGTCTGCGCTTCCACACCCCAACCGACGACATGTGCCCCCGTCACCTGCACCAGTTCGTGCAAGCCAGGACCTGAGTGCGGAGCAACTGGTACGCAATACTCGACGTACCTCCCTGGGTCGTCGTGCCCGACGTGTATATGCCGACATTTGGCTGTTTGCAGTCCTCTGCCATGCTATGGACCCTGTTCGACGGGAAGTCTGGCGTATGACTACAGCAATCCGTGCGGAATATGTCCGGGGTGCTCGTGTCAATCGATCACGACTCCATGCAACAACCTCAGTAACTGCAATGGGTCGTGCCCGGGAGGAACGTTGGGTGCCGCCACAATATCCAGTTGCTCGATGAGCATGCGCTGCTCGGAGTATTGCTCCTGCAAGGCCACTCGAGTGTCCGATGCGACTGCGCAAGCACCTACACCTACCCTCACTGTATTGCCTGGCCAGACGATGACTGGGGTTGTGGTTCCGAATGAAATGATCCTAGAGAGGCTCAAAGCCTCTAAGAGAGATTTTGGGGCTGCGATTCCGCATGTAACCACCACAATTGTGATCTAGTACAGGCCATTTCATTTGTATGACTTGCGGCTCACTGGCTATACTTTACCTTTACTTTCTGCGTTCAAGAGATTCTCTGAGGTTTACACAAAGATATTCGAAAGCAAGAAGCAAGTAGAGGCAAAAGAACTTTTTATAGTTTGTAGTGGTGGTGGTGGTGGTGGTGATGGTGGGAGTCTAAGCCGGCATGCAGCGGTTCAGGACTGGTACCAGCAAGGTGGAATTTTAGCGCCCGTCACGCTGTCACAGCGTCTCTTGGCCCAGAACCACCACCATCTGCACCGACCGCTTGCGTCCTGATCACTACGTCCAAAGATTTAAGTTCCCTGGTAAATGTTCCATCGCATCCTAGTCTGTGAGCTTGTTGGCCCCGAGGGCTGTCCTGTTAGGTCGCTGAGTCGTCCCAAATGACTGGAAAGCGATCTCTACTCCACTTAGAGCACGCCAAGGGGAGCGACAGGGCTTGGAGTGCCGAAGGAATAATCCTCAGTGAGTAGCCAGATACTCCTCGGACCCCATTTTTGTGTCTATCATCTGACCTCCCTCAGTTTCTCCAATATCAAGCGGTGATAATCCGATTCAAATGCGATGTTGGCACGGCAATTTGGGCCTCAAATCCGAGTATGGGCGCTAGTCTCCATCGAAGTCGAGAAGCCGTATTCGCAAGATTTTCCGAGTCCGGGATATAAGATCACCCAAGCGATTCCATGGTTTCTCTCTCTCCTCTCCTACCTCAAAGTATCATTGAAAGGCCCATTGTCCCACAAGCGGCGGGATGTGGACTTCTGCAATCTTCTTCGCGTTTCTCTGCCTCGTGGGCCAAGGCTCAGCTACCTCTCCGACCACCGCCGCTCACGAGAGCTTGATTACTCCTGCCCCCATCGTGTGGGACGTTGACGAGCTACAACGAGCCTGGCCAACGTCAGATGCTGTACCTATCGGTAATCCGTGTAAGTGACTGGGTTGTGTCTTTTGTGCTTGTTGCACTGACACGGCCCTGTTGTAGGTGGGGACGGGTACCCGCCTTGCGAATGGTAGGAGCCATACATTTGAGTTTAATCCTTTAATTTCACAGCTGACATCTCTTCTTCCGACTGTAGTCCTGGGAGGTGTACAAACATGGAATTCTACGGTCAGCGTTCGTATCACCCCCCACTCTCTTCCTCAATTGACCGGATTGCAACGCGTCGCCCACCGCAGGCCGCAGCTACTGCAAATTCTGCTCTGCAACACCCTGCCCCGCCTCATGTAGCAGCACCTCATCACCCCACTGGCTTTGCTCCGGCTGTCTCTGCCCAGCAACGACCGGCTGTCCAACCCTGAGCTGCGGAGGCATTTGCTCCACGGGAATCTGGCAAACGACGACATACCCCGGATACGATTGTCCGTACTGCGCCTGTTCCTACACCACCCCCGCTACGCCTTGCCCGTCGATCTCATGCGGCGGCCCCTGTCGACCAGCACCTCAATGCGATATGACGGGATACCAAACGACAGCGTACCTTCCCGGATCGTCGTGCCCAAGCTGTGCGTGCACGATAGGCGTTGTGTGTAGCGTCCTCCCATGCAATGGGCCCTGCTCGACGGGAACCCTGAGCTATACCACGGACATTTGCGCCCCACCAGGGTGTTGGGGGTGTTCGTGCCATCCGGTGACGACGCCGTGTAGAACGGCGACGGGTTGTAGTGGACAGTGCGAAGGTGGGACGCTGGGCATTGCGACCGTCGAAGGTTGTTCGACTCGCTGTCCGGAGTATTGCGATTGCAAACCGACAGCGGTGGTGGGACGTCCCCCTGGCAGGGGCGCCGACGTGACGGCGACCCCGACGTTGACGACTGTTGGAATGGTGATGACCGGCGTGGTCATGGCAGTACCGAAGGACGGGGACGAGTTGAGGGCGGAGAGGAGACATACGGCTTTTGAACCAGTCACGACGACGATGATGGTTTGAGTTGGTGAGAACTTCGGCCCTGTAACGTGTGGCTTGCATATACTCACTGGCTCCAGCAATCAGACTCGGAGAGGGTAGACTTCGAACAAGTTCAATACCATTCTTCCTTTCGCCGCACCGAGTCCCTGTTAGTTGAATGCCCGTTTGGAGGCCACTAGAACTTCGGCTGAAGCTGCTCACTAATCCGACTTTTCTGTCAAATCCTACGCTTACTCAGGTGCTGGTCATTCGTGGGCTCCACTAAACCCAGGTCATTCTAGCCGGCAGAAGTCATTTTCAGACAGTCCAGCTTCCTAAATGGGCGGGATTCAACCGAGCGGATAGGGGGTGAGGGTAAAGAAGTCATACAGCTTTCCGCAACTCTCATATCTGCGACAGCTTGATCGAAGCGAAGGATCACTATCCGGGCAAGAAGGGATTTAGTTTATATATACGGTCCTATCCTTTCCGCTCGAATCCCCTCCACATCGCAGGCATGACAGTTCTCACCTTTCTCAGAAAACACACTGAAATATCGTGAGGGCCACTGGCGCTGGTTTGGAGTCTGGCCGGGGGGATACGAACATGGCCAGTTGTAGGTCCTCCCCGGAGCTCTCTCGAGTCCTCTTGCCGGTTCAACATGTGCCCCATGGGTGGGGATGGTGCCTAACCACATATATAATATACCTGAGGCTTATACACACGTTCCCGAAGGTCGATCCTAGATTCCCAGTGTCTGTCCATTCAGGGTTGCAACGTTTGGGCGCCTATTTACGATCGGGACCCGGGTGAGGGTCGTATGCATCACGTGCTAATTCACCGGTGAGCCACTGTTGATATCATCCTTTCGAAGTCAACCACCAATCCAGAGATGAACCACAACGGCTTGGAATATCACCACCACCACCACCATCTCGAAACCCCTTTCTATCATGTACGGTTCTCCAGCGCTCGATTCCAGCGACACACATGCTCATATCAGGGGTAGCAGCGTCGAAAATGACGAGAGAAGTGCAAAAGGCGAACCAAATCGGTCCAGTACGTCTATCTCCTGTCCCCCTCATGTTTATGGCTCATATCCTCCCACTTGGACAGGACACGAAGGCCTCCGATCTGCTCTTCCCTGTCCTGGCCAACATCTGCTCTAAAACGGCGGTCGAGGAGATCACCATCGACCATGTACGACTGGCGTTAAGCGGGTTGAAGAAGGCACTTCTCCCCTCTGGGTCCGAGAGGGAAACGGAGAATAAGAAACGTGCAAGGCCATGCATCGACCTCCTCTCCAAGTCTTTAGCCGCACTTCACTCCAATGTTCTACCCCGGGAACAAGCTGTCACCCACCTTATTCCAGCTTGCGACGGAATTTGCGGCTGGTTACACGAATTCCTGCTCGAAACGATGATGATCCATATGTCGGGGCGCCTACCAGAGCAGAGGAAGCGTATGTGGGCACTGTATATATCAATGTCGAAGCTTCTGTTCGACATCATCGACCTACACCCCAACATTTCCAAGGCGTACGTCCGCTCCGACGAATTCCACAAGCACATGCTGTACCTCTGGACGACCTCCGACAACGTCACCAAGAACGCGTTCTTCGTAGATTGGGACCATCCAGAAGACGACGGCATCACCCAGCTCACACTCAGAATCGTCGAGGATTTGGGAGGGAGGAGAGGGCTGCTCCGCCAAGGAAACAACTTCACGCAAAAGGCCAAGGCTCATGGGCCACCCTGTCCACCTTCAATCAGGTTCCCTGAAGGGCTGAGGCGGATGGCCACGGGTCTGGTCCATCGAGCAATCAAGATGCGCGAGGCTATAGATGATCCTGGCAAGTTCTTGAGAGGGATGGTCACATTCATCGGTCGCCTGATGGAGATTGTGGAACGCCTCTGTGAGGCGGACGACGACGAGTTGTACGCCCACCTCATCGAAGCTAACTATCTCACCGAGTTAGCCCTTGCCCTCCACTCTTCAATCATCGCCCTCGGAACCTCTCCACCTCAGGAGTATCTTGACATCGTCCTCAACGGCTGCGCCGCCCTTACCCGGATCGTGGGCCGGCAAGAGACTGCCGTCTCTCGCAATTGGCGCGATGTCGTGGTGGGAAAGCTCATCCCCACTCTTGCCCGTGTTGCGATTTGCATTCCCCCTGTGGCTGCTTTCGATCCACAAAGACGAACTCTCAACTCCACCTGCAATTTCCTTTCCACCGCCACTCTATATCCCAGGGTCTTGGATTCCCTCCTCGGTACCCCAGCTCTTATCGACACCCATGAAGTCTCGCAGGACCTCAAGCGCACGCGCACTGCTCCAATATGGGACCCCTTCTGGGATACCCTACAGATTAGGCTTAATATTTACAAGGAATTGAAGAAACGACCATCGCTTGGCCTCTGCGATAACCCCCAGGTGAGCCATCTCACTAATTTCTTCCTTTTCGTCAAATTCTCACACCTCCCGGTCATCAGTGCTCCCAAAACGTTCGGGAAATGACGAAGACTTGTGCAGGATGCTCGACGGTCGTCTACTGTTCTGGAAAGTGCCAATACCTCGATTGGGTACGTTTGCATCGCAAGGAATGTCGTTTGATGCGTGAGCACCATCGGAGTGAGCTATCATTTCTCCATCCCTACGAAAGAGACCATCTGATTGAGGATTTCCTAATGCTTAGAGGAGCGCTCCTCCAAGACCTGGTACAGTCACCGTACCCGTGCCTTCCACGTCAAGCTCCTCGAAGCATCGTCCGCCACCGTTTCCTCCATGACTCAATCCTATCAACCAGCCAAAGCCCCCATCCCCGTCCTCGACTTCTGCCACAAACCACCCGATGGCGGTTCCAAATATTCCGCTGCCAATACCGTCGTCACCTACGATATGAAAGACGGGACGACGGACCATTGGATGAGACGTCCTGGCACGGATTTCACGCAGAAGTATTTAACCCAACGCCTGAGGGCTCTTGGGCGCCAAATAGCTCCAGGGGTACAGGAGGGAGAATACAAGATGGTAGAGGGGAGATTTCCCCTAGCCGATGGGGTGATTGTCAACACCGTTGTGGTGCTTATGAAGGAGAAAGAGGGGTACGAGGCGACGTATAGCATACCGCGACATGGGTGAGTCTTGTTATGGTGGTGGTTGTCCGTTCACGTTTCTGAAGTTGATAATTGGACATATAGGAACCTGAAGGGGGGGTACTGAAGGAGGGAAACGCCGACGTGTGGGCTGGACCCACGTACACTAGCTCGTCTACGAAACTACGCGAGTATACCCGACGCCCACAACCAACTTTCTAACAAGAGGAGCCCAGTCATCAGAAACGTGTAGGTGGTGTACAGCAAGCACACGATGAAAGGCCTATCCAGCACCATAGTCTGTCCTGTCTGATACTGCCTCAATGCCACCACGCTGAAATACAAGAGCGATACCGACGTGAAAGGAAGGACAAGGTATCTGTATGTTTCCTCCATGAGGATCGCCACCACGCGTATGAGGCTCGCCACTCCCGCCCTGAGCGTGTTGAGGAGTTGCCCGAGAGTCAATACGAGGTAACCAAGTAGGTTCCCGACTGCGGCAGCGATGGCCCGGGCTTTGATCGTAAGACTCTCCAGGTTCTTCAGGAATGAGGTGTAGATGACCCGCCCCGGGTACCCATTGACCGAGTCGCGTATAACCTTGGGATTTATCGAGTTGGTGTGGCAGAGTGGCTCAGTGGCGTCAATCCAAAGTCCTCTAGGTGTTCCTGAGATGTACACGGCAGGCGATAGCGTCGGGGGGCGAGGTGAAGCCGCCTCGTGGCTGCGTGCAGCAAATCGCAGCTTGACGATTTGGTCTTCGTGGATGACGATGGTGGGTTGCTGGCGTAGGATAGGCATGGCGCCGAGTCGAAAATCGGTAGTGTCGCTCTTGGTAGGTTCTCCGAGGTGATTGGCGAGGAAATGGGCTGCAACGATGATGGATGGCTGAGTTGGTATACGCTCAATCCGTCAAACTAAAAACAATTGAACTTGGGAGGGGTTTACTCACCAGGGATGGAATGGCTTAGGACGGGGGAGGGAAACGGACGAGACCAGTCAGGTTTTAAGGCCCAAGGGGCATCCTGTGTGCCACACAAGAGGGCTGGAAGACAAAGACATCCTTTCAGGAGCACTTTGGATGGTAACAAAGGTCTATTTTGTCAGGATCTCAACGATCCTCCTGCACTACGCGAATTACTGGAGCCTCAGTGAAGCGGGTTCAATTTTGACTACCTTCTCCCGCCCTACTCCCAGAACCCGTCGCATCCTTGGCGCTCGCATTTGGACGCCATGCCGAAGTCGATGAGACAAAGCCCGCCTGACGGCTTGCGCAGCACATTCCTCGCCGCGAGGTCGTGATGATGCCACCCCTCCTCGTGTATCACATCCAGTACAGACCGTTGAACGATCGCCCTATCGGGAGGAGTCAGCTCATTGGGTCAGAGTTGCCAGATATAGAGAGAATGCCAAACGAACCTGTCATCTTCCGTAAGGTCCGTTATTCGTTCTCCCTCATCCGAGAAGATGAGAAACGGCATGCTATCGTCGATACGTCGACCGTGAGCGTGAAGTGTGGGGATAGCCGAGCCCAGGATGCTGCTCCATTTTTCGTAGAATGCATGCTCGTGTGCATATGCTTTCACGTCGTCGAACACCTTCACTACGATGTTCGCCGAGGAGAATACAAATGTTTGAGCCGTACGGGATTTATGGAACACATTGGGAAGCGGCAGGGTCAGATTGAAAGGGAGTCGCCAGTTGTTTGCACTAGGATTCACATGAGAATCCACACTTCGTCAAACCCGAAAAGAGACTCACGTAGACTCGACCACGAGTTCGTCACCATTTGGTAGCACGAGGGCTTTGAATCGCTCAAGTGGTACCAGTGCCGCCAGGAGAGAGAAGGCCGCCTGGTAGACCAGGGCAGATACCACCGCCCAACACCGCGTTAACGTGGCGATAAGGCGATTGGGGGAAGCGAGTTGCTCACCAGTGGTGGTAGTCCAGTGTACGGCCTGCTCAACCTGTCTCTGACAAACACCGTTCCACCGCTGCTTGTGTTTTTCATCGGCAGTGACCACCAACATGAACGACCACGCAGCAACTACCGAGACTGCCTTCACATAATGTTCAAGCTTTTCCCTCGTCTGCGGCCCTGCGAAACCAGGGGTCAGCGAATAACGTAACTAACGAAGCAGAGACTCACATGGCTCGTCAATGGTGATTGCGTCTGCAAATACCACAAATCTCTCTGTGGCCTCTCGAAACGCGACGGGGAAGAAATGCCCAGGATACACCATTAATGCGCCCAGGGTCAGGGTTCTGGACCAAGGAGCATCGTTGTCTACCATTGACTTGTTACACCGCATTAAGTGTCGAATATACTAACTTTCGTATCAGCCTTGAAACGGTGGGGCACATAAAAGACAGTACTCACCTGGCGCGCCAGGGCATCGTCCTTTGGACCTCCGCTCTTCCCAAAGTTCACGATATGTTCGTGACCACAGGAGCGAGGCGTTTTGGCCTCGATGGCAGCGACCTTCACCCCCACGTTGGTACCCTGCAAACCGCGTGTCACGACCACGTCGGTATCTCCGCCTCCTTCGCCCGTCACGAGCGAGTCCGTGTCCCAGTCGCGGCGTCCGTCATCCAGGACACATGCATCCGACCATATCATCACCCACAAGAAAAAGAGAGGCTTGAGGACCGTCCTTGTAACACTGTTTTCGTCGATGGGGGGCGGAAGCCGCGCTTCGGCAAAGTCACACAACCACCCGTAGAGTCTGGGGGTTATGCGGACCTCGCGTTCAAGCATTTCTTTTGTAAGGAACAGGGCGGGAGAGGTCCCTTGAGCGAGCCTAATGACGTCCACGTCGTGCGCCGGGTTCGCCTCAGACAAGGTAGTTATCGAAGGTTTGCTAGGACCCAGATCACCTCCTTGGAGTAAACCTTTGCCAATCGCCCCGAGGAGGAAGATCAAAGCCTCCACCTTTGCTGTTGTCCCAGGCATCGGGATCGAGTTCATCGTCAACTCGTAATCCGGGCGTGTTAGGTAGAGTTCAGTTATGTTGTGTATGCCATCGATATTGCCGCCACAGAGTGGTGCTGCCGTGTCAGTACTCATAGCGGTGGTGAGCTTCTAAGCTAACACGGTTGGTGGAGATTGAGAGTGGTTGCACGCCACGAGGCGCGGCACCAATGTTTGCGCGTGTTTGCGGTCCCCAGCGAGCACTTATCCGCGACCTTGAGAGTAACTAGTTGAAGGGGGGCAAAGACACCTATATTCGAGCGGCAAAACGTGAGCAAGACACAAGGTGGATGCAAGAGAGCGAAATGCGTTTGACGTCTGAACTGTTATCATGATCGTAAGGTGCCCATCGAAACTTGAACGAACTGTAAGGTGAAGCCGATTCTACTAAGGACCCTGCGTGCCGAATCCTCAAGCAAGACGAAGAAGGACCACTGTTTGACCGACTGCATGTGAGGCACTACCGAAACATATTTTCAAAATTGGGAGTTCATATGTAGACCGCAAATCGCACGGCCGCGGAGCTCGACGATTCGCAGAAGTTGGTCCCGGTGGCTCACGAACTGCCCCCTCCTCCAAGGCCTGTTAGTTCCGAGAAAGTTGGAAGGGTATCCTTGAAGCGCGCCCACTTCCTCGGAGGCCTAAGTGATTGTTATTACGTGAATGCCTTTTGGAAAGGGTGCGGGAAACATACGAGGTGTAAGACAGAGCGCCTTGAACGAGGTAGTCCGACCTCGCCTGTGGGCCCCGGAAGGCGAACGCGGATGCTTTCTTCATCTTTTCAATATGTTCGCCCTCGAAAGCAACGTAGTGTACTCGCTTGAGGAGGACAAGGACGTTGATATCTTCTGCTCCGAACGGAAAAGATCGGAAGATAAGTCGCGAGTTCTGGGAGCGAATTTGTGCAGGGTTGGGCCCTCTGTACGTGCCGTTGGTCGAGTCGAAGGAAGTGATGAAACCCTTCATTCTGGGTACCATATAGGATGGAACGTAAGGGAAATCCGTCGGTATGAAAGTTTGGAGAGGAAGGACGTGGCCGGAAAAGGGACGGAGGATGTGTATCATTTGCACGGCATCACGCCCGTATGCGTATGGCGGTTTTTCACCCCTGTCGTGATGGACGGCCAACGATTCGTAGTGGTATCTCATGAAGCTTGTCTGGAAGGCGCGATCATGATAAGAGTAGACTAGGCCCTTGTCCTTCCTGTCTGAAAGAATGGACAGTGGGAAGTCAGTCTAGCAACACTACAATATCATATAAAGAGGCTGACCTTGGTACGCTTTCGACATATGTACACACTCCAATCGATGAAAGCCACGCCAGTCCTCACTCTGGCACTCGACAGAGCAATAAACGGCTGAGTGACATCGGGAACATGCGAGTTCGCCTTGGGAGGGAGGCTCTGACTTGTCACGGTTCATGTTGTGGTGCTTTCGCCAGGAAGACTAAGCCTAGACATCGAATTAGAAAAGGATAGGGCCCACCTTAATGTTGTCGCACAGCCGCACCCTGTTCTCCTTCTTGACAAACTGCTCCATCATCTGGATACCCTCCACGTCCAGGCTGAAGTTGGTGTTTCGTGCGGAGTGCGCGTAATCGTGCCCCGTGCGTCCCCACATGAAGCCTTCCATGTCCAAAGCGCCTGGCTTGAGGAACGTCATCGTATCCTTATAGAGGGAAGGGAAGACGTCGAGGAACGGGGCGTGAAGGCTGATGGTGTTGAATATTTCATCGAGAGTACCAAGCCGTTCATTGGGTCGCAGGACCTTGGCTCCGCTCACAAGTTGGATGACCCCGTTGGAGACCACGTCGTTCATGTGGTGCAGAACGAAAGTGGGACTGGAGGTGGCCCACTCGACGACCTTCCGGGCGAGCTTCAGGAGAGATTCAATGTCATTGGCTGCTTGCGTCTCGATGCTCTGCCTTCCTTGCGCCGTAGAGCGTGCCTCCAACGCCGCCCCTAACGTAGAAAAGGCTTTCATGAATGTCCCTGGGGCCCCTTTCTTCATGAAGACTTCCCGAAGACCCTTCTCAGAGTGCATGAGTATCCCCGTGATATCGCAGAGGATGCCCATATTAACGATCTCCATCGTGCACGGCGGGAGGTCAGAGAGGTGACGGAGGGTGTTCAGTTTTGGGAGAAGGCGCACACGTTGAAGGGTTCTCTGTACGAAGAGCTCCGGGGTGCAAATGCTACCACCCATGATAGACGCGATCATTGCTTTAGTGTCCCGGAGCAGCAAATTGAGGAATGCGGAATGGGATATGTCGACGGAGGGGGCGTGGGGATCGTCGTGAATTCTTCCGATGGGGTACATTGGGGGTTCATCATCGAAGGTCACGGTCCACCACACGAGGGCGATGTTGATAAGGGCGGGCCTCAAACTCTCTGGAAACGTTTGGTACGTGATTCCGGGTATGCCGAAGATTCTATTGTATAGATTGGGGACGTGGTAGTAAACACTTAGCTGCTCCGCAGCCGGCAAGATTTCGAGGGGCGACTTTGATGATGTGGGTGCTGCAGGAATTCGGAGGATAATGAGGGACCAAAACAGATACTTTTTGGCGAGGGGCTCCGTGACAAGAACCTTCGGGTCGATAGGAGAGGCGTTGCCTGCCCCGTGCCATAGAGCGATCTCGGTGAGGACAACCAACCCGATGACGACGGTTGCAATATCTTGAAGAGTCGGATCGAATCCTTGGACATCCTCTGGAATCCCCAGGATCGTGGAGATGGTTTCCAGGAACTCCTTGCTGGCCGCGGGGTAGTCGTTCCTCACTCGGTCCATGAGCTCACAAGTGTCTTCAAATGAACCCTCATTGGCGCGTGCGAGAACCTAAAGAGCGATTGAATGAGCACAGCCGACTTTTGGACCGCTGGAGTATCGTACCTCCTGTATAGGGGCGGGGGGGATTTGCGCTGATGCTCCTGGATCAGAGGGGTCGAAGGAGGACGGCATTGGGGGCGATAGAGAACCTCGCCGAATCAGACCAGCCTATAAAGAGGCTGGGTTATTTAGCTTAGCCAATAGTAGGACGAGGACCCTTGAACTCTAATTAAGCTCACCTTCTGGAAAAGAATTTGACGCACGGGCCATTTGCATTTGGCATGCATATTCACGGCATGGGTACCACTTCTCGATAATAAGGGCATAGACAGCCCCAGGCTATCTCTCCCGAGCGTCGCTACAGAATGTACAGCGCTCATTTAGCGGCCTTGTTATACAACCATCCCAAGGAAATGCGGCCAATTTCGAGTTCGGGGCATGTCGGCACACAGTATCGGAAACCGGGACGCAGATTCGTAAGGCCCACCGTGTGCATGGAGGTGAGTCGAGGGCTTCCAGAGATCTAGGGGGGTCCAAGGGGCCTCACATGAGCCTTCAGTGGTGCAGATGAGAGGAAAAGGCAAGTGGCATTTAGCGCCCGCTGATCTTGAAACAATTCTGTGTTTGGCGTGTTTGGAAATCAAACTGGGGTGCGAAATGACACTTTTAAGTCCTCCTAAGCTTGAACTACCACCAGCGCAATCTTTGGGGGTAACGCGGACCTCATTTGAGTTTGCGTTCAACGTAGAGTGCCATAGGAAGCAGTGGATTAGTCAAACTCTAACATATGTACTCTACCCCTTCCCTTCTACGCACAAATACTGGCGACCATTAAAAATCATTAAGGACATCTTAGGGGGCGGGACCCTGGACTGCGGCGAGCCAGCCCCTCCTTTCTCCCTCTACAATAGCGTCGTAAAAGCACTTCCCGATGCGTTCATACGCCGCGTCGTTGGGATGTGTTCCATCCACAAGGTCACTCACCCCGACCGACCTTCCACAGTCTGCAAAAAGAACCCATCTTCCCTCGTTGACCCTCTGCTGAACCACACCAGGGAGTGCGGCATTGTACGCGTTGATCCGAGTTTGGGCCTGTTGGTTGGCGTTGGAGGGCAGCGAGGAAACGACGACCATGGTGAGAGGCGGGAAGTTTAGGAGATCGTCGACGAGCTTGCCCATCCTCGCCGGTGCGTTTCCGACGTCGATATTCCGCGTCATGTCGTTGGTCCCACAGAGGACCGTGGCGATGTTGGGCCGGTTAATGGGCATGGAGATACGCATCTTGGCTGCGACCTCGTCGATAATAGCGCCAGACCAGCCTTCTGTGTCTTTGTCTTTGAAGGTGGACCCAACGGCGGGGTTCTGGCCGACCATGTTGACGACATTACCATCTCTCTCGAGGAGGTTGTAGAGATCGTCGCGGTAGCCATTGCCTTGGCTGCTCCCAACGCCGAAGGTGATCGAGGCTGTAGTCAAGAGGCGTTAAAATGAACTACCACCAAGGGATGATTTATCTTACCACCGAGGGGCATAATTCTGCAAGTCTTCCCAGTAAATGCAAACGCATCAGGAAGACACGCAGCTACGAATATCAAAGCAAGGACGGAGCGCATTGTGAGGAATAGTGTGAGAGGAGGTGTGGGAGGAAGCCAATGGAAGTTCGGTTGCGCTGACCTTCCTCGCATTTATAGCCCTGAATAGTTTCAATACCCTGTACTTTCTTGCCGACCAGACGATGCCGGTCGCATGGACATCAGAGGCGCTGTCGCCGACCGACACGAAGCCAGAATCTCAAGTGATGTTTGGCGCCCACCTTGGGGCGGTCCCTAGGCAACGGCGGAGTGATTACAGGTGGTACACCCTAAATCGGTAAATTGGAGGTCACGTTTGGGCGACATGAAACAACGCGCTCCCACGACTTCTAAATTATCTGGGGGGATGGCTCTTCTCTGCGAAGTGTACGAATTATCGTGGGAGCCCGGCGCTCGACGAGCCGTGCGATTCCGTTTACTGGGAACAGATGGCGGCATACTAAGTAGTATGTGGGGGCGTATACACCTCATCAAATGACAAGTAGGCTACATGCAGTACCCTAAGTGACCGGGGAGTGCGACGGACCAATAGGTTGCCGTGTAGCAGTGCACGCGCAGGGAGGGGCTTCGACGATTTACATCAATGACAAGATGGATCCAGTACATAAATTGAGGACAACATGGCAGCTTGGAGCATGTATTTCACCTAAGACGCGATCCATTCACTAAGGCTAGCAGCCGTGGCAACCAGACCATGATCCAGCCCTGCCATCGGCGGAGAGGTCCTCTTCTTGGTCCATTTCCTTGCTTTTCTAAACGTCCGAATGAGCAACAGAGACAACAAAGCGAAGAAAGACAATGGGGACTCACGACATGTAAGCAAATGCTCCGTGGACGACAAAGTCAGACTTTGCTTCCGCCCCACGGACCAGATGAGGGAATGTCGAGCCCATAGGAATGTGGGTGAAGTTGACCCTCCTCATAAGGATGAGAAGGTTCACGTCTTCCCGGCCGAACACGAAAGGGCGGGCTACTAGGCGGTAGTTTTGGGCTCGAACTCGTTCCCTGTCGCTACCTTCATAGTCACCGTTTCCTTCGGTGAACGTCTTTATGAAAGTGGAGAACCGGGGTCGCAGGTGGGCTGCGACGCGCGGTAGTTCGCAATCGTTAAAGATTTCGATCGGAATCAGGAGACTGTTCCAAAGCCGCGGGCAGTCGATTATGGTCACTGCGTGTCGACCATAGCTGTCAGTAGAAATGAGGGGATCGGGGGGCTGAGCGTCAAATGCAGGGACGTGGGAATCGTAGGCGTGTCGTATGAAGCTTGTCTGGAACGCGCGGTTGTGATACGAGTAGATATTCCCCGTTCCTTCTCTCTCTATGGTGAACGGGGCGTCCTGTCAGCTTACCGCCGTCCGAACGTGTGGTTCGAAGAGATGGACGTCAGCCAGCGTGCGCACCTGCATAATCTTTGGCCATATGCTTGCACTCGGCTTTATGAAGAGCAGCCCAGTCCGCCTGCTGGCATTGGACGGAGCAATACGCGACAGAGTGGCACCTCGAGCAGGCGTGCTCCGCTTGGGACGTCCAGGTCATGCAGGAAGACGTGTCGACTCTATCATGGTGCTGGTACGCGAGGTAAGTAAGGCGAAGTGGATGGACAAAGGTTTACGTACTTTCAAGTTATCGCATAGCCGAACTCGCTTCTCCTTGTCCAGGAAGCCCGCCATTATTTTCATCATATTGATGTCGAAAGCAGAAGGGAGCTGAGGATCCAGTGGATAGCCCGGATCCCCCCTGACAGCGGTCAAGAGGTCAGGAACGCGGGGGGCGATGTACTTCATCACGTCCTTATAGACCGCTGGGAAGACCTCCAAGTGGGAGGCAGCCATGGAGGCAAAATCTAAGATGGTCCATGGATGGTCCCCACGCGCGCTTTCCTGGGGTGGTAGAATCTCGCTGATCGAGAGGAGGCGGAGTGCCCCACGCGACATGGATTCCTCCATCTGCTTCAGCACAGAGACAGTGGACATGCTGGTGATCACACTGAGCAAGTATATGACACCGTGAAGCCATCCCCAAATGTAGTTGCCCGCGTTCACCTTACGCTCGGGTGCTCCCCACCCTTCTGCTCCATCCCTCACCGCGATCTCCATGCGTTCAGCCACGGAGGCATAGATTTCCACATACACCCCGATGGCGCCTTCTTCGATGAAGGTGGGCTCCAGTCGATGGTCGACAAACATGAGCTCACCGGTGATAGTGAGGACGTTGATCATGTTTGAAATCTCGATGGTGATGGAGGGTAGGTCGGTGAGGTGAGACAAGGCCCTCAGGTTTTCTAACGCGCGGATTCGTCCGATGGTCCTCTGAGCAAACACCCTTGGGGTACAGATCCTCCCCTCCATGATGATTTCGGCGATAGCTTCGTGTTCGACGTAGGTAAGGTTTGAGAAGAGACGATGCATGAGATCGACGGCGTTGATGTGAGGTTCCTGTGGTCGGCCCTGAGGATAGATCGGTGGTTGGCCGTCCACTAGGACCACCCAAAGCGCGGTGGAAGCTTCAAGCAACTTTGGCCTCAGAGCGGCTGAGAAAGATTCGTGTGTGATGGAAGGGATTTCGAACAAGGCGTGCAGGAAGTACACGAGTCGGGAGTAAAACAATAGGTGAGACCGAATCGACGGGTTGATGGAGGGCTCAGAAGAGGGGGAGGAGGTGTGTATACCGATTAGGTAGTGAATCCAGAAGAGATATCTCTCTGCAAGGGCATGGGAGACCAGGATAGCAGGGCCAATTGGCGGATTAGCGCCGGTAAGGTACGATTTGATCACCTCAATGAGAAGCTCTAAGGAAATGATGGCTACGGACATCTGTTCATTAGTGGCCTCGGCCCCGTGCATATCCTGTGGTATTGCAAGGTTGGCTGTGATGACGTTCAAGATGGCTTGCGCATGGGCAGGGTATTCGGGCCTGATTTTGTCGACCATTTGGAGCAGGTGGGAGATAGAGCCCTCCTGGGCATCGCGAAGAAGCTGATGGGTGGCGATGAGGATATCCCAGCCTGTTGGGGTCTTATCGGGTACATACCTCTTGGAATGAAAGCGCCTCGACATTGATCTCCTCGTCCTGGGGTTGCGGGGTGTCCAACTGGGATGACATGGCAAACGAAGGCGATTTGTAGGTGACAACGCCCCTGTAACTTATAACAGAGTACATAAGTACGCTGGGCAATCAATTAGAATCATCTAGAACTTGACGTGACGAGGCTCACCTTCCAACTTGAGAACGCCTTCTGCGCACGGACCACCGGGCCAGCCAGCTGGTGCACAGCGCTTCAAGCTTCAAGGCCTGGTCATGAGCCTAGCGGCTCTATCCAAGGGAGTAAGGTAAAAATTTCGTCCCATTGATATCGAGTCATGGGCTATTATGAGACGTGGGACCCTTTGAAACGGTATGGGGGTCAGGAGCAAGAATTGAAATTAGCGCCCGTCGTGGTATGCGGAGTCTGAATCGCACTTCTTCGCGGTGAGATGCCGCTAACAGGTTCCGACGAGTCACCCTGCGTTAGCGCAACTTCTAGCCTGGCTCCGGAGACCCCGAGAGCTGGTTCCCTCAAAGGGGCGCCAAAATATTTCCCGGCCCAGATATGATTCAACGCGTCTTTTGGGAAATCAGCACGAATGTGACACTGCGAGGGTGAACCTGGGTGAACTGTGAAAGACGGGACTGCACAGTGCACCCGATGCCAAAGTCTTTGTCCTTTCAAAAGTGGGCCGAGGTGCGATATCGAGTGTGATATTCAGATATTGGTTGATTGCATTCCAGAAAGATCCCGAAGATGCACCGAGCGTGTAAGAGGTGCGACATGAGGGATGGAGCTTCCCGCCCCTCTTCTTCTCGCCTTTCATCTGGTTGGTGAGCAAGCTGCTGGGGACACTACCGAAGAGAGCGTTAGGGAGCGATGACTGACACGACCGGTGAGTAGATCGTCTCTTTTCAGCGACGGACCTCATACAGACCTGGCAGACACAATCCAACCCGCAGGCGGGAGTCCAATCGAGTGCAGCTGCTGCTTCGAGACATTCAGCGCCGTCTTCATGCACTTCGCCTTCTGCCCAGCTCGCCACCCATTCTGCCGCTCCTGTATCCGCAAATACGCAGACACCCAACTCGCGGCTCAGAACCCCGACCTCAAGTGCATGCACATCTCAGGCTGCGAGCTCCCGTTCACCATCTCCGAGCTCAACACCCACTTGACGAAGGACCAGATCAAGCTCCGCGATCGCGTTCATCTAAGGAGAGACCTTCGAGAGGCCAAGATACCGAACCTCGCGTCTTGCCCGTCATGCGACTGGGCCGCGATAATCGAGTCGTGCAAGACAAGGTACCCTGTCGCTCGGTGTTGGAATGTGGAGAGCGGGTGCGGGGTCGTGTTTTGTCGGACGTGTGAGAGGAAGGATCATAGGCCGAGGACTTGTGAGGAAGAGACGAGAAGGCTAGCTGGTAGGGAGGTCGTGGCGGACGCGATGACGAAGGCGGTTGTGAGAGTTTGTCCGGGATGTAAAAGCCAATTCATGAAGGAAGCAGGGGTACGTCTTCTCCTATGGCACCATACGTCATGCAGCTGACCTCGTCAATCTCAGTGCAATCTTATGACATGCCCTAATTGCCAAACCAAATCGTGCTATGTCTGTCGAAAGGTCGTGGAGAACAGGTATAATCACTTCAGGAATGTAAGCGCCCGTCACTCCAAATGAACGGGCTCTCCGATGATATTTAACCTATGTATTTCAACAGAACCAAAGACAACTTAATGCTCCCTCACTCAATAACAAATGCCCACTTTTCGATGTGGATCAACCACACATCCGGCATGCACGAGAAGCCGATGCTGCGGGGCGACAGGCCTTTCAACGCCTCACATCCGGGAACAGGGCAATAGGCAACGTAAACAACCTCAACCCAACCGCCAACGCCGTCGCTGGCCCTTCGCGTATTCCCGCATCCCAAGTCATGGGTCCAGGACCTCATAATTATTATGTTCAACCTCCACGCCCCCACCGACCTCTGAACCTCAATCTTAACCCCTACGCCGCTGTCCCTCTCGTCCCGCCCCAACCAAATCAGCAGTACCCTCCCCTCTACCGCACCCACGCCCCCTTCGGCCAATATGAATATCCTTTGCCAAATGCCGCAGGACCCCTACCTGTGCCGCTCCCACACCAAGGAGAGCTCCCACCTGAAATCGCCCCCATCCCCGCTTTCCCTCCAGCAGCCAATCCTGGATACGAACAGAACCCATGGAATGCTAATGGCCCCATTGCGGCTCTCCCGTTTGCCTTAATTCCTGTCGCGGCTCCCGCTCCTCCCTCACTCCAACCATACCAGGTACAGCAGCCTATGCGACCGCGGGCTCGACAGGAACATGTGCAAGGTGGAGGAATTCACTGGCATCACGGCCATCGTCAGCGCGCTGCGCCCTATAATCATAACGCACGCCACGCGCATCCAAACGCATTCTACCCTCCTACCCAAGCCGATGTTCAAGTTCCCCACCATGTAGAGGAGCCGTTTTCACCGATCTACAATCCTCCTGCCTTCGACCTTCGAGGTGCAGGCCACAACGCGAACGCTCCTCAAGGCCCCGCACCGGCTTACGCACCCGTGGAACCTCAGCTTCACCATCAGGTCCGTCCTGGGGTGCCTCACGGTTATGGCGGATTTGGTCTCCAAGCCGAATTTGGGGGTGCTCGAACGGTAGAGAATCAACACGATTGGTTTTTAAGGGCGTTGGAGAGGGTTACCCGGGGTGCTGGTGCGATGTAGGGCTTGCACAGGGCACCTGGTTTCCGATTGCTGCGTTCCAGTAGCGATTCGTCATAAGGCTTACTTGTTGACCTCGAAGATGCAACGACTCCATTTATTCGAGATATGCTTCTCATTTCGCTGGACGTTCAACCTTTTCTATATACAGTATATATGAGCCCCGGGTGGTTGATTTCTTCGCCCGACTGCGCTTCTCTCGTGGTGTTTCTTGCCAATCTCGGAACGTCGGTATCCCCATGTTTATCCCCCGTAATATTCGTGTGTCCCTACCCATTTTAATCATCGCTCTACGATTGCATTCATTTACCACCGTCATTTCACCGCTGCACAATGTGTGATGTCGTTCCCTTCGTAACTACTACCATTTTTTCAACACCTCTTGGTTTTTGCGGCTCGTACCTTCATCCACCCCTGAGGCATTCGGCCCCGGCCGAACCTAAATGGAGGGGGCCAGGAGGGGGCCGAAAGTCTTATGAGTCGGATTTCTTGTTCAGCCCTCGCCACCCACATCCCAGAAGTTGCGCTGGGATACTTTCAAGGCTCACCAGGGCTTGACCCGGCGATTAGCGCCCTGCAAAAATTAAGCGCCCGCTGCTTGAGGGGGGGGGGTAGCAAACACGCACAAACAATCGTGGGCGAAGCCTCGTGGCATGCACATCTTCTTCCTGACCACCACCACCCCATGTCGACCGACACCGCAGTGCCCTTCAATGACCCCTGCATCGACGGAATACACGACATCGCCAGGCTATGCCTAACACGTCCGGACTACAAGTTCAGCTTGAACTCCCTCCCGATGCCGGGCGCAACGACAACTGTGCAAGAGTTGCTCTTCCTTACTGGGGGAATCGGCGATAAGTTGCTAAAGGGCAAGCACTTTGGCCCCAATAAGCCTTCGATAACGTCTTTGTCGCGTACGGACCCGGCACACGACGTTACAGTCATCAGATCCAGGCGCTCCCCCGACCTCTTCCTTACGAAGGGAATGCTTGACAGCGAGATCGTAGTATCCAGAAGCCTCTGGGTATCGCTGCACAGCTGGGCTGAAGACACGGCCCCAGATCCGATAAACGAAAACCGTATCACAACAGCAATACTGAAGCCCCTTTTCTTGGTATGGCTGAAGGTCTGGACCGATGCGTCTATGGATCCAGCGACTGAGAGCCTTGAATGGAACACAAGATCACTCGACCCTTCGGAGGGGAGAGGAGATGTCGATGTCCTCGTTACGCGGATCTTGAAGGGAACCGATAGAGCTGTGGAAGTCGCTGCGATCGAAGCCAAAACCCCCCTGTCTTGCGGCCACAATGATATCCTGAACTTTGGGAAGAGCGGTGATCTCAAAGACGGCGCATTATCACGCCAAGTGAGTGTCCGCCATTGCGGTAATTCTATCGCTAACACGGCTCGCAGTGCATTCGGCACTTAATGCGATGTAATAAGTCCATGAAGGACAACTTCACTCCTTGGCGCAGATGGCCGACGTTTGGTGCACTGACGGTGTACCCCGGGCATTTCTTTCCGGTCGCGTATCAAGACGACACCAATCGATTCGTCGCATTTCCCGATGTGGCCGACATCAAAGGCGAATGTTCGTACCCTCGTCACTGTTCGGTTGTGTTGTCCACTGAATCTCGTTGGATAGGGCCAGAAACGAGAGACAAGTTCGAAAATCATATGAAGGCATCGTCGATAGCTGCTGCGTGGGCGTTTATGGTGGTTGTCACCGCCGACGAAGAGCTCAAACGACGCTGGGCCAAGGTGTGTCAGAAGCAAGTTGACCAGGCCATGCAGTGGACTACCACCGCCGGTGAGCAACTTGCTTCCCCCAATCGCCTTATCGCCACGTTGACGGGGTGCTGGGCGGCGGTATCTGCCTTAATCTACCAGGCGGTCTTCTCGCTCCTGGTGGCTCTGGTGGCGCTTGAGAGGTTCAAAGCGCTTGAGTTACCGAATGGTGACGAGATTGTGGTTGATTCTGCGTGAGTCTACTTCAGTTGCACTCGGCCAAGTGACAACACTTACGCGATTTCTAGTGCAAACATCTGGCGACTCCCATTCAACCTTACGCTACCCCTTCCTGATGCTTTCCATAAATCACATACAGCTCAGACTTTTGTCATCTCATGGCCGAGGGTCGTTGTGAAAGTGTACGACGATGTCGAACAATATGCACACGAGTGTGCGTTCTACGAACGATGGAGCGGCGTGTTAGGCTCGTCTATTCCTACGCTTCACGCACACGGATGGCGCATCGACGATAACAAACCGTTTCTCATCTTCTCGAATGAAGGAGAACGCATAACGGATCTCACAGAAGAAGATAGGTTCGTCTGGCATCATCTCAATCTGGCGACTGTGGCCCAAGGAATTGACGCTTCTTGATAGGGCAATCGTGCAACGGTCCGTACTGGATGTGATACACGAGGAGGGGTGGCATCATCACGACCTCGCGGCGAGGAACGTGCTGCGCAAGCCATCAGGCGAACTGTGCCTCAGAGTCCGTTCGGCAACGAGAATACGGTCGTATTCTCAATTTGATGACAATATGATCATTTCCCAGACTCAACGGCATGGCCACGGCAAAGACACCGTGGCGAAAGGCGACGTTTTGGGAGCACTGCTCGTCGTTGCGAACAGCGACGACGGTGAAAGTGTCACCACCGGTCTCCTTTCCTCGAGATGGAACGAGGTTTCACCCCTATAATCCTGCCCACTTTTCAGTCTCCGTTCTCAAAAAGCCGGTGAATTTGCGTTTAGTCGCTCGTCACTGTCAGGGACGATGAGTAGGCATGTTCGACACCGTTCCTAGCAGCAGCGCTCACCGACCACGTAGCGCCGAATCGGGGGTGAGTTGCGCCTTCCTTCCTTTTCGGTGAGTGAGAAAATGATCATATTGTCATCAAATTGAGAATACGACCGTATTCTCGTTGCCGAACGGACTCTCATAGACTTCGGCATGGCGTCCAAATGCGAGCGACAAGCATGCGACAGGTTCTGGGAGTAAGGCGGATGAAGTAGTCAAAAATGGACCCGCTTCACGGAGCTCTGGTAATTCGCGTAGTATAGGAGAGCCGTCGAGACCCTGACAGCACAGACCTTAATTACCCTCCAACGGTGCTCCTGAAAGGATGTTTACGGCCTCTATGTCTATTGCGCAGCACACAAGACGCCCCTTAGAATCTAGCTGGTCTCGTAGCCGATTCTTAATGCATGATGGAGCTATTCGTAGCGGAATGGGTACGAGTTCGAAGGATCCATTGCACCCTTTGACCCCGAAGAGGCAATTCAAGCTGAAGTGGCCGTCCAAGCAAGAGGTGGCAGATCTGAGAATTCCGGACATTGGATCTGGGAATATTGAGACCGGACTGATGCCACCTCGGGGATGTCCGAGCCTCGGCACATGCGGCAGCTCCCAGAATGTGAGGTTTGGCTGTGACTGTTGACTGGGTTATTGAGGTAGTAGAGGCATCTACGGGGGTCTAACACATATAACATCTTGTCTTAAAAGATTATTTGGGGTTTCAATTGCACCGCGCGCCTCGAGAGGCTGGATTCGAGGCGCACTGCGAGCACGTTCTGTGGGGCAGTCGAGGGCATCGAGAGAGAGCCATTGAAGCGTAGCCCATGCGTCCTTCGAGAGTAACAGAGCTTATTTAGCTTACCGTCGCCTTACTCAAAGGCATTTTGCGCTGTAGAGTGGACGTACGTCGAAATATCGCTCAGTCGTTTCACCGAGCAGAGGAGATGCCGAGGCTGCCGCGATGGGGCCTGTGCCAAACACGAGAGCCAAACCCATCACAAATTTCTATATCTGGGTGAGGGGGGGGAGGGTGCCTTAGCGTGAGAAACGGTGCAAGATCCTGGGATCTGCCACCTCTTGCGTCCAAGTGTGAGCTCGTGCCATAGTTTGATTTCCAAACGCGGTAAAGTCAAACACAGCATTATTTCGAGATCAGCGCGGGCGCTAAAATGTCACTCGTCTTTTCCTCTCATCTGCATCACTGAAAGCACATCCGAGGCCCCCTTGGACCTCGCTAGAATTCTGAAAACCCTCGACTCGCCTCGATGCACACGGTAGGCCTTACGAATCTCCGTCCTGGTTTCCAATACTGTGCCGACGTGGCCCGAGCTCGAAACGGGCCGCATTTCCTCGAGATGGTTGTATACCGTGACGGGGGCCGTTAAATGAGCGCTGTACATTCTTTAGCGACGCTCGGGCGAGATATCCTGGGGCCGTCTATGCCCTTGTTATCGAGAAGTGGTGCCCAGGCCGTGAATATGCAAATGGCCCGTGCGTCACACTGGTTTTTGGAAGGTGAGCTTAATTAGAGTTCAAGGGTCCCTGTCCTATTATTGGCCAAGCTAAACCTTCCCAACCTCTTTATAGACTGGGCAGACTCGGTGGAGCTCTCTATCTCCCTTCATGTCGTCCCCCTTCGACCCCTCTGATTCAGGAGGATCGGCGCAAATCCCCCCCACTCCTATACAGGAGGTACGATGCTCCAGCAGTCCAAAGGTCGGCTGTGCTTATTCAATCGCTTTTTAGGTCCTCGCACGCGCCAAGGATAGTTCATTGGACGACATTAGTGAACTCATCGATCGAGTAAGGAGCGACTATCCCACGGCCAGCAAAGAGTTCCTGGAAACCATCTCCACGATCCTAGAAATTCCAGAGGACGTCCAAGGATTCGATCCAACTTTTCAAGATCTGGCAACCGTAGTCGTTGGGTTGGAAGTCCTCACTGAGATCGCTCGATGGTACGGGGCGGGCAACACCTCTTCCATCGACCCGAAGGTGCTTGTCACGGAAGCCCTCGCCAAGAAGTATCTATTCTGGTCTCTCATCCTCCTCCGCATCCCTGCAACACCAGCATCATCAAAGTTATGTCTCGAATTTTTGCCGCCTACGCAGCAACTGAGTCACTACCACCACGTCCCCGCGCTCTACAAGATGCTTTTCAACATACCCGGAATCACGTACCAGGACTTTCCACAAAGTCTGAGGCCCACCCTAATCAACATCGCCATTGTGTAGTGGACCGCGCTCTCCGATGGTGAACCCCCAATGTACCCCATTGGGCGACCACATGGCGATCCCTCCGTCCCCTCTCTCGACGTATCCCTCTCCGCGTTCCTCGAATTGCTGCGCCAGGACACCAAAGGCATGATCGCATCTATCATGGCTGGTGGCATTTGCACTCCGGAGATCTTCGTCCAGAGAACCCTTCAACGTGTGCGTCTTCTCCCAAAACTGAACTCCCTCCCTCATCTCTCTGACCTCCCACCGTGCACGGTGGAGGTCCACAATATGGGCATTCTTTGTGATATCGCTGGTATAGTGTGCACTCTGAGAAGCGCCTTCGGGACGTCTTCATGACGAAAGGGGCCCCAGGGATATTCATGAAAGCCTTTTCTACGTTAGGGGCAGCGTTGGAGGCACGCTCTACTGCGAATGGGCCACAGAGCATCGAGACCCAGGAAGCCATGCAAATGGAAAGCCTCCTCCAGCTCTCCCAGAAGGTCATCGAGTGGGTCACCTCCGGCACCACCTCCGTCCTGCACCACATAAACGACGTCGTCAGCAATGGCGTCGTCCAACTCGTCGGTGGCGGTAAAGCCCTCCGTCCCAACGAACGGCTGGGTACCCTCGATAAGGTGTTCGAAGTCATCACCCTTTACGCACAGTTCCTTGATGTCTTTCCCTCGCTTTATAGGGAGACAATGGCGGTCCTTGGGCCAAGTTGTCCCCTTATCAAGCAGGGACTCATTCCCCGGAATGGGCACAAGGCTGGACAACTATCGTAACACCCCACGGAATCTCAATTTCAGCCTCGATATAGATGGCTCCAACACCATTCAGCACTTCATCGGCAAAAACAGCAGGGTCCCGCTGTGTGACAACCTTAAGGTATTCTTGATCACTCTCCTGCAATCGTAATCCGTTGGGTTTCTCTGCACTGGTCTGTCTTCGTTGTTGATGGGCCCGCACAGTTGCTGGGTGTGGTTCCTCTTTGGAGATCATCGCATTCTGCCCTGCATCACTCGTTCCTCAGAGGATATGGATGGTCATATTTTGAAGTGTAATGGCGCTGGTACAGATTGTATGGAAACCCCGTGGGTCGTTATCCATGAATCTAGTGGTTATTGTCATCTTCCTCGGTTAGAAGTTATCCGAACTGATGATCGCCCCGCCATTTTCAGTGACTGTGTGAAGACAGACTTGCTCCTCACTAGCAGAAAACGGGTCATCTGGAACCGATTCAGGCTGTATCAAGAAAGACGACTGAATGGAGTGAAGATTATCTACTTGTTTACGCGCGTGTAAGTACTCCCGGCGACATTCTCCAATGTTTCGTCCTGACTCGCACCTTCTCAGGCCGCTTTGGTTTTTTGGGTCCATCAACGGATTCGATAAAGCCCCATCGTGAATGTGCCTCTTCCCTCTTCTTCCTAAGCCTCGCCGTCATATTGAAGACGCTATCTGGTACCAACCCGCTCGTCGCGCCATTCATGTGATGATGCCGGCGCCTGTCACCATTGACAGGGGCTATTTCTCCCAAAAAAAGGCCAGCCGCGGCTCAGTTTGGCCAGGGGTTGGTGATGACGAGAATCGTGTTTCATCATATCCGCTGGCTTACTTGGTCCCCATTCAATTGACCCCGAATTCATCTCAAATCTTGCGCATAACCTGGGTGTCTGACAGATCCTCCCTCGAGATTCCAGCATGTCAACCCTAACACCGACAGGGTGAAATGGTATAAAACTGTGTACTCGTGGGCCTCTTCCCTCATCTCCCTCACTCCTCTACCCGAATACCCGCCTGCTATGTCGAAAGAGCGCCAGAACATTGTCATCCTTGGTGCAGGCGCATACGGCGTCGCCACTGCTCGCGAAATCGCGCCAAAGCTCGACGCGACTCGTTACCGCCTCATCGTTATCAACCCTCGACCATACTATGTCCACCTCCCAGGATTCGTTCGGACGTCCGTGACCGCAGAGGGCAACCTCGAGGAACAAGTCCTCATGGAATACGGCAACTTCCTCAACGGCAGGGGCGAGCTCAAGGTCGGGAAGGTCGCATCGTTTACGTCGACGAAGGATGGAGGGGAGGTTGTCTTGAGCAGTGGGGAAAAAGTGCCTTACTCGGTCCTCGTTCTCGCCCCTGGGTCGCTTTGGGAGGGTCCCCTTGGGTTGCCTGACCAGCCTGAGGAGGTGACCCAGCACATCAGTGAGTGGCGGGGGAAGATTGAGAAAGCCGACTCTATCCTCCTTGCTGGCGGAGGATCTGTTGGTATCGGTGAGTACACGCCTTCCCTGGCTGCTATCTTATTCAAACCGCCCACTAGAGTTTGCGGGAGAGATCAAGGACTTCTTCCCAGTACGTTGATCGCCCTCGGACGAGCGCTACGACGACTGACCAATCCGTTTGTTCACAGCGGAAAAGCGTCACTATCGTGCACGGTCAAGACCAGTTCATCAACGACACCTACCCCCAGAAGTTCCGAACCAAAGCACTCCAGCGAATTCAGAAGACCGGAACTGAGGTCGTTCTGGGAGACTACGTCGACATCATGGAGCCAAGCGAGGACGGCACAGTGACGACACGGAAAGGAAAGAAAATCAAAGCTTCATTAATCGTGCGTACTACCTATATTTCCTCCCTCAAGATTATGGCTGAAAGGTAGTTGCACGTAGATCCCCACCCGAGGAGGACGTCCCAATACCTCGGTCATCGCAAGCTCTCTCGGCGCCGAAGTCCTCACCCCCTCTGGCAACGTCAAGGTCCAGCCCACCCTCCAAGTTCCCAACCATCCCCGCATATTCGCGGCTGGCGACATCATCGACTGGAAGGAGCAGAAGCAGGCGGGAAAGGCCGGAGGTCATGCATCCACCATCGCCAAGAACGTCTTCGCTCTCCTCTCCAATAGCCCAGTATCTACACCGTACAAAGGCTCCCCCGAAATGATCGTGGTGACGGTTGGAAGGGTGAGTCTTCTATTTATCCACAATTCAGAGCTCTTTGCTAATACCCAAGTAGACTGGCGGCCTTGCGTACATGGGCATCCTGTGGGGTGTCATGTTTGGAGACTGGTTTTCAGCCAAGGTTAAGTCGAAAACCTTGCTCGTTGAAATGATGAAGGGGAAGTTTGAGCTAGGGAAGCAGTGAACCGTTCGATCTATGTTTTGATCATTCCTTCGACCTGCGACTCCGATTTCATGTTTCTCATCTGCGGCATGCTTTCCTCTTGGCGTTCTCGTTGCGATCTTCTAATACTATACCCGTTTCCCTGTTGTGTCTTACAATTGTGGTGGCATTATACGTACGTTACACATGCCTGTCCTATTCTCTCATAATACTTGAACAAGTACGGAAAATATACAAATAATCGGTACATACAAACCAAACCTCACACCGAGGTCGCCTCTGGAGCGAATGTCGTCGAAATCGCCCCGCAGCCATCCACCATGGTCGCGGTCGCTGGGCCCTCTTGCACAGGGTTGCAACCCGGGAGCTTCTCAAGGTCTACGCAGAGGGCCAGTCAGTCAAACGACAGGGGACGTAGAGAACAGAATATATCTGTACTCACACTGCCCTTCGACAACTTCATCCACCCTCGAACTCTGAACGCACTTGTTTATCTCTTCGTCAGAAAGAATGGTCAGCTCGGGGCACGCCTCGGGCCAGCCAAAGTTGTCGCGGCAGTTGTCCATAGCTCGTTGAAGGGAGTCGCCTTGCCACCCGAAGACGTAGTCACCGTGCTGCCCAAAGCCAGTCCTACACGAGGTTGGCGCGTCAACTATTTGAAGCGGGAATGTGCAACGGAAAGAACCCACGGGTCGCCCATGCTCAGAACAAGAGGCTGGCTACCGTCGGTCGGCCAGTCATCCTTGAAGACCTCGGTATCCCAGTATGTCTCGTAGAACACCATAGGGACGCGAACCGGGTGAGTGGATGGGCACGTTCCGTTGTAGAAGAAGATACTCGCGTTGGGGTTCACCTTGGCACCTTGCATGAACGCCATGTGGGACTGAAATAGATGTGAGATATACAGAGCAAGTTACGAGCAACTAGAGACGTACGTGGTGGTCAGGCGTATCAAGATTCTTCCCGTCCCAGCATCTAAGAAAGACCGGTCAGCCGCCGTGAACATACCACGGCGAGGATTTGGGGCTCACGAAGGGAAGTAGATGTTCGCCCGGATGCCCTTCGGGCACCTCTTCGGCGGTAGGCTAACTGTATCGTACGGCCCAGCACCAGGAGCAAACCTACCATCAAGGTAAGTCTCACTCGGCCATACGACGCAGGAGGTATACACACGAGTTATCAGGTCCGAAGAAGTCGCCCGTCTCCCAGCACCTGAAGGATAAGGCATATGCCTCGGGTGAATCCAAGTCCAGAGTGCCTTTGGGGTCGTTCTTGGGCGCCTTTTGGCGAGCACGGAGCATTGGGTCGCCTACGATCATTCGGAAGCCCTGACGTTGCTGGTGAGCACAAGCGTGAGTAGAGTGGAGAAAAGAAACGTACTGGAGGGAACGCGGTGACTTTGGCGTCGACGCCCGGAGGCTGGAGATAGTAGATCGTCATGCCACCGTTAGGACCGCCGATGTAGTGATTAGGGATTTGGGGAACCTATGAGGGCCGAACGGCGGTATGTTAGCGCGCTCCTCGCAGTTAGGCATGACGACCTTGGAAGGTAGACCATTCAGAAACAAGTTATCAAACAATCATCGCTTAAAGTAACCTGTGATAGGTCCCCAAGCTCCGATAAATCCCAAAACACCATCACAATTGACAAACCCCAGCCCAGCGTATCCACGAACGTGACGAACTGCACTCACCCTGAGGAAGCTACCATTCGTGTGCTTGAAGTACATGACCGCGGTCCAGTAGTTCGAGAGGTCTTCCTTGAAGCGACAGGTAGTGCAGGTTGCGAGGTTGGGGAGGTCGAGTGCAGGGTCCATCGTAAGGTTGAATCTGGCGTCAGACAGTCAATATATTCGGCTGCGAAAAGGCGGTATCGGCAGGACGTACGCATTCTACGAGCAGACGTGGATAAGGGGCGAGGTCAGCGATGACATGTGATGACAGGTAAATGCAATGGCGTACCCCTCCAATAATCTGGTGAACGTGTGGTGCTACTTGCCCTGGCGTGACAAGGCTGCTTTGTGTTAGCATATCGAGTGTAGCAAGGTTGGGTATAGCACTCACGGGTCGAAGCGTTGAGTGACGAGCTGAGAGCAACCGAATCGCAAGATCGCATGGCTCTGCAGGGCCAGGAGGGAGACCACACTCGCCGCAGTCAGCGAGCGAAGGCCAGAGAACTTGAGCATCCTGATCTGTGAGTGTTCTGTGAGTTGAAGGTCAGTCGGGAATGTACTGGACAACGGCGGTCAACCAGGTCAGGAGATATATGCAAGAAGATCCTTGGTATTTAGGGCTCGACACCTTGCGGCTCCGAAGTTCAGGAAGAAGGTTTTAGGATGAACGATCATACATGATTGCTTTTCTTGCTATCAGTGGCTCGCCGAACAGAAGAAGGCGAGGGATATACAACCAATCAGATTCGAGGTGCAACGCAAGTCCGTCGTTACGAGAAAGAAGGGGCGGAAATGAATGGGTAAGGCGCCTGACCTCGCAGAATCTCGGCGCGGAGAAAAGAGAATAGAACGAGAAGATCTTCGTGCTCCACAGCGCCTTGAAGAAATAGTTAGCAAGGATAGTGCGAGGGAAACATAGCAAGAACGAAAATTTACACACCTGGCCAATCAATCGCGGGGACCGGTCACCGACATGGTGTGCACAAATCGCAACTTTCCGCCCTCGACCCTAAACTCATGACTATCCGGGATCTTGTTCATCCCAAAGTCGACGAACACGTCCACACTGCCCACTGTCTCGTCGAACACGTAGCGCCTATTCACGATCGGGACGCCCGTCGGCACTCCGACATTGCACGTATCGTTAGGCAAGCCTTGCCCTGAGTACAAGCCTCCCTCCAACCTGGCACATGGTGTGCCCCAGGGAACGACGACGGATGGGTCGTTGAATAGATCCAGGTATGCATCTGCCGCGGCCTGAATCGTAGCCCTCGTGTCCCTCTGCTCCTCCGGAATGACGAACCAGTCCTCCCGAGAGGCGTAGTAGAATGTCCCGGTGGCGTTGAAGAGCCAGTCGTCTGAATCGGTGACGATTGAGTCGATGTTCGTGATTTGGGACCCGTCGGGAGTGAATTTAATCTGGGTTCCGATGACATAGGGATGCGAGGGATCCGTGACGACGTATTCGGTGAACGTCGAACAGGCCGTCGTGTCGTGGAGGCTCTTGCTATAGTCGATCTTCAGAGGTTGGCTGATGAGGCCTGTACTGATATTGACTGGGCGGAAGTTCTCCGTATACGAGGCCGATGAGGCTGTCGTGACGAATTCGCCGCTGGCTTGTGCAATGATGTATTCGCTGGTGTACTGCTGGAGCTTCGAGTAGGTGCATTGAGAGAGGGCTGAGGAGATGAGAGTCGCGCAGATGACGAGAGTAAGCTTCAACATATTGCTGCAGTGAACGAATTCATCGAACTGACCTAAGCTCTTTAAGCCCCCAGGACAAATTCTCCGGAGAACGTCAAGAACCAGGCAGTTCTTTCGTCATGGGTCGAAGGATGCCGTGTTCAAATTCTTCCACCTTTTGCAAGCCGACGAACGGCGTCCTCACTGGAGTATAGCGCCGAAGGACCTGAGTATGACTTGAGTGGGGGATTGTTTCCACCTTCCCCAAGACATAAGATCTGGAGCCCAAGCAGGTGTTAGAGAGAAGAAAGACCTCGTTAAGCGGGAACGCACGATAAGAGGCCTTCGACCTCGAGTACTTGTGGCATTGGATACACTAAGAGCATGGTACGAGCGGTACGATGGAGGCCATCTGTCTCCCTTGAAGATGTCCAGCAACTTTGACCGGATGTGGGGAGGGTACGGTTAGGAGAGGAGCCTGAGATCAGTATCAACGATCCAAGCAACCACACGTGTTTGTCAATAGCTTGCCATACAATCAGAGGAAATCGCAGTATAAATAACGAACATTGATCCTGGCTTCTTGAGCCGAACTTCCATGGCCCGGCGCTTCCTGGAATTCGACGTCGTTTGAACCATTTTCCCTAATCCTCGGGGCCAACGAGCTTCCCAATCCTGCGATTGGTCGAAGCATCCTCCCCTACCATTCAATGAAGCTCCAACTTCTATCGAACGGGGTTCCAGGTGTTAGAAGGGGCGGCCATGACATTGAGGTCACGGAGGAAGTGCTCACCGTGAAGCACTCGGCGAATACAATATTCGCTTAAATGGCTCGTTGCACTACCAGGGCCCGGGAGTAATGGTTATCGTTCGAACACCATGCCTCTCTGGTTGCTCTTTCTGGCCAGCTCGATTGTGCTGCCTGCGCACGCTCTCCTACGGTTTGGATGTTCTCAGTTGGTAACACAACGATTCGACCCGTAAGTAATGCTCGAGCACCTCTGTTGTGATTATTTTTCTCACTTTAATGTCCTTAGGTTGGTCACACCTGGGATTGTTTCTCCACACGTCCACCAGATCATCGGCGGGGTACGTCGAGCCCCATTTTCTTCTTGGGCGGTAGCTGACCCTCTGCACGCAGAATGCCTTCAATTTGTCGATGGATCCTAGTCTGGACATACCGTCTATCGCAAGCTGCACGACATGCCGTTTCAAGGAGGACAAGTCCAATTACTGGACCGCTGTGATGTACTTCAAGCATACCAATGGAAGTTACATTCGAGTATGGACGCCCTCATTTCTGTTCCTTCAGACTAGCTCGCAATTTACGCCTTCCAGGTCCCACAGATCCCTAATCACTTCATCGGATCCACGGACGGCGGCATGACAGTTTACTACGTCCAACCTGGCGGGCAGAAAGTCACCGCATTTCCAAAGGTAAGGCTACCCTCGCACTCCTCTCTCTTCACCCAAGATTAATGAAATAAACACCCTTTCTCGGAAACAGGGATTCAGAATGATCACAGGCGACCCCTCAATCCGACTCTCCGATCCCTCTGACCCCGCCAAAGTCGCTTCGTGGGCGGTCTCCTTCCGATGCTGGGACTCCCCTGATCCGTTTGGGCCCTCGAACACCTACCCACCCGGCGCGGGACAGTACGATACCATCCACCTTCCCCAGAGGAAGTGTAATGGCGGCATCAGGAGTAACATCTTCTTCCCTTCGTGCGTATGGTGTCTTCCCCCTCTACCCACAGCTAACAACTCTTGCAGCTGCTGGGATGGCAAGAACGTCGACACTCCCGACCATAGCGTAGGTTTTTAACCCTCTGGGATTCTCATTCTTCCGAGGGCTCATTGAATTGGTGCGCCTATCAGAGCCACATGGCCTTCCCTCTCGGTACCGTCAACCCGAACATCGGAATCCTCGGATTTTCGGGCAACGGTTGCCCCGCCTCTCACCCCGTTCGCATGCCAAACGTCCTGTACGAGACCTACTGGGACACCGCCAAGTTCAACGACCTTTGGCCTGCGGATGGCGAGCAGCCGCTGGTGCTCAGCATGGGTGATCCGTACGTAGCATTCCCCCTTCTCAGGGGCGCCCCGTGTTGAAGCCACGCTCACCCTGCATGGATCTCCTCGTAGAACCGGCTTTGGACAACACGGCGATTACCTCTTCGGATGGGAAGGCGACTCCCTGCAACGCGCGATGGATAACTGCCTCGACGGTTTCGGGTGGCCCGAAGCCTGCTCAACCGAGCTCACGCTCCAGACTGATGAAGAGATGAACGCGTGCAGGCAGGCTGTCAAGGTCCCGGAGAGTGTAGGAGAGGGCGAATGTGAGTGATTCTGGATACTGTCGATTTGCTGTCGATGGCAATGGGGCTATGCGACTGACGATATCGAATGAACACCAGATATCAAGGCGCTTCCGGGGTGCAACCCCCTGCAGTACGGGCCTGGGCCTGCGACGATGGTTGAGGGGTGTGCCGCTGTTTCGACGACTGTTGCTCGCGCAGCGTCCGCCCCTACACCGGCTTGACCCTGGCTGTGGGGAGCTACATGACAAGGCCACAGAGCAAATGGAAGCATGTGATGCAAGATATTCGACTACGTTTTCTTCCACCGACATTGAAATTTCATCTACTCTCATGATCGTAGTGCATAGCCTCTAATCGGTGGTTTTTTCCGACGTAATCCCCCTCTTCAACCTACGAACTTGGTAAGAAAAGCGGGACCCCGGAAACAGAACTTCGACTCACCCAGTGTGGGTTCAACTTCAAACCCTCCCGTGCAAGCTGAAAGGTGTTTACATGATGACATCCCGTTGAAATTTAGCGAGCGAGGTCCAGTTAACCTCAAAATGGCTCAATTGAGCTTTGAAACTAGACATCGGACCCGGAACCAGATTCTGAGCCGTCACCCTTGATCTTCACACTACGCAACACGTCAAATGATGCTACAGGTGATGAAATATGGCCCACTCACCCTCGACGAGGTATGCTGTAAATTGCCTCGAATTTATCTGCCATCTTCTTAAACAGGACAGGAAGGTAGATCTCCTCGTCTGGGCCATGTGGAAAGACGCCCTCAGCCAACCGCATGTCAGAGTCCATCGAACCGGAGAGAAATTCCTCCGCAAGCGCCCTAAGTCGAGGACTGAGATATTCCTGGCGGAACTCCAGACCCACAGTCGTCCAGACAGTCTCAGGTTTATCTTTGTTCTTGACTCTGTAGATCGCGATCCGGTCCTTCGCCGTGGTGCAGTCGATCGTTGAGATGTATGTATTGGGAGGTGCCCCGTTTCTGGCCTTCTCCACCTGATCGAAGTGGGTGGTATAGAGGGTTTCGAGATGGCGGAGGTGATACGCTCGTGATGTATGACTGTACCATGCTCCAGCATCGCGCTGGTCTGACATGGGGCGTTAGCCTGGATGAATTTCTGAGCGAGGACGGCTTGCCGAGCTTACCAAAGTGATCTTTTCGTGCGTGTGTGCATTCGGAGTGATGTTGGCGTATCCAGTCCAGTCGCTGGCAATGCTCAGAGCAATAGACAACTGACGAGCACCGTGAGCATTGTTGTGACGTCGACCCCAGTACTCGGTTGGTTCCATCGCACTGATCAGAAGGAGTGGATCAGCGTCTGGGTTCTGCCTGTAAAATCGACTGGCTTACAGATGGGTTATCGCATGTGCTGAAGTCGTCTAATTCTGACCATTTCTCGTGCAGCTCCCCCCTCCTATTCGTGGAAATCCAGAACTCCTTCCAGTGGATACCGACATCTGTTGTATCCTGGGCCTTGATCAACTCGTCTGTATCTAGATCACTGCGAGCTTCGACAAGGCGCTTAAGGACACGAGGGAACACCGTGTAAGCACCCAATCCCAGCAAAGCTTCCGTGACCTGGTTCTTCTGCTCGATGTCGCGTGGCACAAGGCCAGTGGTGACGAATGAGATCGTCGCCTCAAACTTCGCCTTGGCAAGGTCAGCCCAGTTCTGAGCGACGCGAGATTTCTCCCGGGATAGGATGATCGTGATGTAGTATACAGGTTCAGCGAGATCCTTGAGCGACTTGCGGTATCGAGGCGATCGCTTGAGAGTGACTGCGAGGTCGTAGAGCAGGCCGCCGAACTGGACGAGATACTCGGACTCCACCAAAGCCCATCGCAGTTCGGCATTGTCCGATGTCATGATTCTTCCCAAGAAATCGACGAGGTGCTTCACATAGGATAGCACTGCTGGGCGGTACCCACCCGCCCGAACAATGTCTCGCAGGGTGACAGCTCTGCCAGTCATGGCAGCTGCAAACAGAATGACGTTGGTGGAGACGATGGCATCGATGAGGGCGTCTCGCGCTTTGAAGATATACACGAACCTCCTGATGGCCCCGAGAATTGAATCTTCTTCTGCATCGAGGTCAATGATGAAACTCAGCTCCCTGCTTTCAGTCGGATCCTGCGTCGTCCAGAGGATGCATAGGCAGTCAACGAAAGCTGGCGTCTCCATAAACGCGTAGGCCACCCTGGGGTCTATGCTGACCAACATCGTCAGACTCTTCGCACTGCTGAGAGCGCGTTTGCGCATCTCTTCAGGAGCGACGCCTGACGGCTCATCCTCCACAAGAAGCTTTATCCAGCCGCATATTCCCTCTCGGACCGTGATGATGCCGTTAACGAGTGCCTCCTTGAACGTAGGAGGCTTCATATGACATAAAGCCCCAGCCTGCAAAACGAAGCCAAGGCATGCGATCGCGGCGGCCTCGACGTTACTGTCCCACTTCTCTCCGTATCGGTCGGGCACCAGGTCAGGTTTCAACCCGTTCAAGGCCAGCTCTATATGCTGAACGGTGTAGTTCTGCGGATCGACTGTATCCAGGACCTCCCTGATACTCCCGTACAACTGAGGTGGCATTTCAGCGCAGTTGCTGCGAGGATTCGGACAGTTAAGACTCACCCTACGGCTGGGAGGAGGCTGTGATCTTTTCTGGACTTTGCTGGGCATGTTCACTTTTGCAATTGAAGGTTTGCTGGATGTCGAAACTGCCAGTGAACAAGTTGCTGCCACGTTTGTTTGGTGGAGCCAAATAGCCCCTAAGTGTGGGCGCCTATAACATCCGACGAATGTCGTGGATCGAGATTCGAGACTTGAACGAAAACCAGCAATACTCGGTTCGTGAATAAGTAGGGAATACAGACGAAGTAGATATCATAGGAAATCAGGACAAAGCGGTAAGCACCCCTTTCACTACGCAACTCAACAAACAAAACGATACAGCGAAAGCAGCCGTCTCCTGCAGACCAATGTCCGACTTAAGGAACTGGAAAAGGAGATCATTCCCTCCGTATTCGTACGCACGACGAGCCAAATTACCGTAGGATACGCAGGCACCAACGAAAGGTAAGACCAAGAATAAGATTGTCAAATAGAACGCAGGGAAGACCCAACGCAAGAAACTGGACAAAGTGGCCAGAAGGACGTGGATGATGCCAGCGACGGTGGTTGAGTAGGTTTCTTGCGCAAGGTGGCTAGCCTCCTCGTTACTGGAGGTCTGCGCTGTCATTGAAGTCTCTTTGCACTCCAAAGGCGCTTTGACCATTCCAGTGACTGTGTCCAAGGAAGCGGCCTTGGATGCACCACGCATAGTCGTCGTTTGGGATCCGTACTTCCGGGTCGTAGTTGAACGGCGAGGAGAGACGTAGATGTTGGACGACTCCAAAGCGGTGTCCTGGGGTGCGCCCATTGAAGGCTCGTCGTCCGGCACGATGTAAGTCGGGTAGAGTCGTCGTGAGGGCATCTTCTGTGTGGCAGTGATGAAATGGCTTTCGGTCAATGGCCTGTGTAGGGAATTCGGAGGTGTAAGGTGGTAGACTCACTATGGGGATCGAGGTGCTGGGAGGTGGAGCGTGTGGAACGCAGCATAGCGACAACGGGGTTTTATAACCAGATGAAATGCACCTCGCCATTACGGTGAGGCATGGGGACAAAGAGTTGAGCGGAACAAAGCGCGTTTAGTGAAGAGATCGAACTACAATCAAAGCCACAATGGCATATGAAACGATGACGACAGCGTCCATAAGGCGAAGGTCAATGCGTGATAGATAATTCGACGTAGAGATTAGGGATGGGGGAGGTAGAGTATCGGCACGGCTTGAACGAGGGTGGGGCTGAGCGAAAGGAAAGGACAGGGAACGAATAGTCAGGGCAGCGATTGAAGATGTTGAGGCAGGTATCGGGGCAAGGCAAATAAAAGATTAGAGCACGACCCGATGAACGTGGGAAGAACGAGACAGGGAGATGGTAGTACAGAAAGGGAACGCTGAAAACGAGCTCATCATATGGTACACAGCAAGTGGAACGAAGAGGCCCAACCCACGGGCAACATAATAGGGAACGAGGTCAAGGAGAGGTAGAATCACCACCAGGGTGAAAGGATGAGCATCAAAGGACCCGAGTGGGCGCCTACAATGCACTGTGCTCCCTTCCAGAGAGGACCCTCCGAGCCCTTTCGAGGTCCTGAACAGCTTTCCTCAAGTGTGCCAAGGCATCATCCAGCTGTCTATTGACCTCTCGTCCCCTCTCGGCGTGACTCATGCCATCTCGAGGGCGAGGATCGGTAGCAGCATATGCAGGAGGAGGGGTAACTCGATTGGCGCTCGCGACCAAACCTCCGGGATTGGGTTGGGCTGAAGACTCCGCAGGAACCCCCGGGTAAGGTTCCCCAGTGAGCGCAGCACGGATCATGGCAACCCTCGACGCACTAACAGCAGGGGGCATGCGGTGGAATCGCTGCCAAAGGAGAGTGGTGTGCGGGTCATTCCTGAGCCGCTGGAGACGAGCCCTGCGTGCGGTCTCCGCCTCGGCTGACTGGGCCTCTCCTGGAACTGGAGCGAGGGGATAGATGGGGAACGGAAGCTCAGGGATGGGGAGCTCGTCCTGGGCTTGAACCCGCTGAGAAGGGGTCTGCTGGGAACGAGTCTGAGCATCGCGACGGCGGCCTGGAGCGGTTCTAGGGAGGAGGAGGTCGAGGCGAGCTGCCCTCTCGGCGCGTCGTTGACGAAGGCGACTTCGAGTTGGAGAAGTGGAAGGGATGGGGAGGTGGTGGTGGGGTGGAATGGGAACCGGATCGTCGAGGAAGTGGACCCGCCGGGAGGCTGGAGGACGACCGACATTGAGATCAACCGCCCGTATTTCAGGGCTCGAGTCGATGGAGTACACGGTCGCGTCGGAGCTATCGGCAACGCTATCCACGTCGATGAAGTCTGGGATCAAAGGTCAATGGATAAGAAGCAACACAGGTCGTAGATAGACGCACCATTCATGCGATCCATGTTCAGAAATCCAACCCGATGAATGTCCAATTCGAAGGGTGGGGATAGAGAAGGTTTCTAGGAGACGTCCTCTCGAAACCGAGCCTTTATAGACAAAGGGTATTCACGAGGTCAACATGTTCCCCGCGGGATAATGACACCCTATGTTCCGAACTGTCGGGATTGGGCGTTTCATAGCATGATGAAAATGTGGTAACTCACCTTTCAGAAAGTGAAAGAGATACTAGAGAGTATGACGTCGTGTTTTCTTTCACTCCCTGGGCTTCTGCGCGTCGCAACGAGGCTCAGGGAAAAGCTCTCGCATCGTGACTCGTGTTCGATCACCTCTTTCTCAGAGGTACCTCTTTCAAGCTGAAAGAGGAAGGGCACGATGAGATAGCGCATTCGCGATCTGAATTACCCGACCCCTTTGAAGGTAGGGAGTCGGTCGATGAAAGGATGGAACGAGGCTGCCATGGCTGTCAAAGTGAAAGAGGTGACGATGAAGGTCAAAATCTTGTTGGTTCGGACCTGCAAAAGACACCTTTGCTTGCCAAGACCGCTGAAAACAAACACAGGTTCATACTCCGCACTGGGCGCTTAACCGAGACACCAAAGCGGCGACAGGTGATTCTTGCTTGGATACGCCTCGCCACTGATGACCACAAGCATGGGAGAGGGGCAGATATTGTACATTTAATTTGTATAGAGTGCATCAGCACGGGGGGAAGCATAATATGTCCAACGTCGGGGGCATGTTCAATGTATGTTGAAGTTTTAGGAAATTTTTGGTACAAATTGGAGGGCGGGAGAATGAAATTGTTACCTTTCAGTAAGCTTGTGGCTAATACTCGGAGTTCCGTGTCGTATTCAAGGGCAGAAGGTGATCGTGTAGTCAGCACGCTTGTTGGCGAGGCAGGTCTTGATCGCGTTGCCGCTGGACTCGTCGTAGGCATAAGCGTACGAATTCGGGCAGTTCCCCTCTGTAATGATCGTCAACGAAAATTGTTAGATGTTTAACACAATCAAAGCTACCCACTAAAGTAGCTGTAGAACTGAACCCCGGACGCAGGGCACGTCGCCGGAGTGTTATGGCTCCCCGTGCAACAGTTAGCAGAGTTGCCGGGGTTGCCGTCGAGGTTGGCAAAGCAAGCCGACTTGCAACCGACTGGGAAGCCAGATGAATCGAAGGGCCCTTTGAGTGGAGCGGGGCAGTTGGGTCCGAGATCTACTGGGCACTCGGCGACCGGGCATCCTTGTGTGGGGTTGATCCTCATCGGCAAGTTGGCTCCGTCAACAAGGGACACTGCATCATTGGTAAGTGTGGGTCCCGTGGATTACGGCTGGAGAAGGGAGAGGCTACTAACCATCGTAGAAGTCTGTGGTACCATCAAAGGTGAACTCAGCCAAGGTAGCGGGCGGGACGCCCTACAAAATGGAGATCCGTGTCACCACATGATGTGATCATTCGTCGGATTCGGACACTTACTGCTCCGCTCCTGTTGTCGCAGACCAAGCCGCCATTACAGGCGCCGGTAAGGCAGGACTGCGCGCCAGGTTTGCTAAAATCGCAGTTCCGCCTTCCCTAAGAATTTGTAGGACATCAATCTCAGCACCCTCGTAGTACGACTGCGAAACCTACCCAAATCCTTCCTGCCCTCCAGTTATCTGGAACACTAAATGTTACCTTCGTGAACGAGGGAGCCTCCCATCTATTGAGTACATGAGTAGGCTGATCCGTCCAAGATACGCACAGAGACAGGGCGCTTACCCATTGGCGTGGTTGGGAACCGCGCTCCCAACATTGAGATCAGTGAAAATGGCGGGCCAAATGGTGAACGGGCAAGCGTTGTACACCTACCGTACAACAAATAATCGTCAGGGAGCGATCGGCGAAGGGGGACGGCCATACGCACGGTGAACGTACGAGCACTCGCGCCGGTGGCGAGAACGGCGAGAGCACTGAGAGCGGTGAACTTCATAGCGAGGATGTGCGAGAATTGAAGGCAATCGAAGAAAAGCTCAAGTGTTTTTCTTGATGAGGTCCCCTGCCCTTTCGCCCTGCTTTTATACCTTTTGCCTCCCAGCTCCAGAATTTTATTTCTGAACCAGAACATTGTTCCTTCCATGCTATACCGTTAACGCCCATGCGCTACACCCGCTTCCCGACCCAGCTTGGATCCAGCCTTCACGGACCAGCATAAGAATGGTTCTTTCCCAACGTAAAGTGCACGGTCAGCTGAGCAGTCACTTTGGCCTGCGGCATCCCTTCGGCGGGGAGAACGCTGCGTGAAGCACATCTAGGCGGAGCTGAGGAACATTGTAGGCGCCTATTCTCGGACTCGCCCCGTACCGGCAAGGCCCATCGGGGGCTTGATTTTGATATTCCCGTCATTACGGTGTTGCGTCCCGGCACATCGTATTTATAGCGCGAGAGTGGTTGGATAACGTGCGGGTATGGCGGGCTATACCCAGACTGTCCAGATCAACCTTGGACTTTGTCAAGACCCAGGAGGGACGATGCCGCGAAAGGCGGTCAGAGCCGAAGTGCAGTGTGACGGCAAAAAGAAGCGAGTGTAACGTTAAGCAGAGTCTGGCAATGTTCCTGCCATCTCCGTTAAAGGCCCTGGGCAGAAGCTCTGCACTGCATTGGATCCTTCCTCTCTCGTCGTTGCGACCAGATGCATCTACTGAGGCCCATTTCCCCACCAAACACGGTTCCAGATCCGGAGAGCTTGAAGTCGCCAAGAGATATCAGACGAGTATTAGTAAATCGTAGAGCATGGCACCTCATTATCCTTCACCCCATCGCGAGAGGGCAATGGCCCAGTCGACAAAATCCAGCTAGTCCTTAAGTTGGTCCGGTCGACATCATTCGGCTGGACCCCGTCAACGCGAGGTATCCTTCAAGTTCCGCACGGCGCACATCGTTGTCGTCGGCCAATGGCGATCGTTTTAACGGCCAAAACTCCAAGTTCTCGGTTGGCATCGTGAAAAAGGCAATCCGAATTGATTCCTTCTCCCCCTAGGTAGGGTGAGGGTAGACCTAGGTATCAAATCAGGCAGCAGGCGAGCGCTTCAAGATCACCCCGAATGGCCCATTCCCTTCGTTGTGGCTTCCCTCTAGGGGATTTGGATGAGGCGTCCTGTGTAGGAGGGATAGGGGGAGAGGGATCTTGACCAGAAAAGATTTGACAAAACTGGAAAAGCGCACGCCAGTTGAAACGGTTGAAGGTACTCTCGGCCCTCGGGCCCAATCGTATTGTTTGGCGATAACTTTGAGTTCAACATTTGTTTCTGAGGCTGTTGAGGACCGTGGTATATGCTCAGAGAGCATTCATCCTGGTGCGGACGGAAGCGAGGAAGATTTGGGCCTATATGTCCCATCCATATCCGTCCGCATGATGCAAAATTTGTCCAAGAGTCCGATTTTCTGTGCGTCTACAACCAAGAAAGCCAACCCAATGTCGGATACAGATGCGGACGGAAAGTGCACACAAAAACACCTTTGGGGTTGTAATTGGGTGCCAGGTGTGTCGCGGGGAAGTGGGCATGGTGGGACCTGTCCTCCCCCCAGGTCCATCAACCTGTATGCGGAGCAAGGTATCATCCAGTATGCGGTCGGATTCGGGCGAAAATCTGAACTGCCGATCCTAATGCGACGGATTTCGCCCAAGGTTGGGGGTGCAGAATCGGGTAAAATTGGCGATTTTGGATGAAAGATCTTTGAGCATATACCACGGTCCTGGCTGTTGTCACACAACCGCGTCGCGTCGAGTCATCATCACGTCACTCCATGTTCAACTTGTATCCAGTCCAAATTCAGTCCCCCGGTCACTGCACATGGCCCGCAAGATCAGCCCACTGAGGCCACATATCCTTCTGGAATAAAACAGAGGTCAATGGTTCTACTTTGACCTCACCAGGGCGACAGCGTGGCGCGCAGTATATTCTAGGAGTGGCTTTGACGCTCACCGCCACGCTCCAGGTTGGTAGGCCACCTTATGTTCTCGCGGAGGCTCTATGACTGACCAGGTGACTCGTATGCTCGACTAGATATAAAAGGACCTAATGAAGAAGCCACTCTTTCACCCTTTCTTCCTCTCGGGAAGCTCTGCTTCGGCAGCAAGTAGGCCACTGCGTGCAATCCCCGACATCGGACACTGTCGTTGAACGAGCATGGTTCGCTATGGTATTCGTGACTGGTGTAAGTATATCTTTGGTGACCGGAAGGCGATCTCTGACACCGACTCAATCGTCATAGACACCACCGCAGGGCGGTGTGGTCCAAGCACGCAACAATCGCAGGTCGAATGTGGGTGCTGCTCCATAATGTGCGATCCCCAGAACACGGTCGCCTGTCCGTCTAAGCACGCATTCTGCATTGAATGCGTCCAGCGCTATGCTGCTTCACAGCTCGGGGAGCACAAAGCCGACATCCCCTGCATGCACACCTCAGGATGCAAAGTTCCCTTCCACACGTCCACCCTCCAACGCATCCTTTCCCCTCAGCTCCTCAAGCTGCGTGGGCGCCTTCAGCAGCAGGCTGAGCTCCGTGCAGCCAACATCCCAAATCTGGAGTCCTGCCCTCGATGCGACTTTGCGATGATCATGGACGTTAGCCCGGACCAGGTGCCTTTGTTCCAGTGCCTGAATACGGATCCGGGGGCGGAAGGGGAAGGGTGTGGCAGGGTTACGTGTAGGGCGTGCAAGAGGGATAGCCATTGGCCGAGAACGTGTAGAGAGGAGGAGATAAGGTGTATGGGCCCTGGGCATGCCGTGGAGGAGGCGATGAGTGAGGCTCTGATGAGGAGGTGTCCACGCTGTCAAAGACGTGCGTCGTCGATTCACTTGCTTTGATACGACGCTGACGATGCTTTAGCTTCGATCAAAGAGAATGGGTGCAACCATATTAGATGCCCCGACTGCCAAACCCACTTCTGTTATCATTGTCGCAAGAATATCACAGCGGAAGGGTACGGCCACTTTCATCGCAACGTACGTCCCTCAGCTCATTCTACCAACTTGCTCACTGACAACTCGTCTACAGGTTGAGCACGATCCCCGAACAGCTGCAGGTGCCAACGGCAAGTGCCTTATGTGGGACGAAGTCAGACTCGAAGACCAGCACAACCGTGAGGTCCAAATTGCTCGCGAACGTGCTACGGCTCAGCAGCTCGATCACGCGCGTCGGGCCCACTCAGCGAATCGCCAGCCAGCTGCAGGCCCATCCAGGGCAAATGCAGTCTCCAACGTTGGTCCGGGAACAAGTGCCAGTGCTCCGTTACATCGGCGACAAGCCCCGGCTCCAGTCCAAGTGGAACCGCGGAACGATGCAGCCTATCTAGCTCAACAAGGCCAAGCACTCTTCCAGCGTCTCTTTGGTGCACAGTTCCAACCCGCCGTCCCACCTCCACAACTGGTTCAGGCCGTGTTCCCTCACCCCCCACACGCACAACCCCGCTTCGTCCCTGCCCCCATTGCGCCTCAGGCCGAACCTAACCCTCGTCCCGAACCCGAAATTGAAGTTGAAGTCGAAATCGAGGATGAGAATCAAGAGATAGACTTAGCTGGTCTATCTCGAGCAGTTGATGACGCATCCCACGCTCTCAAGCTCGCCCGCCGACGGGAATCGTATGCGAGGAAACAGTGGGGCGCGCGCCACCGGCTGTGGAGTCAGGAGAGGTACGATGGTGTAGTGAGGGAGACGGGGGTTTACTCGAGGGCCTTGAGTGAGGCAGAGAGGCACTACCAGGAAGGGAGGAGGGTCAAGGCAGAGCAGGATGCTATAAATAGGCAGGAGAGGCCCGCTCGTCACGTTCGAGTTCTTGAACATGCTGTTCATGTTAACGTATTGCGGGAGGTCGCCGAGCCGATGGTCGTTGATCCCCCAGAGGAAGTGGGAACAGCTCAGCTGGCAGTGGACATCGGCGCCCTGAGAGGGGAATTGGGTCGTGCTCAGCACGAGCTGACGAAAGCAAGAAGGCGGGAGAGTTATGCAAAGAAGCAGTGGGATGCGAGGCATAGGTTGTGGAGTCAAGAGAGATATGACGGTGTCGTGAGGGAGACGGAGGTGTACGCTAGGGATGTGAAGAGGGTAGAGAGGATGTTGCGGGAGGCTGCTGCTGGTAGGGCAGGAAGGTGAACGCGAAGGGAGGCGATGTGTGCTTAGGATGACTGGAGTCGCCTGTATACCTTTGTTGTATGTATCTTATCGTGTACAATAGCTCGTATGGACAACATCGTGACTGCTAGCTCTAGTGCTAGAATAGAGAGTTTGCGCGGAAGCGACACGCCGCTCCACACTCTCCCAAAATGGGCCAAGATCGGTCCCTTCTGCGTGGCTCGTGGAGCGACTGGTGGCTCAATTTAACGACCGGTGGCTTTGCGCAAACTCTCTAATTCATCGTAGCGGCGCGTGAGCAGCGCCAGTCCCCGACTCCTTGCAATGGTAGGTAGGTAGGTAAATAGGGGAGGCTCAAGCGGAAGGTATCACTCCTTGGGGTTCGATTCACAGCCTGGTTTGGGGTTGCGAACACAACTCGGCCGCGGAAAGGCGATATATACTGAGAGGCGTAGTGCATTATGATATACAGGGGGTCCGGCCATCGCAGGAAGCCTCTAATCCATGTGCTATTATACCTTTAACGATAACCGAGCCATAGTGGAAGGAATAGCAGGACGCTTAGAAATTTCGAGGCAGGAACGAGTTGAGGAACCTTGAAATGAGTGATAAGAGTGTGCAAATGAGAGTTGTGGGAGCACCACTCACCCGTGAGGCTCGCTAGTGAATATTCGCGCAGGAGATGACTTTCAATACAGCGTGCCAAGGTAACCCCCAAGCCCGGGCTCTGGACAGCAGACACATAACGATGTGGGATTGAAGAGAGACGACAAGCCAGCCAAAGCGGTACCTGGGTCATCAAGCATTTCAGAGCAGGCAGTCAAGGAGGTTGTAACATATAGAGGGGTCGCCGCAGGTGAGTATGGTTCGTCAGAAGGAGGGCTGCCAATGCGCCATTGATATCAAGAGCGCGAGGACATCGAGAGGCGAGTTTTCGAGGAACCATCACGGCCAGTGGCGACGAAGATGAGAGAAACATGTACTATGTAGAGAGAACGCAGTACTAGTGTGGGGCCAGCTGGGGCAAGTGGGGTTGACGTCGTCATGGTGGGAGTGGCGAAGGAGCTAAGTACTCCCAAATTGTGGCTCTGCGTTCGATGCTTGCCCGTTCCAGTAGGTTATTCTCACATTTTCCTCTCTGCTACAGAGCAGAGGTCCGTTTTCTGGGTACAGAACCCTCCTCTCACTTCGTGGAGTCGGGGAAGGTACGGAAACAGGAGCTTTTTAAAAGGCAGGAAGCAGCAAGGTAGTCAAAAGAAAGGATGGTGTCTTGTGCGGGAAACCGTGTAGGCCTCTCGGCAACTCCCGATCCGCTCGGCCAAAATGCTGGCGTGGGCGCTTATTCGACGCAGCGTGTACAGTGATTCGCCGAGCGAAAGTAAATTTTCGAAAATGGACAGAAAATCGAAAGTTGGAAAGCAATCCAGGTCGTCTCTGCCACCAATGTTCAGCAAAGTACCCAGAGCCAACTTTGGCAGAGGGGAAATTGCCAAGCAGACGCGTCGCGTCTGGCGCATAATTAAAGGTCCTTGTAACTTGTAAGTCGTTCGATCCGATTTGGCCGACGTTTACCCTTTTCCAACACGTAACAAACAAAGGACAGCCTACCTTACTTGTGGTTATCATCTGGAAGTCGCGCAAGGCCTTCGGGGTACGCTATGAAGACCTAAGTCCAGGCGCTGCCTCGGAAAGCCTGTTCATCCATCACATGAGACTGTGCGGAAAAGCCCCTTTGTTTTCAAGTCGATCTGTTTCCTTTCATCAAAATAACGTATGTAAATATGTCCATGTGGGGTGGGGGAGTTGCCACTGAGGTATGATAACTGAGTTCATCGGTCCAGGGGATGGGCTGACAAAAGTGAAGTGCTTAGGGCACACAATCCTAGTTCAACCGGTCACCTTCTATAAACGAATTTCACGTAGTTAGAGTGTCCAAGAGGAGGTGTTGATACCTCAACCCCCCCGCCAAACCTCTACGGCTTGGCTCTTTACTTCCGAGCCAATCCTCCGAGGGACGTGGTGATGGCGGCGCTAATTGACGGCGAGTCCGCTTTATTTAATTAAAATCGACCCTGGCATCAAGGTACCCCTCCTAGTTTCAGGCAATTCTGTGTTTAAATATGTATGTTTCCCATGTGTAAAATACCCCATCTCTTACCCTTGCCACACATCGTCACCATCTTCAGTACTCTCATCTGCATACCCCAAAGTCAACCCTCGTCTCTTTCAACCGAAACCAGTTCTCGAAAGCATCGTACTCCGACTAGTGGGCGCCCGGTTCTTCCTTTAGTGGCCACTCGCAATGATCTGACCCGCCTGCGGTAGTGGACATAGAGGGTGTTAACACGGAGGGTGACACCACAGACGGCATTTGTTTGGTTGAAGAACGGCCCCAGTTGGAACTTCAAGCAAGCGCCGGCATCGCAGCACCGACGAAGGGCCTGCGGCAGCTGGCTTCTCCGATCGTGTTGTTGATGAGCCTGGCCATCGTCAGCGTCCTCCCCGGGGCCCTACACTTCCTTTGGGTCCTCATCCACTGGGTTTGGATCACCCCCTCCCAGTCACATCAACCGCCTCATGTCCACGAGCGCCAATCGATCCGGGACGAGGAAGATCGGACTGTTGTCCCTTGTACTCAAGCCAAGCCACTCGCGCCCTTCACCAGATGTGGTGCTTGCCTCGAGGAATTTCCCGCTACTTCCGTAGCTGTCTGCCCTGCGAACCATATCACCTGTAAGGGGTGTCTTTCCGGGCTTGCTGTTGAGCAAGTGGGACGAGGAGGAGCTAGTTTACGCTGTCGCCACCCAACGGCTTGCGACATCGCATATGGAGGTCCTCAATTGCAATCACTTCTACTGATCGGCCTTCTTACGCTCGCCCAATCTCAGGGTGTAATCGGTGATACAGTAGTTCAACGACCTCAGATCGAGGAGGAGGAGGATGATGAAGAGGATGCAAAGATTGAGGAGACAGACCTACGGCCCAAAGGGAGTACGGAGGGGTTTACGGGGCCTGACGTCCGGGAAGCCAAGCAAGAGGAAAAGGTTGTGGCGGAAGGTTCAAATTCTATCAGTGGTAGACGTACGTGTATCATCCATCTCCTCCTGTACATCCATGCTCATATGGTTCTGCAGTACCGACGGTCCGCAAGTCCAAAGGAACGGTATGTATTGGCTGGCACACCTACCATAAACCTCACACTAAGATACACTTATTATTAGGCTGTTGCAATTAAGACTCCTTCGCCCCCGGCTTCAGACTCTGAACTGGAGGCATTCGCCGATGCCCAGGAGTCGATCTCGACCTCAACTCACCTGAGCGACCTTCACCCAAGTTCCAACGGTGACGAACTACTTGGGCTCGGAGCGCCCTCAATCAGTGCCCCGCCGGTGGCGCTCAACCCTCGCCGACGTAGTGCTCAGCCCTCTGCGACCGCTCCTCCTGGTCCCTCCCGAACCGGGCGCAGGGTTAGCGGTCCTCGAGGAGCTCGGCCGACCAAACCCAAGCCCGTTGGCGACCCTCACTTTGACGCACTCCAGAAGAAGCTCGATGACGCCCGGAAGGAGAAAAGGAACGCACAAGCCCGGCAAACCTACGCAGAGAAAGCCTTGAACGCTGGTTCGGATGGGTGGACGCAGGAGGATGTGGATAACGCTCGGGCGGCTATCGAGCTCGCACGAGTCCCTGTGGATGGGGCTGAGAGAGCGCGCGACGAGTATTGGCGTAGCTTGTGACCACGGAAGCCACCGTGACCTGGAAGTCAACTGTTTCGTTTGCACCACCCCTTGATTCTTGTATCTTGTTTAATCCTTCTCGTTTGCAATGTGCATGCTCCTCCCTTTGACTTACTTTGCTCCAACCGTCTCGAGATAGGAATATAAACGAGGTCCAGCAGCTGCCTTAGAACACCTTCTGGGAGCACCTGGAGTTCAGCGGCGCCAAACGGCCGCCCGCATCCACTAGAGTGCGAGCACACCACCTCCTCGGTGGATTCATCGGTGAGGCAGGGTACCCGTTCCGCGACGTGACTCGAGAGGCAGTCTAAGCAGGTAGCGTGTCCCTGGGGGCAATGGATGATGGAAGAAGTGGGATAATCGGAGAGGCAGTGGTCGCATTGCAGGGCGATTTGGGTGGCCGAGATTGGGGTGCAAGATGGGATCGGCGTCACCTCTCGATGTTCAGTCCTGGGGCCTTCGTCGAGATTGGGATCGTCGGAGTTGGGGTTGGGCGCCTGCGAACGCACCACACCCAAATCTGGAGCAATCGATCCAGGAGGATGGCAAGAACCTTCCGGATTGTGAAGAGGAGGAGAGTATAACCCAGGGATAGCAGAACAGAAGCAATACATTTAAGGACGATAGAAAATGCAGCAACGGTTAGAGGCGCAAAGTAGACCAATGTAAGCATTGCGAATCGTAGCAAGGCGAGCACGGCAGCGCCAACCCTTTTCGGTAGGAGGCGCAGGGCCCATTCAGAAGCGATGAGAGAGCGAGGAGTACGAGTTCGAGCATCTCCCTGTGACGTTCGTTCTTCACATTCCCAATCTGTTAGAGCTTGCTCCATGCGAGGATAGGGTCCCTGCATATGGATAGGACAGAGGGCCGGCCTCCCGAGCTGAGAGCTGTCGGTATCATCGAGGGAAGCGCTCTTTGGACTGCCGTGCGGGGCGTTGATGTCTGAAACCCGTGGACATCCCTCAGATTGTAGGGAAAGTGAATCGGCGTGGGATGGGGGTTGATCACAAGAAGGCGAGAGAGATTTCTGGGTGGCATCCTGCTGCCCCAGGTCGGGGGTTGTACTATCACAGATGGGTGAGGGTCCAGGATTGCTAGATTGGCTCTCAATGCATCCCATGCTGGGTCGCTGCCGGGGCAGAAGCGGCGAAAGGGTGTCTTCTTGGCTGCACAGTGATAGCCTGTGTGATCCAGAAATACTGTATTCGTGGCTTGCAGTCATCGAGTCGGCACTAAGGACGTCAGAGTCTGCGGCGTCGAACCGATCATCGGTTGTCGTCCCCAGCGTACCTCCAGCTCCTGCTTGAGCAGACTGTGGACTCCGCATTAAACCGCGTCGAGGCCCAGTGGGAGTGGCCAGAACGTCGGTGGCCTGCCCCAGGCTTCTTCCGCTGATCGCTTCTGAGGGTTCACGAGCCCCCTCACGCTCGTTGAAGGGGATTCCGCTGGGAGAGGGTGAGCTTCCAGGCTCGAACACACGCCACGTTGTACTGCGTACCTCAACGGCAATTTTTAGGCGTGCGCTCGATGTCCAAGTGAAGATCTAAGGCGTTGGTGGTCATCTCGGGCTCAGGTGGCGATGGTGGTGTGCGGGACGGCGAGTGGTAGATGAAGGAAGGGCCCCAAAGGATCAGGGGGGGAGGACGCTCGGAGGGAAGGGGTGGGGTTTCTTGTCAGCTTCAGGGTTCAATACATATACCCTGGGAGGCCCTATAAACATAACGGTCTAGTAGACAGGATAATGATGGGGCATTTCAAGAAAGGCAAGCGCCGCCGGCTGCGGTGTCTTAAGCGGCCCAGAGCAACCAATAAGCATTTAGGGGCGTGTTCCTCAAGCTGGCAAGGACCGTAACCCAGACACGCTCAACGCAGAAGGAGAGTTTCTGGAATAGTAAGACTTGCTGAGGGTAGAAGGGCGAGTTTCATTCAATACTGCCTTCTAAATCTAACACCATGCCACATAAGGGATGCCTTAGAGAGAGTACAAGGCGGCTCACCGGTGCAGAGTGATTGTGCCAGGTCTCAACCGTTGCTCAACATAGTCGCAAGGCCGGTCCCACTCCCCATGGTCATCTGAGCCACATCAATAGCCTAGAAGACACTGTCAAGTGAAGTCAACGTAGGGTCAACTCCAGTCCATTTGGTCCCCTGGTAGTGGTCGATGTGGTGGAAAGGAAGATATGCGATCCGAGTGATTCGGACACAATATGTTTGTTTGCCGTCACCCTGGAGAACAAATGTTGGCCATGTCGGCGATACCAAACATTGATGGTGGCGGCTCGAATTGTAATTGTCAGAGAACTGCCAGGTCTACCAGAACTACCAGGTCATATCAGACTGATATTGGTCTTATAAGGCCTTACCAGAGTCCTATCCAACCTCAATGATGGGTATAAAAGCCCTTTCTCCCAGGGTTCAACTTGAACGCGCCTCTCTTCTTCTTGACACCAGGACCTCCTCGTTGTTCCGCCCACTCGAACCACGACCCAGGTGAACCAGACTCTATTGAAAGTTGGAAGGAGACTTGGAAATCAAATAAAGAGGTACGCTACGCGTTGTATTACATTTTTCTGGGCTTCCTGCTCACCTTCTCGAAGCTATGGAAGACACGGGCGCTTGTTCGAACCAAATTCTGTTTGATGAACTCGAACACTCGCGTGAACCGCCCGAAATTATCAGCGCGAGAAGCCTGGGTCAGGCAGCTGACGTCCTGAACACCCCACGGAAAATGTGCCTCAGTTCTCCTCCCTGCTCTCCAGAACCTCAGTACCGAAGCGCTCGAAATAGCTTAGCGAATTCGATCCAGGAGGTCGATGCTATGGGGAGTTTCAACACCCCCAGTCCCGAGTCGACGACCGCAGAGCACGAACACCTTACTTTTGAACAAGAAGAGTCGTCGCTGTGCGACCCAAACATCATCCTGGAAACTCATACACCCTCGCAGCGACACGACACCGAACGATTCGTGGAAAGTTGGCCCAGGGGAACACCGCCACTTGACGACAAGGGTTCGTCTCCGCTGCGGGGGCGCGACGAAGCTCAACGTCACTCGTCCCCTCCTCTCGAATATGCTTCGGGCGCTCCTGGTTCGCCCATTCCCAGACGCCAAGGCCGACCGCAAGGCTCACAACTCCAGCCTCCTACGGCTGGTCGTCCAAAGAGCAGTTCCCGCAACGGTGCTGAGCGCTCTCCACTCGGGGGCCAGCAATTAGAAGAGATTCACGCTGTTCCTTTGAAGAGACTCCATTTGGATACCAACGCGACTCAAACCACCCAAGAACCTGAGGAACACTCACAGGACGTCGAAAGCCAACCCCGTATCCCAGGGCAGCTCCCCACTGACGGTGATGAGTTTCTACCTCAATGGGTCAAGACAACGACATCCTTCCTCCTCTCTCTCGCAAAGCGCGTCCTTCTGGAATCCATCCCTCCGTTCCCCACCACGCTCTGGGATGCCCTCAAGTCCACCGTGTTCCTTCTTCTATCCTTGGCGCATGTCCTCTTCGTCATTGCCATCCCGAAGATCCTTACCACCATCCGAGATGGGTTGATCCGTGTTTACACGTGGTGCACTCATAGACGCCCAACCACTCCGGCGCGCCCTAACCCCGAGGAAGCACCCACTCTCGGACCCCAGGACTGGGAGCGCACCCTAGCCCCGCCCAATGTCCTCAGCGCACCTCGCCGGTCTCAATGCGACCACTGCCTTTCCGATTACACCCCATACTCCATCATCCACTGTCCCTCTCGGCACGCGGTGTGCTTGGACTGCCTTTCGAGCCATGTCGCCCAGCAAGTGCCTCAGCTCGCCCAGAATCATGGAGGCGGGGAAGTAGTGTGCCTGCACTCTGGTGGATGCGGGCGGGCGTTTGAGGGGGATGAGCTTCAGAGGCTCCCCGAGGGAGTTTTGAGGCAGCTATTCGATCTTGTTCATACGACTTCGAGAAGTGAGGTTAGGCGAGGTGAAGTTGGAGGGGGTGAGATGGAGGTGAAGGCGAAAGTGAAAGTAGAGGAAGAGGAGGATCACGTAGAAGCGTTGTTGAGTGTCGATAGCGATCTAAGTGACCGACTCGAAGATGCTATATCTCGATGTACTGTTTCGCTGCGGAAACACAGTGAGTTACACATCCTTTGTTCGCTAAAATAGTGTACTGACATTTTGTGTCTTCCCAGGGAAGGCCGAATGCGAACCTGCCGAAGGATCATCCAGATACGTCTACCGAGACCATGTCGATTCAAACTCTGACGTAGAAGATTATTCCCGGTCGGTCTCCGCTTTGAAGAGCCTTGAGCGGGCCCCAGGCGACGATAGAAGCCCCCTCGGGTCCTCCCCACCGATGCAACAACCACTCGGCCGATGTCCGTTCGCTACAGCGTCCCCTCCCGACTCTCTTCGCCGTCCCGAGACGCTGCATTTCCAACGAGCTGCGTCTGCTGTGCGCCCTTCCACCGACGCAGCCGTTGAAGACCCAACTCTAAAACATCTAGAGAAGAATCTCGGCGGCCTGAGGAAGATTCAAAGAAACGCGCAGAGCCGCCTCAGAGCTGCGAGGGAAGCGGCCAGCCATTATCCCTCCGCGAAGACTGAGGCTAAGTGGCAACTGGAGATCCAGAAGCGTAGAGAGGCGGGGGAGAAGGTGATGGAAGCGGATGCAGAAGTGAAGGCGTACAAGAGGAGGCTTGGATTGAGGTCGTGATCGCTATTGATCGAAGGTATAAGGTTTCGGATGTGTGTACCTGTTATTCTTTGTACATTGCCCTGACTCTGTATATTGTACTGAACCCCCCAGAAAGTCAGTATTAATGTATCCATCATTTGGATAATTCCGACATGAAGAAGAAAGGGAAAGGAGGCTCGAGTCATTCCTTCAGGCTCCCTCTAGATGCCGCCCGGGGTGCGTGAACGGGCGCTTAGGACTCGGAGCGCCGTGCCTATTTGCCATCGTCACCATTTTGGCAAATCCAGGAACCCTGTGCTCTACAACGCTCTTTTTGAATACAGCTTGGCAAAGGGTTGATACCGCGACCCACCGTGACCTTGCACAACGCTCTTGTGTGTCAGCGGCCCTAGAAAGAAACATCGTGCTGCCAAACCATCCGAAAGTGACGGTTTATCACGTCGCCATTTGTTGTCCTCGACGATTCTACTCCCGTCCTCAACACCCCCCTCTTCACCCCCTGTCTGAAGAAGACGCATCGGACAACCACAATGCCCAACAAACTGAAATGGAAGGATGTGGCAGCCCTCGTTGTAGGTCCAAGGTTCCTCGAACTTCTGCATCTACTCTAATCTCTAATCTACCCCGATAGATGGAAGGGAAAGAGGACACCGTATCGGCGGCACAAATCCAAGAGTTGGTGTTCGCTGGCGATCCAGGCGAATACACCATTCCTGTGCTACAGCTCGCGCTGAGTGGGCTGAAACTCGGCCTCGTTCCCAGCTTTCGACGGGTGAAGCAGCACGACCCGAACCCGGGAGAGAGGGCTTGGGGGTGTCTTGCCCTCCTTACGAGGACATCCCTTGAGCGTTGTCGCAGCCCTCAGCTGCAGGCAGCCGCGCTGAACCTTATCGCGAGCCAGAGCGAGGGCATCTGCTGCTGGGTCCATTGGCACGCGGTCCGTTACGTCGAGGATACCCAGGTTGCCAGCTCCGATCCACATCAAAAGGCGTACGTAGATCTGGTTACAATCCTTCTGGACCTACTACGCCTTCCAGGCGTCCTCGATGCGTTTATGGCAACACGTCAGTACATCACGCTGTTCTTGCACATGTGGACCACCAAAGATATCCAATCCCTGTATCTGATCGACTTCGGACCCGAGGGGGAGCCTTTTCTATCTCTCCTGATGCAAACCGTCGACAATACTGGAGGAAACATTCGAGGTTTTGATATCCTTCTGGAGAGGCTCGCCTCCTCGAAGCTGGAGGCCTCGAAATTTGCGATGGCATTCACGGGCAGAGTAACTCAAGTGAGACACATGATATCAGGACCCAATCCTCACAACGAGATATGGACGTTTTCTCGGAACCTCGTCAACACCCTGGAACGCCTTCTGGATGTTGGAGACGCGAGTCACATGGTTCGCTGCTCGTTCGATAAATCAAACCTCCTCACCGAGTGTGCTTTCCTCCTCCACAGCATCGCAATCGCCTTCGAACAGGGGAAGGTCCCAGAGGCAGCACGGTTCTCCATTCACAATCTCATACCCTTCGTTGAACTCCTTACAAGGTCCGTTGACAGGAACTACCGTGTCCCTCGCGGTTGGGCGAAGCTGATAGCTGGGAAGATCGACGCTACATGCGCTAGAATTGTCCGTTCCATGGCAGAAAGCACCGATACAGTAAATCAGGGCCTTCTTGGCACAATTCTGTCCGTGTTCGAGATTCACACAGTGCATCCCGTCGTTCTTGAGGCCATCATCCCCTGGGCGGAGGGTGACATAGACCCTATCCGAGCAACGGCGATGCAGGTGCCTGACTCCAACCTCGCAATCAAGCTCAAGCAGTTCATGGTCACTGGGCTCACGCGGATGGCACTGTATCGGCTCGTCCGCGATTCAAAATCTCTATTCTTGTGCGATAACTCTTCGGTCAGTTAATGAAAAACTTGTATGTCATGTGAAGTACTCATAGAACGATGATAATATCTAGTGCAGCGGCATGAAGTGACATACACCCTCCCTGTCAAGGCAATGCACTGGCTGTTCCTCAGTCATCTATTGCTCCCCAGAGTGCCAGCAAGTTGATTGGGAGCGCCATCACCAGTCGGAATGTGTGCACGCAAAAGCACACCACAACGGTACAGTACTATTATTGCGAAACGGCCCCAAGTAATGCACTTATCAGACTTATTCCTTTGAAATACAGCTCAGCGCTCACGTGGAACGTGGTATAGCCATCGCGCAAGGGCTTTCCACGAGAGGCTCTTAGCATCGGACTTCAACACCCGTTCTGCTGACTTCTTACGCGCCAAGTCAACTACCGACTTGGCCGACTCTTCCCGACACCCCATCCTCTCTTATTGGTCAATCGGTGGTGCGGTGCACGGGCATGAAATGGTGAATTATAGGTCGGAACGCTGGGCCGATAGGCCAGAAATCCAATACCCACAACATTACCTCATTCCGAGAATAAGGTCACTCGGGCGTAAATATTCGACAGCAGCCAAATCGACGGCCCATGCAGACTTGCTCATAGTGGAAGGGATCTTTCCACTCATCCCACTGGCTCATCAGGTGCACTTGATAGCACTGCTCAGGAGGGTGGGACCTGAATACAAGGTGGTCTATAGTATCCCTCGTCGTGGGTGGGTGATTCCATCCCCGATGTTGTGGTTTTGCCGCTGATCCCAGTGTACTCAGCATTAGACAAATTGGGAGTCCACGGCTGAGGACGGCATGAATTCCACTAAGGGCTTACCTGAGTCCCACCTTGTGTTATCACGTAGGTGTTTTTCTATTCGGTATGTATCTAGACCAAGTCAAGGTTGATTCGACGGTCTCCCTTGCTCGCACTTCGCCATTCCCTGTGTCCGCACTGGTGCGGCTCGTACGACAAAACGAGATCGGCTCACCAGCACGAGGACACCAAGTCTCCGATGGGCATTCTCCTCTGTGGAACCTGACCCGTGCCTTTCCAAGTACTAGGGGCGAAACAGGATTAGAGGTTTAATGTTCTGAAAGGGCGCTAGTTCTATTTACACACGGTACTAGCATTTTTGCGTTAGAACCGATACTAGTTCATTGTCGATGGGTGGGCGAGCGGGTGCTGGGAACTGGCGGCCTCATACGCCCGTTGTACGTCATGGGCATGTTGTTCTTCGAGAGGAATTGGTTCGTACATCAGGCACTTGGTGTTGGTAGAAGGTGCACCGTTACGACCCAGAGCCTAATATTGATGGTACCGGACGTCAACAAGGTCAGGTAGATATCAGATACGTAGCGGTGACCCACGTTGTGATAGAAGTGATCATACCCTCCTTGTACGACCTGCCTGCAGACGTAGCAAGACGCAGTTTTGCACTGAGGGCACGTCATTTTATTGCACTGCCAATTGCCGTTAGCTGGAGAACCATGGCGTTACAGTTGGTGAGCACGTACCCCGTCCGTCTTGATGAAGGCTTCACAGAAGCGAGGGTGAGATGCAGTTGGGGCTGTGAAAATTGCCCTATTGCTTACCTTTGTCGCAGTTCGGACAGTTCCTCACCAATGCTTTCGACATTGCCTCCTCAACGACCAATCTAATCTCCTTCTTCGCCTCATCCTCCTCGCACGGCTTCGGGCCATGAGATTTCTTTTTGCACTTCCTACAGCTGACAACCCCACACCCGTTCTCCCAGTTGAGACAGCGCAGCAGTGGTTCTCTGTCGACGTGAACCTCCATGATACATCCCCAGTCGCAGAAGGGGCACTCCTCGAAATCCTCAAGATTCGCCGCTTTCAACTCTCTCCTCTGCACAAGTCGACTGTGAAGACCGATTAACTTCGGTTCAAGGAAACGTCCTCGCTGGGACGCCTCAAATGGGAGATTGCATCCCGACGTTTCCATGCAGCAAAGATCGCAGTTCCCACCTCCCAACTGCGTAGATACGTATTTGACAAAACATTGTTCGCAGAAAAAGTGGTCGGCCGGGCAGCACGCCATGGAAGTGATATCGTGGTCGGAGAAGCAGCATTGGCACTCGATGAGAAGGACAGTTGATTTGGCTTTGCCGAGGGATTTGGCTGAGGACTCAATGGAGCTGGTTGGCACCCAAAGTGGTCGCTCTCCAAAGAGTAGGAGGTCGGTGTAGTCGGCGGCGTCGCACTCGAGGTTCCACGAACATTGGGCATGTCGGCAGAGGTCGATGATGGTGCGCATCGCGGAACGGACGTAGGGTGTTGGTGATGGGAGTAGCAACAGGCCGTTTATCCAACGCTCAAGGTCCCTCGGTGGTCGAGGATCCCAAACCTCCCGCTCCCCAAAGTAAACCAGGTCGGTGTAGTCCATCCCTTGAAGGAGCTGGTTTGTCAGACGGGGGAGGGCGTTGCGTTGGTGTATGGCTGAAAGGGACGTGCTGTGCACACGAGGCGCACCCAGATAGACCTTCACATTCACGATCTATAAAAGACCCTCAATACAGATTAAATTGGACACGAGGCATCGATCGACGCACCAATTTTAGCGTTGTGGGACCAGGAGTGCCTGCGCGTCTGGTATCTAACGGCTCTCCACCCCTGAGGTGATCAGGCAGACCTTCTCATGGGAGCTGGTACCGCACGTCCAACGCAGAGATTGGGCATGGAGGTTCAGGTGGACGAAGTCGCCGGACCCTGACTCGCCAGGTTTGGCCACCTGCGTGGCATGAGCCTCGGGTCCAATCATAACCACACATTGAAATAAGCGCCCATCCGTGGGTCCTTACTTCGGACTCCACCCAACAAGATATATAGGCGCCAACGAGTGGCCAAGCCCGCTACTATCGCACCCGCAGTCATCACCAGAATATATTTGTCTAGTCGTTTATGTTCGTAAGTTCATTCTTCTCTATTATCCTAAAAGTCGGTTTGCCCTCGTTTGCCACAACTTTCTGAACATCCTATGTTGTGCTCGGGACCGTTTCCGCAAAACATCCACATTTGTGGGAGATTGGCTGGCTTCTAGGTAACTGGGGATTCAAAGACATGTACCTCGTAGACCCCCAGAGAGGCAAGACCGCGCATTCCTCGAAATTAAGCATCAAATCCCCAGTATCGTCCTCTTCACGGCAAGTCAGCCATCGCACTCTTTATTACAAGACTCCGTCCAGCAATATCGCGTCGACGAGGTTTCAAGTTATCGATGTCTGAGCCAGAAGGCGCCGGGGCACCACAATACGGTGAATACCTGTGAGGAACGCCTTCCCTCGGAATGCGCGGCCCGGCTGCCCCACCGCCCCACTGATCGGCACAAAGAGAACATGAAATTTTCTTTCGTAGTTTGAGGTCCGTCCCAAGACCCTCTACTTTTCAAGTACGGGAATAAGAAACTCGAGCATTCTCTTCTTCATCAAACAGAATGCGAGCACGCAAATTATGGAAGCAATACCATGAATGAGGACCTCTCTTCAAAACGTGAGATAGGCATTCCACGCGCTTGTTCAGATATATGTTTCGTATATCCTCCAAAGCCCGGTCCTTCGTCAATCAGTTCCGAGGATCATACGTCGTCGTAAATGCTGCACAAAATAAGCGCCCAACAGCGATTGGCTGAGCGGTAACGGAATTCACCGAACACGCCGAGATGTACATATTGCTTCATGTACTTACGGCACGTCATTCCTTCCTTCCACACACATGTCCTCACCTTTGAAGACTGTCTTTCTCCATCTACTCACAGAGCTGAACGCTTCCTAGCCATTCCACGGAACCGTACTACGGTGCACGTAGATGACAAACTCTGGATGTATCAAACTTAGAGACCGTGCCAGTGATTAGCCCCCACCGCGTGTTCTGGTACGAGGGGATCAGCCTCGGGCAAACAGCCAAGCCTGTCCAAAGAACTCACCCGTACCCATAGAATACTACCCTGGCCTGCTGATCGCGCACCTGGGGATTTGAGGTCACTTGAAGATGAGAGTACGAGATCTGGCCCTACGAATGCTAATGGATGGCGGCAGTAGAATAGGGCAATGGTCGGGTGGTGAATCTGGCGTATATCCTAGTATCCCGAGAATATATTTCTGTCAAAGGAAGAGAGGAGGGCTTACTTGTGGCTGAGGGGGCGATCTCGAGCATCACCTTCTCCTGGGGCTGGCTGTGGTTCGCATGCCGTCGTGCCGAGTTGCAGGCAATCGTTTCAGAATACGTAGCGAGATACCTTCTCGATGCGATAGTCGCTATCAGCAGTCACCCGGCCCAGCTCAGTCCCAGCTCCCATGATACCAGACGGTGAGCCTCACAACGATCTCTGGCTTGCATCAATTGTGCAAAGATCTCCCGAGTCTACGGAAGTGAGCTCCCGGAAGTGTACCCAATGTATAGCATGGGGCATCGACATACTGAGCTGCGAATAAACCACGCTACTCCCCTTCGACACCTCTATTGTCCATGAACTTCGCGAACCCATGACCATCGACAATGCGAGAGTTCGCGTTTCTATTGTGCTTGGCGATTTTTTCCCTGTGGCGTGCCAAGTGTACCGTGTACGTGATCAGAGTGCAAATTATCGAAACGCAATGGAATCAGCGCTCAGACCTCAGGTCGCTTCAAGGTTCAAGTGCTGCACGATATCAAAGAGCATCGGGCCAGGGCCCTCGGTCCGATGGAGTGTTCATTTCTGAGGCAGGGTCGGAGAGGGTCGGGTCTGCAAGGATGGGGATCGAGACTGAGTGCCGGTCGCGAAAAGGCGCCCGCCGCCGATGGCGGGCGCTTAAACAGTATAAGGTGGCTGGACCCACGGACGTGAGGCGCCTACGCCGCCGATGCTCTTCGGAGAAAGGCTCCCCAGGAGTCGTGAGGTTGTAGTAACATGCCTAGAAACGACCGTGGTTAGACGCTTACCGAAAACCATGAGGAGGCATGCCGAGGAACCTCTCTGCCGAAGAGGTCCTCAACATGGGCCCGCCACGAGGGTCGAAGGGCGATCCAATAGTCAAGGTGGCACATGTTACGACCTCGATGAGGGAGTTGGACAAGTGTCCGACAATTGGTCGACTCTGGGCAGGTCAATGGTCAATGATGCAATGATTACTTAACTTAGGTATCGAGTACGATGTTGACGATCGTTGTATCTGATACTACCAAGAACTATGTTGACGATAGCTCGCTTGGACTTAGGCGTTGGTCGTTGTCTTATTGGCTTAATTGGCTTGCTCTCTTAGTTGTCTTTGGGTTTTGGCACAAGGCACTATTCGATAACGGGGGAAAAGTATAACAAGCTAAAGTACATGGGTCTAATCTATAGGGTTTATATACCCATGGATACTAGTCGCTATGAGTCAATATAACTAACGAGTCAATATAACTATGAGTCGATTACAGTCAGAGACAAGTCATACTTAGTCTAGGCAGACTAAGAATGAGTCGAATATGAGTCATAAATAGAGTGACTCGATAATCGTCATAACAAGTCAACGAGAGTCAACTACTTTAACCAAAACACAAATAATAATACAAAATAGTTTGGCCAAAAGAAAAAGAATAAGTCCTAGACCAGAAATAAAAATATAGCGCATATTACAAAACATGTGTAGCAAAGCGTAACATTACCCCCCTCACAAACTTTGAAACACTGATTCAAACCGAAGTAGAGGGGTACTCGGGTCCCCAATTCCCGTCATCTCCCCAACCGGTCTCATACTTCCACTCGTTGTCGATCTCAACCTTCTCCTCCTTCTTCTTGTTGTTACGGTTGCGGATGCGGTTGGAGCGGCGAAGCTTCTTGGGCTTCTGGGGGCAGTCGAACGGGTAGTGTCCAGGCGCCGTCTTCTTGCAATGGATGCATGACCACTTGGTGTGGTCGACTTGCCAATGGCCCGGTTGCTTGCAAGACGTGCAGGTGGCCAGCCTGCGCTTGGTCTTCTCCTCCTTCGTGAGGCTGTACATCTTCACCTGGCCGTAGGTGAGATTGCGAAAGTCGAATTCACGGAGGTAGAGGTGGGCGCGACGGACGGAGGCGCGGACCTCGGCGATGTTGGTCTCGATGGCGTTGGTGGCTAACTTCCTCCTCGATTCGGCGCACATCAACTTCATCTCGATGAAGTTCATGAACTTGGTGGGGGGTGTTCCGGGGCATTCGTATGCGGCCTCCTTGATCTCCTTCAACTCTTCCTCCCACCTCTCCGCCCCCTCGATCTCCTCCAGGGCGTGCCCCCAATGGGCGTCGGGGTTGTTGTACTTCGCGGCTCCGAACAGGACCCCCGTTGGTCCCGTTTGCTTGATAACGTCCTTCACCGTTCTCATCTCCCTGATTTTGGCTTCGGCGACGTAGATTTCGGCCGGGGTGAAGGCGGTGCGGAGGTCGCAATTTTCGAAGTCGGTGGGAAAGGCGCGCTTCGGGAGCATGACTACGTCGGGGGCGACGGCGTAGCCATAGTCGGGGACTTGGGCAGGCTTCTGGGGAAGGTTGGGGACGACTGTCCCGATGATGATGTCGAAATCCTGGGGGGCGGTCTCATAGGCGGTGGTGGAAGTAGAGTTGAACATTTTTAAAAAGCTGAGAATGTTGTGGAGGGGAACTGGCTTTGGGTGGTGGAGTGGGGTAGACAGGATGAACTGGCTGAAGTTTAGAGTGACAGATCGTTGTCCTCTTTATACTCATCCAGAATTTCTTGGCAGTTTCCTAGTTCGTCCTCTCTTAGCCACTTTGACTCATTCTCATCGTACCCGAGGTACTTGATGAGAAATTCTTTTTCTCCATTGCGTTTGACTCGGTGATTGATGATTCCTTCCACCTCATACTCTTCTTCTCCATTGATAACGTCAGGTGGTGGCTGCGGATATGATGGGCCGTGGGTATCGGTGGTCTTGAAAGGTGATAGAAGCGAGATATGGAAGACGTTGTGAATCTTCCATTGACTAGGAAGTTCTAGACGGTATGCCCTAGACCCTATGATTTCTATCACTTTGAATGGTCCCAGACGTTTGGGTTGCATCTTCTTTGATCGGTAATGAAGCTTCAAGTTCTTTGCTTCAAGCCATACTTCATCGTTAACCTTGAAAGGCTTCCATGTTCTAGATGTTCGTTCTATCATGCGACTTCGTGCGAGTTCATGAGCGGATAAGGCTTCATTTCTTGACTTCTGAAGGTCTTTGAATCGTTCTTCGTTCGCAGGGAAGTTGGTTTTGTCGAATGCTTCCGGTAGGGCACGAGGTTGTGTACCCATGATCAATTCAAATGGGGTGTGTGTTCTATCCGCATGTCTTCTAGAGTTGTGAACGAACTGCAGTATTGGTAAAGCTTGGCTCCAAGTTGACGGGTTCGCAGAACAATAGATAGAAAGGTATGCTTCTATCTCTTGGTTGACTCGTTCGGTACCTCCATCGGTTTGCGGATGAAAAGCGGTTGATAACGAAGAGTCTATTTTTAACTTTTCTAGAAGGTCTCGGAATGTTTTGGCGGCGAATTGAGGGCCTCGATCGGAAATAAGTTTATCCGGTAGGCCGTAATCCGTAAAGATGCGGCGGATAAATGCGTCAGCTGTTTGTTTTGCCGTAATAGTCTTGTTGCAAGGTTCTAAAATTACCCCCTTTGTAAGCCCATGGTCTACCACGACCATGATTGAGTCATATCCCTTTGATGTCGGTAGATCGGTGATAAAGTCTATTGATAGCTGGGTAAATGGCCGATTTGACTCGGGGCCAACGATGGGAAGTAGTGTCGGTTTTACTGGTTGTCTATTGATTTTAAATTGTTGGCATTCGGCACATCCCTTGACGTATGCTTTGACGAATTTTCTCATTCCTGGCCACCAATAATGTTCTCTGACGGCGTTGAATGTTCCTAATTCTCCAGGGTGTCCGATCGTTGCTGCGTCGTGATGTAATTTTACTATTTTGCGTCTTAGTTCAATATCTTCGGGAACATAAGCTTTTCCTTTGCGAAATAGCATATGTTTATCGTCTTTGGTTTCAACAGTCCAGTCTTCTAAGTCATTCTGGAGGTCAGTGGGACCTTCTTCTAGAATGAGTCTAAGAGCGTCCGTTGCTTCTTGTTCCATTTTGTCGGAGTTGAGAATTTGTTCTTGGAGAGCGGTGTCAATCAAATTCACAAATAAGTTTTCTGGAAGCATGGTGACTTCTTTTGGGTCTTCATCGTCTTGACATAGATCCGGTCTTCTTGATAGAGCGTCTGATTGGAACATCTTAGTCCCAGCTTGATGTTTCAATTCAAAGTCATATTTTGACAGCGTGAGACATGCCCTTGCTTGTCGAGGGCTAAGTCGTTGTGGGTTTCTCCAATAGGTAAGGTTCTGATGGTCGGAATATACCGTGGTTGTGAAAGGGGAACCTTGAATGAATGGTCACCATTCTTCTAATGCTCGAATTATGGCAAGTAATTCCCTGTCGTATATTTCATAATTTCTTTGAGCGCTATCGAATGTTTTGGACATCTCAGTCACTATGGAACGACCCCCTTGAAGGCCTATTAATTTAGTGTTCCAATGGGGCCTTAAGGGGGTCATTCCACTCATGTTCCCCCTTCCACTATTCCATTTTCTGGTCCACTGTTCCACATTTCTGTTCCAAATATCCATTCCAATTCCCCATTGGGAGCCAAATCTGTTCCATATTCCACCTTCTGTTCCACCATATTCCACCTTCCATTCCACCCTTCTACAGCTTACGTTCCACCCATATCCAGCAATAGTAGCAGCTTCTGAATGGGTGCAGCTATGCATATAATGTATCTGTTTAAATGTTTTGTAAGCTAATAAGGCCCAAAACATGTTTAAGCACAACTGTCTTCCACATGTGGAACAGTCTACTAACACTATGACACCATCCCTGTTTGGATTGTTTGCTATATATCTGTGTGAATTCTTGTCCAATAATTATCATTTGAGTTCTTTTAGAAAGGCTTTAGCTTCTGCCTTCCATACATGGTCTGTATGTTGCTCTTTGTCCATTTCTAACTGTGAAAACATCAAAATATATGGATTTGCTCTTATTCTGCAACAAGCAGCCTGCAGTGCTCCAGTTAATATCAGGTATTTTCAAGTCTACAGAACAGATTTAGAACATGCTTTTGCATAGAATAACAGTAGTATATAGCCTCAACCACCTAACCCAAACAATATGTGCATGCTACAAATAAACTGGAACAAATATCAGTGTTTGGCATTTTTGGGTGGCTGTGAACATTCCCACACCTAACTATTTCTGGATTTGTAAATGGGATGCGATTTGCATTGGATTACAAATAAACAGCTAAGGAAACAGACCACACACTCTAGAGATATCTTGGAAACACTTGTTGCACAAGAACCTGTTTCAGCAGAGTTATAGAGAACC
>OX596345.1:200299-376824 GCA_951394405.1 Coprinellus micaceus
GGCTTGGGGGTGTCTTGCCCTCCTTACGAGGACATCCCTTGAGCGTTGTCGCAGCCCTCAGCTGCAGGCAGCCGCGCTGAACCTTATCGCGAGCCAGAGCGAGGGCATCTGCTGCTGGGTCCATTGGCACGCGGTCCGTTACGTCGAGGATACCCAGGTTGCCAGCTCCGATCCACATCAAAAGGCGTACGTAGATCTGGTTACAATCCTTCTGGACCTACTACGCCTTCCAGGCGTCCTCGATGCGTTTATGGCAACACGTCAGTACATCACGCTGTTCTTGCACATGTGGACCACCAAAGATATCCAATCCCTGTATCTGATCGACTTCGGACCCGAGGGGGAGCCTTTTCTATCTCTCCTGATGCAAACCGTCGACAATACTGGAGGAAACATTCGAGGTTTTGATATCCTTCTGGAGAGGCTCGCCTCCTCGAAGCTGGAGGCCTCGAAATTTGCGATGGCATTCACGGGCAGAGTAACTCAAGTGAGACACATGATATCAGGACCCAATCCTCACAACGAGATATGGACGTTTTCTCGGAACCTCGTCAACACCCTGGAACGCCTTCTGGATGTTGGAGACGCGAGTCACATGGTTCGCTGCTCGTTCGATAAATCAAACCTCCTCACCGAGTGTGCTTTCCTCCTCCACAGCATCGCAATCGCCTTCGAACAGGGGAAGGTCCCAGAGGCAGCACGGTTCTCCATTCACAATCTCATACCCTTCGTTGAACTCCTTACAAGGTCCGTTGACAGGAACTACCGTGTCCCTCGCGGTTGGGCGAAGCTGATAGCTGGGAAGATCGACGCTACATGCGCTAGAATTGTCCGTTCCATGGCAGAAAGCACCGATACAGTAAATCAGGGCCTTCTTGGCACAATTCTGTCCGTGTTCGAGATTCACACAGTGCATCCCGTCGTTCTTGAGGCCATCATCCCCTGGGCGGAGGGTGACATAGACCCTATCCGAGCAACGGCGATGCAGGTGCCTGACTCCAACCTCGCAATCAAGCTCAAGCAGTTCATGGTCACTGGGCTCACGCGGATGGCACTGTATCGGCTCGTCCGCGATTCAAAATCTCTATTCTTGTGCGATAACTCTTCGGTCAGTTAATGAAAAACTTGTATGTCATGTGAAGTACTCATAGAACGATGATAATATCTAGTGCAGCGGCATGAAGTGACATACACCCTCCCTGTCAAGGCAATGCACTGGCTGTTCCTCAGTCATCTATTGCTCCCCAGAGTGCCAGCAAGTTGATTGGGAGCGCCATCACCAGTCGGAATGTGTGCACGCAAAAGCACACCACAACGGTACAGTACTATTATTGCGAAACGGCCCCAAGTAATGCACTTATCAGACTTATTCCTTTGAAATACAGCTCAGCGCTCACGTGGAACGTGGTATAGCCATCGCGCAAGGGCTTTCCACGAGAGGCTCTTAGCATCGGACTTCAACACCCGTTCTGCTGACTTCTTACGCGCCAAGTCAACTACCGACTTGGCCGACTCTTCCCGACACCCCATCCTCTCTTATTGGTCAATCGGTGGTGCGGTGCACGGGCATGAAATGGTGAATTATAGGTCGGAACGCTGGGCCGATAGGCCAGAAATCCAATACCCACAACATTACCTCATTCCGAGAATAAGGTCACTCGGGCGTAAATATTCGACAGCAGCCAAATCGACGGCCCATGCAGACTTGCTCATAGTGGAAGGGATCTTTCCACTCATCCCACTGGCTCATCAGGTGCACTTGATAGCACTGCTCAGGAGGGTGGGACCTGAATACAAGGTGGTCTATAGTATCCCTCGTCGTGGGTGGGTGATTCCATCCCCGATGTTGTGGTTTTGCCGCTGATCCCAGTGTACTCAGCATTAGACAAATTGGGAGTCCACGGCTGAGGACGGCATGAATTCCACTAAGGGCTTACCTGAGTCCCACCTTGTGTTATCACGTAGGTGTTTTTCTATTCGGTATGTATCTAGACCAAGTCAAGGTTGATTCGACGGTCTCCCTTGCTCGCACTTCGCCATTCCCTGTGTCCGCACTGGTGCGGCTCGTACGACAAAACGAGATCGGCTCACCAGCACGAGGACACCAAGTCTCCGATGGGCATTCTCCTCTGTGGAACCTGACCCGTGCCTTTCCAAGTACTAGGGGCGAAACAGGATTAGAGGTTTAATGTTCTGAAAGGGCGCTAGTTCTATTTACACACGGTACTAGCATTTTTGCGTTAGAACCGATACTAGTTCATTGTCGATGGGTGGGCGAGCGGGTGCTGGGAACTGGCGGCCTCATACGCCCGTTGTACGTCATGGGCATGTTGTTCTTCGAGAGGAATTGGTTCGTACATCAGGCACTTGGTGTTGGTAGAAGGTGCACCGTTACGACCCAGAGCCTAATATTGATGGTACCGGACGTCAACAAGGTCAGGTAGATATCAGATACGTAGCGGTGACCCACGTTGTGATAGAAGTGATCATACCCTCCTTGTACGACCTGCCTGCAGACGTAGCAAGACGCAGTTTTGCACTGAGGGCACGTCATTTTATTGCACTGCCAATTGCCGTTAGCTGGAGAACCATGGCGTTACAGTTGGTGAGCACGTACCCCGTCCGTCTTGATGAAGGCTTCACAGAAGCGAGGGTGAGATGCAGTTGGGGCTGTGAAAATTGCCCTATTGCTTACCTTTGTCGCAGTTCGGACAGTTCCTCACCAATGCTTTCGACATTGCCTCCTCAACGACCAATCTAATCTCCTTCTTCGCCTCATCCTCCTCGCACGGCTTCGGGCCATGAGATTTCTTTTTGCACTTCCTACAGCTGACAACCCCACACCCGTTCTCCCAGTTGAGACAGCGCAGCAGTGGTTCTCTGTCGACGTGAACCTCCATGATACATCCCCAGTCGCAGAAGGGGCACTCCTCGAAATCCTCAAGATTCGCCGCTTTCAACTCTCTCCTCTGCACAAGTCGACTGTGAAGACCGATTAACTTCGGTTCAAGGAAACGTCCTCGCTGGGACGCCTCAAATGGGAGATTGCATCCCGACGTTTCCATGCAGCAAAGATCGCAGTTCCCACCTCCCAACTGCGTAGATACGTATTTGACAAAACATTGTTCGCAGAAAAAGTGGTCGGCCGGGCAGCACGCCATGGAAGTGATATCGTGGTCGGAGAAGCAGCATTGGCACTCGATGAGAAGGACAGTTGATTTGGCTTTGCCGAGGGATTTGGCTGAGGACTCAATGGAGCTGGTTGGCACCCAAAGTGGTCGCTCTCCAAAGAGTAGGAGGTCGGTGTAGTCGGCGGCGTCGCACTCGAGGTTCCACGAACATTGGGCATGTCGGCAGAGGTCGATGATGGTGCGCATCGCGGAACGGACGTAGGGTGTTGGTGATGGGAGTAGCAACAGGCCGTTTATCCAACGCTCAAGGTCCCTCGGTGGTCGAGGATCCCAAACCTCCCGCTCCCCAAAGTAAACCAGGTCGGTGTAGTCCATCCCTTGAAGGAGCTGGTTTGTCAGACGGGGGAGGGCGTTGCGTTGGTGTATGGCTGAAAGGGACGTGCTGTGCACACGAGGCGCACCCAGATAGACCTTCACATTCACGATCTATAAAAGACCCTCAATACAGATTAAATTGGACACGAGGCATCGATCGACGCACCAATTTTAGCGTTGTGGGACCAGGAGTGCCTGCGCGTCTGGTATCTAACGGCTCTCCACCCCTGAGGTGATCAGGCAGACCTTCTCATGGGAGCTGGTACCGCACGTCCAACGCAGAGATTGGGCATGGAGGTTCAGGTGGACGAAGTCGCCGGACCCTGACTCGCCAGGTTTGGCCACCTGCGTGGCATGAGCCTCGGGTCCAATCATAACCACACATTGAAATAAGCGCCCATCCGTGGGTCCTTACTTCGGACTCCACCCAACAAGATATATAGGCGCCAACGAGTGGCCAAGCCCGCTACTATCGCACCCGCAGTCATCACCAGAATATATTTGTCTAGTCGTTTATGTTCGTAAGTTCATTCTTCTCTATTATCCTAAAAGTCGGTTTGCCCTCGTTTGCCACAACTTTCTGAACATCCTATGTTGTGCTCGGGACCGTTTCCGCAAAACATCCACATTTGTGGGAGATTGGCTGGCTTCTAGGTAACTGGGGATTCAAAGACATGTACCTCGTAGACCCCCAGAGAGGCAAGACCGCGCATTCCTCGAAATTAAGCATCAAATCCCCAGTATCGTCCTCTTCACGGCAAGTCAGCCATCGCACTCTTTATTACAAGACTCCGTCCAGCAATATCGCGTCGACGAGGTTTCAAGTTATCGATGTCTGAGCCAGAAGGCGCCGGGGCACCACAATACGGTGAATACCTGTGAGGAACGCCTTCCCTCGGAATGCGCGGCCCGGCTGCCCCACCGCCCCACTGATCGGCACAAAGAGAACATGAAATTTTCTTTCGTAGTTTGAGGTCCGTCCCAAGACCCTCTACTTTTCAAGTACGGGAATAAGAAACTCGAGCATTCTCTTCTTCATCAAACAGAATGCGAGCACGCAAATTATGGAAGCAATACCATGAATGAGGACCTCTCTTCAAAACGTGAGATAGGCATTCCACGCGCTTGTTCAGATATATGTTTCGTATATCCTCCAAAGCCCGGTCCTTCGTCAATCAGTTCCGAGGATCATACGTCGTCGTAAATGCTGCACAAAATAAGCGCCCAACAGCGATTGGCTGAGCGGTAACGGAATTCACCGAACACGCCGAGATGTACATATTGCTTCATGTACTTACGGCACGTCATTCCTTCCTTCCACACACATGTCCTCACCTTTGAAGACTGTCTTTCTCCATCTACTCACAGAGCTGAACGCTTCCTAGCCATTCCACGGAACCGTACTACGGTGCACGTAGATGACAAACTCTGGATGTATCAAACTTAGAGACCGTGCCAGTGATTAGCCCCCACCGCGTGTTCTGGTACGAGGGGATCAGCCTCGGGCAAACAGCCAAGCCTGTCCAAAGAACTCACCCGTACCCATAGAATACTACCCTGGCCTGCTGATCGCGCACCTGGGGATTTGAGGTCACTTGAAGATGAGAGTACGAGATCTGGCCCTACGAATGCTAATGGATGGCGGCAGTAGAATAGGGCAATGGTCGGGTGGTGAATCTGGCGTATATCCTAGTATCCCGAGAATATATTTCTGTCAAAGGAAGAGAGGAGGGCTTACTTGTGGCTGAGGGGGCGATCTCGAGCATCACCTTCTCCTGGGGCTGGCTGTGGTTCGCATGCCGTCGTGCCGAGTTGCAGGCAATCGTTTCAGAATACGTAGCGAGATACCTTCTCGATGCGATAGTCGCTATCAGCAGTCACCCGGCCCAGCTCAGTCCCAGCTCCCATGATACCAGACGGTGAGCCTCACAACGATCTCTGGCTTGCATCAATTGTGCAAAGATCTCCCGAGTCTACGGAAGTGAGCTCCCGGAAGTGTACCCAATGTATAGCATGGGGCATCGACATACTGAGCTGCGAATAAACCACGCTACTCCCCTTCGACACCTCTATTGTCCATGAACTTCGCGAACCCATGACCATCGACAATGCGAGAGTTCGCGTTTCTATTGTGCTTGGCGATTTTTTCCCTGTGGCGTGCCAAGTGTACCGTGTACGTGATCAGAGTGCAAATTATCGAAACGCAATGGAATCAGCGCTCAGACCTCAGGTCGCTTCAAGGTTCAAGTGCTGCACGATATCAAAGAGCATCGGGCCAGGGCCCTCGGTCCGATGGAGTGTTCATTTCTGAGGCAGGGTCGGAGAGGGTCGGGTCTGCAAGGATGGGGATCGAGACTGAGTGCCGGTCGCGAAAAGGCGCCCGCCGCCGATGGCGGGCGCTTAAACAGTATAAGGTGGCTGGACCCACGGACGTGAGGCGCCTACGCCGCCGATGCTCTTCGGAGAAAGGCTCCCCAGGAGTCGTGAGGTTGTAGTAACATGCCTAGAAACGACCGTGGTTAGACGCTTACCGAAAACCATGAGGAGGCATGCCGAGGAACCTCTCTGCCGAAGAGGTCCTCAACATGGGCCCGCCACGAGGGTCGAAGGGCGATCCAATAGTCAAGGTGGCACATGTTACGACCTCGATGAGGGAGTTGGACAAGTGTCCGACAATTGGTCGACTCTGGGCAGGTCAATGGTCAATGATGCAATGATTACTTAACTTAGGTATCGAGTACGATGTTGACGATCGTTGTATCTGATACTACCAAGAACTATGTTGACGATAGCTCGCTTGGACTTAGGCGTTGGTCGTTGTCTTATTGGCTTAATTGGCTTGCTCTCTTAGTTGTCTTTGGGTTTTGGCACAAGGCACTATTCGATAACGGGGGAAAAGTATAACAAGCTAAAGTACATGGGTCTAATCTATAGGGTTTATATACCCATGGATACTAGTCGCTATGAGTCAATATAACTAACGAGTCAATATAACTATGAGTCGATTACAGTCAGAGACAAGTCATACTTAGTCTAGGCAGACTAAGAATGAGTCGAATATGAGTCATAAATAGAGTGACTCGATAATCGTCATAACAAGTCAACGAGAGTCAACTACTTTAACCAAAACACAAATAATAATACAAAATAGTTTGGCCAAAAGAAAAAGAATAAGTCCTAGACCAGAAATAAAAATATAGCGCATATTACAAAACATGTGTAGCAAAGCGTAACATTACCCCCCTCACAAACTTTGAAACACTGATTCAAACCGAAGTAGAGGGGTACTCGGGTCCCCAATTCCCGTCATCTCCCCAACCGGTCTCATACTTCCACTCGTTGTCGATCTCAACCTTCTCCTCCTTCTTCTTGTTGTTACGGTTGCGGATGCGGTTGGAGCGGCGAAGCTTCTTGGGCTTCTGGGGGCAGTCGAACGGGTAGTGTCCAGGCGCCGTCTTCTTGCAATGGATGCATGACCACTTGGTGTGGTCGACTTGCCAATGGCCCGGTTGCTTGCAAGACGTGCAGGTGGCCAGCCTGCGCTTGGTCTTCTCCTCCTTCGTGAGGCTGTACATCTTCACCTGGCCGTAGGTGAGATTGCGAAAGTCGAATTCACGGAGGTAGAGGTGGGCGCGACGGACGGAGGCGCGGACCTCGGCGATGTTGGTCTCGATGGCGTTGGTGGCTAACTTCCTCCTCGATTCGGCGCACATCAACTTCATCTCGATGAAGTTCATGAACTTGGTGGGGGGTGTTCCGGGGCATTCGTATGCGGCCTCCTTGATCTCCTTCAACTCTTCCTCCCACCTCTCCGCCCCCTCGATCTCCTCCAGGGCGTGCCCCCAATGGGCGTCGGGGTTGTTGTACTTCGCGGCTCCGAACAGGACCCCCGTTGGTCCCGTTTGCTTGATAACGTCCTTCACCGTTCTCATCTCCCTGATTTTGGCTTCGGCGACGTAGATTTCGGCCGGGGTGAAGGCGGTGCGGAGGTCGCAATTTTCGAAGTCGGTGGGAAAGGCGCGCTTCGGGAGCATGACTACGTCGGGGGCGACGGCGTAGCCATAGTCGGGGACTTGGGCAGGCTTCTGGGGAAGGTTGGGGACGACTGTCCCGATGATGATGTCGAAATCCTGGGGGGCGGTCTCATAGGCGGTGGTGGAAGTAGAGTTGAACATTTTTAAAAAGCTGAGAATGTTGTGGAGGGGAACTGGCTTTGGGTGGTGGAGTGGGGTAGACAGGATGAACTGGCTGAAGTTTAGAGTGACAGATCGTTGTCCTCTTTATACTCATCCAGAATTTCTTGGCAGTTTCCTAGTTCGTCCTCTCTTAGCCACTTTGACTCATTCTCATCGTACCCGAGGTACTTGATGAGAAATTCTTTTTCTCCATTGCGTTTGACTCGGTGATTGATGATTCCTTCCACCTCATACTCTTCTTCTCCATTGATAACGTCAGGTGGTGGCTGCGGATATGATGGGCCGTGGGTATCGGTGGTCTTGAAAGGTGATAGAAGCGAGATATGGAAGACGTTGTGAATCTTCCATTGACTAGGAAGTTCTAGACGGTATGCCCTAGACCCTATGATTTCTATCACTTTGAATGGTCCCAGACGTTTGGGTTGCATCTTCTTTGATCGGTAATGAAGCTTCAAGTTCTTTGCTTCAAGCCATACTTCATCGTTAACCTTGAAAGGCTTCCATGTTCTAGATGTTCGTTCTATCATGCGACTTCGTGCGAGTTCATGAGCGGATAAGGCTTCATTTCTTGACTTCTGAAGGTCTTTGAATCGTTCTTCGTTCGCAGGGAAGTTGGTTTTGTCGAATGCTTCCGGTAGGGCACGAGGTTGTGTACCCATGATCAATTCAAATGGGGTGTGTGTTCTATCCGCATGTCTTCTAGAGTTGTGAACGAACTGCAGTATTGGTAAAGCTTGGCTCCAAGTTGACGGGTTCGCAGAACAATAGATAGAAAGGTATGCTTCTATCTCTTGGTTGACTCGTTCGGTACCTCCATCGGTTTGCGGATGAAAAGCGGTTGATAACGAAGAGTCTATTTTTAACTTTTCTAGAAGGTCTCGGAATGTTTTGGCGGCGAATTGAGGGCCTCGATCGGAAATAAGTTTATCCGGTAGGCCGTAATCCGTAAAGATGCGGCGGATAAATGCGTCAGCTGTTTGTTTTGCCGTAATAGTCTTGTTGCAAGGTTCTAAAATTACCCCCTTTGTAAGCCCATGGTCTACCACGACCATGATTGAGTCATATCCCTTTGATGTCGGTAGATCGGTGATAAAGTCTATTGATAGCTGGGTAAATGGCCGATTTGACTCGGGGCCAACGATGGGAAGTAGTGTCGGTTTTACTGGTTGTCTATTGATTTTAAATTGTTGGCATTCGGCACATCCCTTGACGTATGCTTTGACGAATTTTCTCATTCCTGGCCACCAATAATGTTCTCTGACGGCGTTGAATGTTCCTAATTCTCCAGGGTGTCCGATCGTTGCTGCGTCGTGATGTAATTTTACTATTTTGCGTCTTAGTTCAATATCTTCGGGAACATAAGCTTTTCCTTTGCGAAATAGCATATGTTTATCGTCTTTGGTTTCAACAGTCCAGTCTTCTAAGTCATTCTGGAGGTCAGTGGGACCTTCTTCTAGAATGAGTCTAAGAGCGTCCGTTGCTTCTTGTTCCATTTTGTCGGAGTTGAGAATTTGTTCTTGGAGAGCGGTGTCAATCAAATTCACAAATAAGTTTTCTGGAAGCATGGTGACTTCTTTTGGGTCTTCATCGTCTTGACATAGATCCGGTCTTCTTGATAGAGCGTCTGATTGGAACATCTTAGTCCCAGCTTGATGTTTCAATTCAAAGTCATATTTTGACAGCGTGAGACATGCCCTTGCTTGTCGAGGGCTAAGTCGTTGTGGGTTTCTCCAATAGGTAAGGTTCTGATGGTCGGAATATACCGTGGTTGTGAAAGGGGAACCTTGAATGAATGGTCACCATTCTTCTAATGCTCGAATTATGGCAAGTAATTCCCTGTCGTATATTTCATAATTTCTTTGAGCGCTATCGAATGTTTTGGACATCTCAGTCACTATGGAACGACCCCCTTAAGGCCCCATTGGAACACTAAATTAATAGGCCTTCAAGGGGGTCGTTCCATAGTGACTGAGATGGTTTTGGACATAAAACATATCGGGTGTCTTGCTCCGTTTTCGTCTAATTGAGTCAGGACGGCTCCTGAAGCATGTTTAGAAGCGTCCGCTTCGATTTGGTAAGGTTTGTCCGGATCTGGGAGATGTAGGACAGGGTATGACGTGAATTTCTCTTTGAGGGTGTTGAAGGCTGTGTTGCATTCGTCAGACCAAACGAATGGAACGTCTTTTCCTTGTAGGGCGTGTAGTGGTACTGCTATTTTTGAATAGTTTTTGATGAACCTTCGATAGAAGTTTCCAAAACCTAAGAATGATCGGAGTTCTTTCAGTTTGGTGGGAACTGGCCATTCCGTTAGTCCTTTGATCTTGTCTGGATCCATACGGATTTTCCCATGTCCAATGATAAATCCGAGAAAGTCCACTTCTTCTACTTCGAAGGCGCATTTGTCGATATTGGCTGGTAGTCCTGCTTTCCTAAGTTTAGCCAATGTGCGTTTGGCTTCTTTTCGGCATTGTTCCTTGGTTTCTCCTGCTCCTAATACATCATCCATGTATACTTCTACCCATGGTGCTTCCTCCAATTCTTCGTGTGCGTGAACGATGTCTCTGACATTGTTCGTTCTGGTTAGTTCCATCTTGGGTGGTTCTTCGATTTCATCATGTTCGTGAATGACGTCATCCATGAGTCGTTGGAAGGTGGGCGGAGAGTTCTTTAGGCCAAAGAACATGACAGTGGGTTCAAACAGTCCACCTTGAGTCATAAAAGCTGCCTTCCATTCGTCTCCTTTCTTGATTCGGACATTGTTGTATCCCCATTTCAAGTCAATCTTAAAAAAGTATTTCGCCTTCTGGAATCTTTTTAAAAGATCATCTATTCTGGGAATGGGGTAGGCATCTGATATCGTGTGTTCGTTGAGGTATCGATAATCCTGACAAAGTCGAAGTTTTCCGTTTTTCTTTTTCACAAAAAATACTGGTGAACCCATTGGGGATCGCGATGGTCGAATACGTCCTAATTTTAGGTTTTCTTTAAGGAAGTCTTTAACCTCCTTTTCCTGGTCTGGCGAAAGTATGTACGGTTTCATCCTTCTTGGGTCGAAGGTGTCTTTAACGTTGATCGCATGATCATACTTCGTGCTAGCTGGGAATTTATCGGCGTTTTTCTTACTAAACACGTCGAAAAATTCATGGTATGCTTCCGGTAGTTTGGCCTTGATTTCTGCTTCGGTTTTCTCTTCGATTTCATCATCGAAGTCGTCAAACTCATCAAATTCATCGGGAAGTTCGGAGTATTTGGGGAGGATGAGTTTGCGTGATAGTGTGGTTCTCGCGATGTGAACGTGGGTGTATTCTTCTTCTACGTCTTCATCGTAAAAATAGACTTCGATTTCTATTTCAGCATCGGTGTCAACGATATTGATACTAATGTCGTTTTCGATTTTTGGAATTTCGATTGGAATAGCATTAATCTCGGTATCCCGCCAAGTGAGAGTTCCGAGTTTCCAATCGATCATAGGGTTTTCATCTTGAAGCCATGGAAAACCTAAAATTAGCGTCTGTTTTCCCAAGCCACAAATTAAAAGTTGGTGTTTCTTCGTTTTCTTGCCAATCGTGAGAGGTAGTCGTACATAATGGGTGATCGTTCCGTATTTGTTGGGCGTTCCATCAACGTTCTTCGCTTCGAGGGGATAACGAAGCTTAGTGATGGGCAATTGATTTCTTTGGGCAAATTTTTCATCAATAAATTTTCCCCCTGCTCCGCAGTCAATAAAACCTTGAGTCGTGATAGTTCTGTCGTCGTAAATGATCGTGATGGGAATGTGCATGCTTTGGTTTCTTATTTCGGCTATCAGCATGGATCGGATGCACAGCGATGGAGAGATAGTCGAGTTTTCCTCCTTCACTGAAAATCCTCTACCTTTCCAATGGAAAGTTCCTGGAATTTAGCGAAGATTTCCCTTTCTTCTTCTCCCGTGTATTGGCATAGAAGGGAGTGGATGTTAACTGCTGCTTCTTGGATAGGAACCTTCCTAGTGGAAAGTGTGGAGATTTGTCGGTTGTTCTGGTCATTTGGGGGTGGCCGTTGTCTCGGTACATAGTTTCCTGATTGAGATCCGTACCGTGGTGGATATCCTTGATTTCTCCTTGGGGAACGACAATCCCTCGCGAAGTGACCTTCCTTTCGGCAGTTGAAGCATGCCTTCTTGTTTAGGAGTTCCCTTCTTTCTTCCGTGGTAATCGCGTCGACATCCATGGCATTTGGGTCTCTGGCGGCTTGTCTTCCAGGGTTTGGCCTGAATCCTTGCGATGCGAATGGTCTTGAAAGCCCCATTCGTTGTTCTTTCTCTCTTCTCCATTTTCCATCAGAAAGGATGGCCTTCTCTACCCAATCTTCGAAAGTTTCGGGTTCATCCAAATAGGACTTCATTTTATCAACGATTGCCGGTTTGAGTACACCCTTAAGATAGTCTAGTGCGACTCGGTCGTTGTTGACAAGGGAGAAATTTGCTGCGGCAGCAATTTGTCTCCAAGTGGTTATGAAGGTTTGGGCGCTTTCCTTGTCTTGCTTCTTGTTCTTCAGGTAGTACAGAGTGTCATCTTGTACATACTTCTTCCTGAAGTTTTTCTCGAATTTGTCCCAAAAGTCTTTGTACTTGTCGGTTTTGTATTCTTCTGAATCCATGTATAGCTTCCTCCATACTTCGGCTTCTCCATCCGTGAGTTTGGATAACACAAAGATGACTTTCTTCCTATCTTTGTCTTTGTATTGTTCTTCATAATAGTCGAAGAAAAGAGAAAGAGAGTCTTTGAATGTGAGAAAATCATTTCGGTCTCCATTGTAGTTCTTGACGTTTACTTTGGCTTCGGAGTTAGTGCTAGTAACGTTGATGGAAGTGGAATCAACCATATCGACGTCTTCGTCTTTGAGTTCAACTTTAGGTGGGGATTCAATTTCCTTTACTTCTTTGATAGATTCTTGTCTTTGAATCTGTTGTGGTGGTTCGAATGACTTCTTCGATCCTCCTGGCGTATTAGTTCTGGATCCTTTCTTGGATGTTGGGCGGGTGTACGGTTTGGTTGCTCTTCCTTTTCCTTTGGAAGATGCTTGTTCTTCTAGAAACTTTCTGGCAAGTTCTGCTTCGAATTCTCGTTTGGCTTTAAGTTCTTTCTCTGCTTGTTCTCGATCTTCTTCGAGTTTCTGTGCTGCTTCTTCGGCTAATTTAGAGTCTTCTAGATCCTTTTTGATCTGTTCTTCGGCTTCTTTCAGCTTCTCAACCTTTTGCTTTTGGTTGAATTCTCTTGTAGCAATAATTCTTGCTTCTTCCTCAATTACTCTGTATCTGTCACGAGTTGCCTTATGTTGCTTCTCGTATGCTTGGTGTTTCTCCTTTGATTTGGTAACAAGTCTTTCGTCGTGTTCGTCTTTTTCAGTTACTGGTCTGGATCCTGCGTCTATTTGCTGATCTTCGATTGGGTTATCAAGTCTATGTGGACACGGTTGATAATAGCAGCGGTACCAGACGGCCCCTCCCTTTTGAGATGAATCGTCAAATGAAGTGTCAGCTTTATTGATGTAGTCGAAAGCGTGGACGTGGTCGATGCAGGAGAGTTCTTGATTAGACGAAGTTGTTGAAATAGTTTTCGGAGAACCTGGGGTAGACGTATTGGGCGAGCCGTTGTTGCGCTCGTTGATGAGGGCAACGTAATTGTGGAGCTTGTTATTCTGTTACGACCTCGATGAGGGAGTTGGACAAGTGTCCGACAATTGGTCGACTCTGGGCAGGTCAATGGTCAATGATGCAATGATTACTTAACTTAGGTATCGAGTACGATGTTGACGATCGTTGTATCTGATACTACCAAGAACTATGTTGACGATAGCTCGCTTGGACTTAGGCGTTGGTCGTTGTCTTATTGGCTTAATTGGCTTGCTCTCTTAGTTGTCTTTGGGTTTTGGCACAAGGCACTATTCGATAACGGGGGAAAAGTATAACAAGCTAAAGTACATGGGTCTAATCTATAGGGTTTATATACCCATGGATACTAGTCGCTATGAGTCAATATAACTAACGAGTCAATATAACTATGAGTCGATTACAGTCAGAGACAAGTCATACTTAGTCTAGGCAGACTAAGAATGAGTCGAATATGAGTCATAAATAGAGTGACTCGATAATCGTCATAACAAGTCAACGAGAGTCAACTACTTTAACCAAAACACAAATAATAATACAAAATAGTTTGGCCAAAAGAAAAAGAATAAGTCCTAGACCAGAAATAAAAATATAGCGCATATTACAAAACATGTGTAGCAAAGCGTAACAGCACATCACACACCGGAAGTTATTGAACGAAGTGCAGGAAATTGTCTTGGAACTGTCGATGGTCGCAGTACTTGGCAATGGCACTTGCGGTACAACAGGGCTGGAGGAATGGCCGGCTCTCCATGGAAGTTCCAAGACATGAACCCTCTGGATAATCCCTGCTTCGAGTAGTGTACCACTGCGCTCATGGTTATGAGCTTCCTCGTAAGAACGGGGCGGCGATCCGCTCCTTCTGAATACGTCACATCCTGGGTGCAAACGGTGAGTTTGATTTCTCTAGATTTCTCTCCAGAAGAATCAAGCAGGCCACATGCTTCGTGGATCGCTGCCCCTTGGGGACAAAGTACACGCGCTTGATCGTCCTCCCGACTTTCCCAATACCTACGACCCGCGAGGTATATAAACCCACCCATCGACACTCAGAATTCTCAGAGCCGGCCTCTTCCCAATTCACCACAAACAACTCCAACTTCACTCCATACAACTCACCCCCACATCTTGACGATATGGTTGCCACTCGCTCAATTATCGCTGTCGTTGCCTCCCTCCTCTTCGTCAACTCCATGGCGTACTCGACCTCTGAGTATGAGGATATGCTCGAGCGTCGCGCCGATGCACTCGAGGCGCGTGCTGAGCAGCTCCAGGGCCTCGCCGAAGTGTACCGACGTGCACTGACCTACGGTCCCGAGGAGATCACCGAGCTGTGAGCTTTCTTTTTCAACATTTTGCTTTTCTTTGTCAGTTCTAACCACCATCCTCATGTAGTCTTGAACGCGGAAGCAGCAGCTCGAAGCCCGATAAGAAGAAAGATGAGAAGAAGAAGGAGAAGAAGCCCCTCATCAAAGTGGCGGAGGGCTTCAACCCCTACTGCGTCAACTGCCCTCCCCATCTGCTCGACAGAGTCCACAAGACCGTCATCAAGGCTGTCAACAAGGACCCCAAGCTCAAGGGTCGGTTCACCAAGGGCCGTTGCGAGTGCGTAACCGCTGGTTCTATCCCCGTCGAATCTTGCTGACCCATATTTTTCCAGGGTTAACGGCGACTGGATCCAAGTTCGCTTCCACAACGGGGACACATGCCCTGTTAACGCTCCCAGCACCTCTTTCAGGATGTAGATACCGCATTGTATGCACGCACATTGGAGTTTGTATCGCAATACCATTGATTGGATTCTGCCGACCTTTGGACGCGTGACGAAGTGGCGACCTGGTTCCCCTCTGGTGGCGTTGGTACATCGAAAGGGATCCGGAGTATACACCCAGCTGGCAAAGGATACCTGTAGTCGCATGCCAGCCTAAGTCCGGTCCACCTATGAGCGTAGATACCCTCCGCTGGCTTAGAAGCAACGTGGCCGGGTAGGCCACCGTCATCTCAGCAAGTCGTGTGGTCCCAGAGATAGAGTATAATAGATGAGGCTTGTTTATCAGGCATGTCGGGTGCACTGGATCATGGTGCCACTATCCGTGTGTTGGTATCCTCCCTCCTCCGGTGAGATGGCCCGTCTCCCGAAGCGCGGGTCGGTCCCGTCTTTCTTTACATACGCCCGTCTAGAATCCAAGGCATCCAGTACGAGCCATCCACGGACAGTCCTACACCCGAGGAACACCAGTAGTAAGCGGGAGAGTGAAAACTATCACCCAAGAAGGGAGGTAACGACCCCACCCTAAGGAACGGCCAAGCCCATCGAATCGCGTCTCAAGGGCCAGAAGGTGCGCGTCGAATGTAACGAACGATACGCCAGAGAGGAATGGTTGTGGTTCAAGATGAAACGTCGAAACGGCATGACGGCACCAAGCGGCACCACTGGTCGGCTGCCGCCACGTGAACGAGAGTTTGGCACGAGCAAGGACAACCAAACAGACGCGTCGCGTCGCGCCAACACGATGCGTAGATGAGGTTCAAGTGCGACACATACTACAAAGTACACTTGCGAAGTTACATGAAGACCCAAGCTGTATCTGAGCTACATATGCAGAGATACGTTGGGGCAGGATTAATGACAAGCGTCCCATGCATCGAGAGCCGCCTGGGCCTCCATCTGCTTTGCACCCGCCTCCACCCTCTCTCTCTCCGCTTTGTCGAGCCTTTCAGGTGCCCACTCTCCCGCTTTAATCCTCTTTCTCGCGCTACAGAGTCGAGACTGAGCATTCCCTCTCTTCTTCCTCGCTTCCCTCAAAGCCTCTGCCAGTTCTTTGCGATGACTATGCTCGTCGGAGGGTTCGGCGGATGAAGCACGGATAGCGTCTACCTTTTCCGCCCTGCCGATGGGCTTGCGGAGGGGAGGAGGGGCTGTGACGGAATCGAGGGGAATTATCGAATCCCAGCCTGAAGTAATGTGCTTCGAGTATGTTGCACTGGGGTTCTGAGGAAAACAAACATGGAGCGTCACTGGTGGTGGCACAAACGCCTCCTCCTCGACGGGTGCCAAAGGTGTGTCTAGGGAACGTCAGTAAGCTCTTCAGGAGGAACGGCAAGGAAGACTCGCCTCGCTCAAATTCAGGCCACGATTCCTCGCTAGCCGCGGCTTCCACTTCCTCCAACTTCACCCGCGTCCTTCTCGGCGTTCTGACGCTTATCTGACGCGTCGATATAGCATGCTCGATATTGAAAGCAGCGTACATAACGCCGTCGCCGTCGTCGTCGTCGCCTTCCTCCTCCTCCTCCTCCTCAGACCCCTCTTCACGAAGTGCGTTTGCAACCGACTCGATATCCTCGTCCTCCGATTCAGCGATGATCGATAGGCGTTGCGGTTCGCCAGTGGGCTCTTCCACCGGTGCTCGAGTGCGACTGACGAGGTCCCAAAGAGTCTGTTGCGGAAGCTTCTGCAGCTCTTCGAGGTCGAACGCCAGACCACACACGGCAGGGTGTAAGCACACGAGCTCCGGGCAGGGCATTCAGCTTGAATCTCCATGGGCCTTGACCCAATTGAGGACCCTTAATGACCAACAATATTGATCACTTGTGCTCAACTGAGCATATCTGTGATGCACTAGGCCCCATGGCTCAAGTGAGACCTTGATTACCGCATAGCTCAGTTGAGAAAACCAATGACTCAACTAACATGGGTTAATTGAGAGGTGCTGCTGACATGTGTCGGGTATTCCGCACTTGCCTTCCACAAAAGGCATTCCCCGAGTGACTTTCGCGCGGCCGTCAATCGCGTGCACCGGTGCGCGACCGAATGTCGGATGCAATATGTATTTGTGCCATGTATTGCAACCTATGTACATCACCGGAAGTAGTCCCATAGCCTTCGTAGTACAACTCTTCGTGCGCCTGGTTGGTCTGTCCGCATAACGAGCGGCACTACAACCGCCGGCTCGCTGGGTCGCATTTCCTTGGTTGTCCGCGTGACTCACCAACCACGCGACAACATGGGCAGAATGAATACGTGGCGTTATTGTTCATTCAACCTTGTGCCGTTACATCCCGCTTCCAATGTCGAATCGCGCGACAATGACTCTCCCTCCTGGACTTCAGCGAACCGAGTTGTACTCCAAGCACGCCAAGGAGTTTCTACGTGAGCGAATGGGTGGCCCCGTTGCCCCTGTGCCCATCAATGTGCCCCCAGCCATGCAAATCGAACTGGAAATAATTGTGGACCGTTTTCACCAAGCATTGCAGAACCAGGGTAAGAACTCCTGGGCCCGTGTCGGTCGTCTCACGCTGACAAATCACTATTTTCTATAGTCAGGCTTCCATTCCGAATCGAAGACATTCAAAGGGTCCTAGAGTCTACCCCAAAAAACAAGGACGAGGTCTTGCGATCCCGCTTCCCGGGGCCTTTCCCGGAGAACACGGAACAAGGGGCGCTCAGGCTCCTGACCAAACCAACGGCGTTTGTTGATATGGGCGAACGCGTTGTAGGGTGGTTCTTCCCAAATATGTTTACCCAAGAGCGATCGGTGAGTACCCAAATTTCTGGTAGATCGGACCTATAATGAATGGCATACATAGGAACATGTCTACGAATCGGTCAAGGCGTTATCACGCGCTCCTAAGTCCGTGCTTGTTGAGAGCGGGACCAAACGGAGGCTAAGGAGGGGTAGGAGAAACAATTGGCGAAACGATGACACCGTGTTTCGTCCGCTCCCCGATAGCGTGTTGACACCCGGGAATGTCGTAATGAGCATTTGCTGGTATAATCAAGGCTGGGGAGTGAGTTCGCTTTGTGATATTATTTAGCTTGCCACTGACGTTAATATCTTCCTAAGCCCCACAACCACAAACCACCTGCACCCTCTGCTGGGCTGCGTCCCTTCGGCGGTGGCCCAGAATTTATTGCGTCCGAGTGCGATACCAACGCCTTGATTGGCGTCATTCTCTCCCTTGTCCATCCCCACCTTTATGATCTCCAAACCCAGGTCCTAAAGGAGATTCGGGAGGGCCGGATTGAAGTTCAGCAACCACGACATTTCGAACGGCTCTTCGAAGATTGGTCCAGTCCCTTCACCGCATTCGCCCTGATCTCGAACCGAGAGACGCCGCTCCACCGGGATACCAGGGGAGGGAAAATGCTCCTCGATTTGCTCGCCACCTTTGGCCGATACACGAACTGCAGATTTGATGTTCCACTCTTCGGCTCGCGTCTTGTTTACAACCCCTCGACCGTCGTCCTCATTCCAGGACATTTAGTACAGCATGGAGTATCGGAGGCGGATGGGGATAGAGTCTGTATCGCAAGCTTTTTTCGACCAAACATTGGATACGGTGTCCTCCCACACTATGCAGAGCTTCCGCCTCCCTGCGTCAACGATCTGACCGACGCGCTCCAGATTAGGCTCCCCACAGACTGTCGATTAGATTCGCCCAAGTAGACCCCATAGCCAAAATACAAATGATAGGTACATGGATGCAGAGCAACGAAAATGGCCGCTATGTTCGACCGCTGACCCTATCCCACCGAACCGAGATCGCGCTGATGCGATCTAAGGAACCCTCTGTCAGTTTGATGGAAGCCATTGCTGCATCCATCGCGCTCTCCACTTGATTGGCAATGACCTCCAAGGCTGAGGTAACTTCATCTGTTATCTCCTTGTCCAAGGAAGACCTCGTCTGACCGGCTGTCCACAACATGAAACCCTCCCACTCCTCTACAACCGAGTCGAACGTTGGGACATCTCTTGAGGGCAGCCACCACTCCCCCACGTGCGACGCGCACAACGAGGCAAACGCTGATGCACCCGAAGGCTGGGACATGCGAAAGCAGCCCGATGTGAGTGCTATCCAAATGTCCTGGTCTGTGTCGCAGTAGGCTCCCAACTTCATGCAGATCGAAGTCAGTGATCGACTGTAGAAGGTATCGTCGAACGCCCATAGCGATCCATGGATTCCCTGGGCTCTGAAAGCTATGGCCTAATGATGCGAAGTAAGCGAAGAGGATCAACGAAAAAGGATATCTCTACCATCTCGTTGAAAAACAGGTCAATGTAGCCCTGGTTGAAATCTCTTCGCGCGTGACCTTCTTCAAGAAATTGAAGAAATGATTCCCTTCGCTGTGTCAGAAATGACATGAATGAAACCCAATAGACCCCGGACCAAAGCGGCGCCGGCATCTTTGCAAGAACAGTGGGGGATGGAGGGGAAATAGAGTCCATGAGATTGAACGGTCTGGTGTTTATATCAAGTACATGGCGGCGATCATCAATCAAGGGTGAACCAGGGCGATCGCCAGGTAGCCACAATGCATGGCCACACATTCTCGGCCGACTAACTCGACTCGCGAGTCTCGACTGCACGCCTTGCACCATCCGCCTGTGCCTTCGCTGCTTCCCTAGCCGTCACCTCTGCGACCGCCCTCTCTTCGAGAACAAGGAGCTCTGCTTTCAGAGACTTGATCGACTTGATGCTCCCAGTGAGGTTGCTCATGTTCTCCAGGCACCCTTTGATGTCCTTGTCCATCAACCTCAGGGTGTCCTCACCCACAGCATATGCCTCGAAAAGCTCCATACCAGACAGTACGCTGACGTTTAGTTGCCCGGGGGGCTGGAGCGGAACGGGAACAGGCAGTGATGCATACTGCTGTCTCCAGAATCTTATGATGTCGATCGCCTCTTGAGGGAACGGCGCAGCGGCGGTCGAAAAATTGGTCCACCAGTTACCGGCATAGTAATGGAGGAGGTCGTCACCACCCCCCAGCTTCTGGGTAACCGCCGTTTTCAAGCTTACAAAATCGGCAAGTCGTCCCTCGACCATCAAAGGGGTAAGCGCTTTCAGGGATAAGGGTGCGTGGAGTCGATGCCCATGGACCATGAACCCAAGTCCCACGAGCAGGTTTCCAACAGCCTAGAGGCGGTCGCCATATAAATCGAGCGATGGAAACTCCAGTAAGTAGGCGAATTGTGTTTGGAAGGGTGATGATTACTCACTATCTCGTTGCACATTGCTTCGGCCATAGCTTCTACAGTGGCGCCCTCCATCATACTCATCCCAACGCAACAGGTGGTCGCGGCGGCCAAGCACCTGCTACCCGAGTAATTGACCAGACCCTGGTAATTCCCTGCGTCGAGCTGTCGGACTGCAAGGACTACTTCGCGAGACAAGATGGGCATGGTGACCGTTCGTGGGATGGGGGCTGATTACATTCAACTTCAGAATTATGCTTTAACTACTCAATGCGCTCGTTTAGGTCATATTCGCTATTCTCAGAGTCATCCCGGCCAGAGACATCCAACACCATCTTCACATCCTCATCCGGCTCGGGTTTCACAAAGCTCTGTGGCGGATCTGGGGCACCAAAAAACCGATTAACTCCTTCCAGGCCAAGTCGCCTCCAGCTATCCGCGTGGCGGAGGGCGAACGCCTTATGTCCACCGCCCAAGTCCAGCATCGCCCACTTCTCTGCCCTGTTCTTCTGGAATGTCATGAAGTTGACATACCATTTCATCTCCGATTCCAGCAGAAGGACTTCCTCGGTCCATCTATCCTTCCTAGAACGTGCCCTGATCCAATTTACCCGACGCACTTTCAAAGAAGTCGAACAGAATCAGCCATGCTCGTTCGACATTGAGTGGAAAACTCACGTTCTTCTAGGTAGTCTGAGCCGTGTGTCCCACCCATTTGCACGTTCATTGTCCAGATCCACGACAATTCGGTATTCCTCTCTCCCGGCTTGTTAGGGTCGAAGACCGCTGTAACGGCCTTGGTATCGGCCCTTGATAGAGACCTGAATCGGGAGTACTTTTCGGATACACCCAGACGCTCGAGTGCCCAGCGCGCGCTTTCGTAGATCTTGACTTGCGATCGCATCTTCTCCTCGACAGCATTGATTTCGTCGTAGCTTCTGGTTACCCCCCGCCCGCCCCCCGCCATTTGGCGCTTCCCACGATACAAGCAGGACTTGTGCACAATCTCACCTCTCAGCTCTTCGAGCGCTTCCTCTGCCTGGGCCACCCTCATACTAACCTCGATCTCGGCAGTTTCTTCCCAGCCCTCCGGAAGGGGTTCAAAGCTGGAAGGGAGGGGAAGCGGTGCGAGATCATCAGTCGTAGTATCGAAAACCGCGCGCCCAAGCGGTAGTTGCTCGAACTCCATGCATCCACACTCCTCTTCGCACACACACACCTCCACCTCATCCCTCTCCCACTGTGTTCCCTCATGAGACGCCAGATCATTATCTGGGAATAGTCTCTTCCCCTCCTTGTGGAACGCGACCACGCGGTTTGCAAGGGCTTCAGACTTTCGGGCGAGGTCCACTGATTCGGTGAGAGATGGGGAATGGGCTTTTCGGTACGCCGCTCGCAGGGAGATTCTGGAACAAGGGAGGAGTTAGGACTAGCCCCGACCAAATGAACTGCGAGGCACACTGTGATTCTTGGATCGAGATCCCATCCGCAACCCAGTTGGCGTACCCGAGCCGGCGCTTGCTCTTCTTGTCCTCCTTTTTCTTCCGTTTCTCAGCGTCCATCAGTCTCACCTGGACGGCCTTTTTCGGTTCCACTGGATGAGTGTCAGAATAGCCATGGAACTGCAGTGACGGGTATCAGTGACTTACCCTGTGGAATGCGGAAGTTGTAAATGTCCATTGAGGTATTATGTCCACCCCGGGCAGCGTTAGCGGCATCCATCTGATCTTGCCAAACCCCTCTGTCCCTGTCTTCCGTCGCCTCGTTCAGAAGTAAGAAGAACTTGTTGGCTGCAGTCTTCTCTTTGCGTGCGAGCTTTAGTTGGCGATCGAGATAAGATACTGGAAGTCATCACGTTAGACACATATATTAGCAGCACAGGTGTATCGCTGTCGTACCCAACCCCTGGTTTTTCCTCAGATTGCTATCCTGAATACAGGCGTCAATCATCCCCCATCGGTTTGAAGGGGTCATATTGCGCGTTATCGGAGCAGCACCGTTTAGCGTCGACCAGAGAGACTCAATTATCTCTCCGCTCGTGACGCCACTGCCTGGGAGAAAGGTCGGCGCGAAACGGGCGAGGCATTCGTCCTTGTGACCATGAACGTGGAACAAACCAATAACGAACTCCAGGGGCGTGTCCGATGGAAGTGAAAGGTACGGCGAGCTCTTCATCCGGGTCTCGAGGTTGATGGAATACTGACAATTGATATCGTATGCTAACCGGATTCCACTCGTGGCGCCCGCATGTGTGGTTTTCAGGGCCTGGGATAATGCATAGTCGACGTTGACATGACTATGGGGTCAAGTATCCCAAAGTAGTTAGAAGGTTTTAATGGCATGCGAAATGGCAGGTAGTTCAACTCACCGTTCGCCTTTCTGCATATCGACCACGCTTCCAGGCGCGAAGCACCCATGACGGGCGCATGCGACCGCCACAACCCCGGTAGCGTCATAACCCTTCTTCAACTTATTCTTTTCAGAGACCGCACGAAGCTCGGCACATGTTGATGTCTGGGTCGAAGGCATTATTATCGATAAATGGGAAACATACATGGGGAGATCTCGACCGGGAAGATGAAGGGTCATGGGCGCCTAAATCACACGCTTCTACGTCATTGCCTCGATGGCCGGGCCGGCATCGCCGCCCCCTCCCAGGATAGGCGGGACGTCTGGTATGGAACACAGATAGTCCAAATAACTCACCTCAGTGGGCTCCTTCGCCCCCTTCAAATGCTTTGCGTATCTCCTGGGCTCGGCTGTAAAGGCAGCTCCCCCCCCAAGCCCTACACTGTCCCGCGTCCCGTTCGATACCAGATGATCAAGAACGAAGTTGCCGTCAACCACGAGGTAGCGGCGGTAAAGCCACCTAATAATGGTCGTGAAACGATTAGACGGTGTTTGTGAGTATACATAATTGAAACGCATACCCTCGAATGTCCTCCATCCAGTCGTTGGGTAGGTTGATGGAAGGTTGGGGGCACGCGGCACAGAATAAAGCCAAATCCCCGGATCCAGGGCGGTCGCCCCGTCGGTCGTGCGCAAAACCCTCCTTTCTCAACTCCATCAAATGATTCCACTGGGCCCACACCCTCGCTAGCTCCCTTCTCCTATCCTACACGTGGTGACAAAGTCGGTATAACATTCCCGGGGAAAGCATGGCCACTCACCAATGATTTGTCAGGGAAGGCAAAATTGGTGAAGCGCCGGAGCAGCGCCGCAAAGTGCTCGGTCGACATATGAGAGTGAACCTTCAGGAGATGGAACTTGTTGAGGAGATCGAAGGTGAAGACCGTGGAGACATTCTTTAGAGAAGCAGGGTAGAGCCCGACGTCTAGAAAGTCAAGGTCGTCGGTTTGAGTTTCCTTGCACCAGCATGAGAAGAGGGGGAGGTGATGGAACCCATTGATATGAACGATCACAATGACCCGACCGAGGCCAAGACTGGAGGTGGATTTGGGCTTCTCTCCGAAGGTATTGTCCGACTCTAAGTGATCGACGTTGTTGACGGATACTAGGCGGGACTGCAAGCTCTCAAGAGAGGCATTGTATTTGGGGCACGGAGCGCCGCCATGTCCAAGGCAGATGACCGATCCAACGTGCCAGAGCCAGGCAGGGCGCCAGTGTGTGCCATTCCATCGCTCGATGCGGTGCAGTGGGTGCTGGTGGTGGGTCGAACGGCAGCAATCCGTACAAGAGATAGGGTTGGGAATACAGTCTAAGCATTTCCAAAGCCCTTCCTGACAGTGACAGGAGTCGCACACAGAGCGTAGGCGGTCCTCGGCTTGGAGAATGCGATCGAGATAGGGAAGGACCTTCGAGGCCTTCCATTCTTTCATTACTTCGTGCGATGTCTAGTTGAAATGAAATCAGAATCCCCAATAAGCCAAATGACCGAGTGTACGGACCTTCCCCAGGCTTGTTTTTCCAGTATGACGGGTCAGAACCTCTTCACGATAAGCGTCCGCTTCAGTCCAATCGTTGAAAGGATCTAGATCCGGACCAGTATTGTCATCCATGTCGATATCTATGTCGATTATTTGGGGTTTCACATCCTCGTCCAATCGCGGACGCTTGCCTGGGGCTATGGGGGGAGTAGGGGTAGGTGTATCGGTTGTTGCGATCGAAGTCTTGGGTGCGCTGTGGACGGTGTTTCGGTTCTTCTTCATGTTCCCACTGAAGCCGTATTTCGATTTCTTCTCAACGTATCTTGCGGTGGCGACCCGATTCTTATTGATTCGGATGGGGGTGGGCATGATGCAATGAAGGGTGATCGGGATAATGTAGCGACTGGGTTGCTGACTCTCCCTAGGGCTACGGAAATTAGCCTACCTCCATCCCCTATATATACACGTTTTCGAGTCGTACCTCTCATACCCTATAGTTGCTCCTATCTTCCAACGAGATTATGCCGCCTCTCCCCGAGAATATTCCCAGTAAAGCACCGCGTTCTCCATCTCAAGCGGACCAAGACGACGTGCATTCAAGGGGTTCTTCATCCGCCGAGGAAGACCCCTTCTCCGACGAACCGATCGAGCGTGAGCTGCTGGATAAGCTAGCGGACCAGAAGCAACTCGATGCACGCTTCACACCCAAGCAACTCGCCTATCTCAACGAACAAAGGGACCTCTACCGCTATGCCCCAGCAAATCAACGCCGCGAAATGGCCCAAGCCACTGGCGACTATTTTCTCAAGAAGATGCAGAAGGCTGGTCGAGACCTGAGCAAGGCACAGATATCGGCAATGTATGAAGTGAGTCAGGCAGCTCTTCCAACAAAATGAATTGTACCTGATGCTCGGTCGAAACACAGAACGTCCAGCTCTGGTACAGCCAGAGGGCAAGGAGCCGGCATGGACCCATGCACTGGACCATTCATTGGAACGGGCGCATGGTGTTCTATAAAGAGAATATCAGTCGTATCCAGGATACCCAGAGAAAGCTCTTTGAGCTGGAAACCGGCACGGCGAGTACTGAGAATGGTGAAGGCACCGTCGATCTGGATCTGGTCGACGAGCCAACGCCGGACATGAGACCGGGGAAGAAGCCAAGTTTATTCCACTTCTTTCAGCGTGCGGTGACGGCAGAATGGATAGCTCTGACAGACAAAGAACGCTCGTCGTATGAAGCAAAGGCTCTAGTTTGGAGAGAGAGGGGCCCAAGCATGGAGGAACGCCAACGGTTCGTACCCCTTCGCATCTACACGTGGACCCACAGTGCTGATTCCGGGAAATGTATAGCCTTGCCGAGAAGGAAAGCGGCCGCGTGATACACCAATTCGCGGACGAGATTTACCGACAAATGGGCGTACGGTTACATTTCCTTGTTACCTTTCAAGACACCACGGGCGAACACTTGGCATGTAAGCACTCCAGCGTATTGTATAGATGATTTATTTCAAACTCACCCCAATTTCTTTCATGTCACCGGCGGCCACTACAGTCAGCCTAGACTTCAACAATCAGATCGGCAGCGGTATCTCGTTCAAGCAAGCGGAAAGGGCATATTTGGAGAAGGTGGACCTGGAGAATCATTGGGCGGGATTTGTGCGGCGGACGTTGCCAGAAGAGGGGATGGATGGGAAGGATACAGAAGGGCCAATGAAGCGACCGAGAAAGCGCGGCGAACCCATCTGGGTGGAGCTCAATGAGTTCCGGGAGCCCATTGTCCCTAGCATTGGTACACTCCCGGCAAATGTGAAAGCTCATCGGTACTTCCCTGACCTCATTCGATCGATTATGCGCCACGACTATGGTTAGTGCCATTAGTCCTGTCACCCCGAGCGCTGCTGACACCCCTTTTGGCTAGCTGCCGCCAGAGATCTCCCCGTGACCGACAAGGACTCCGCACCCCCTTGGAAGGAGATGGCGGCCAAGTGGTACAACTGGGTGGGCGAGGAGTATTGGCCCAAGGATTGGCCAATCGGTGATCCAGGGGGTTACGGAGTGCCGAAGTGCAGGATGATCCTTGAGGCCTGGTACGCTCGCCAGAAACGGGGCGAGATACCTTTCCAATTCCACAGCTATTGGGTGGGGGGAGAGGAATGGGTACCTCGCGAACCACGTCACGAGGTGCATGCAGACTCCAGCGACGATGAGAAGTCGAAGAAGAAGGGAGCAGGAAAAAGGAAGAAATCGAAAGCAAAGCCGAAGGCGCGAAAGCCAAAGGATAGCGCCGCCCGCTCCATGCCAAAAACGACAGCGAGGCAATCAGCGTCCGTCGCAATGAAGAGCGCTCGCGCTCCGTGCGAGGAAACGGATGAGCTTCAGGTATCGATTACTTCCCCAGCACATGGAACCAAGTCGACATCACAACTTCCGCCTCAACCGGTACAATCACCCCCATCTCCGGTCACTGAACCCGCTCACCCATCTGGCTCCGTGAATGTTCTAATGGCCCCGAAGAAAGGGAAAGGGAGGAGGACTGTTGTGGAGTCCAGTTCGGATGGCGAGGAGAGTCCTGGTAAGAGTGAGGTTGACAATGATGGTACGCTCAACACTTTCGATCGCCCACATAAACGATGGTCCTTTAAATTTGATTGTCTCAATTTGCAGGTGACGATTCTGTTCGCGTTCTTCGACCTCGACATGATACCCCTCTCACCGAGAGGCTAGTAGGGGCTACGAAGGATCTGACTTTGAGGACACCCAGCAGGGAGGGATCGGCAATGGACATTGATCTAGCAGAGCCTCAGGGAGCGGGAACCGGGAGAGCAGGGAAGAGGAACCCACAGGAAAGGTATAGGCCTGCTGTTGAATACCCCAACGCGACCGAGACCCGGGAATTCAAAGAGTGGGGGCGGGACGACCAGGAGGAGCCAGAAGTCGAGGTATCGGCGGAGCAAAGGCGGGAGCAGATTCGACAAGCAAGGCTGAATGGAGCAAGAGCTAGGGCAGCCGAAAGGGGGCTCAAGGGCAAGGCCGCCGAGAGCGACAGGATGGAGGTGGACGACAGAGAGATTGGGGAAGATCGTGCGCCTCAGGGTCCAACTCTGTCCATTGCCCCAATAGCGGCTGATACCGACGTGAATCGACCAGGTCTTGAAGGGGGGGAGCACGCGGTGAAGCAGGGAGCCAAAGAGGGAGGCGAGGAGCGCGAACCAGCTAGATCTCTTGGTCGGGGTAAGTCCACAGGCCGTAGGGGCCATGGTGGACGATGGGGGAACACGTCAAAAGCGGCGAACGACACAGGTGATGAGGCGACGAGCGGTGCGGACGACGGGAACACTACTCCACCACCAAAGGCAGGGCCAAGTGCTGTCAAGGTGTCAGCTCAGGATCAGCTCCTCCTTGAAGCGGCGGCACGACATCTTCCTACGTCTGCCAAACGCCCAACCAAAAAAGCGGTACGGTTCGGGGAAGAGGCTCCCCATGCAAAGCCGAGACTGAGGGGTAGAAAGTGAACAACACGTAGACAGATTTTGAATATTCATTGATAGCCTTTGGTATGGACATCACGTCTGAACCGATACAACCCCACTGTAATACGCGCCGGGCGAAAGCAAAACCGAGGGAGGGGTGACTTCACCTGGAATTTCCTCTTCTCTTCATCTCATCCGAACTTGCGTCGACCATGCCCAATACCATGTCCTTTGAGAGTTCAATTTCGTCGATCGAGAAACGTCCGGGGATACAGGGCCAGGTTACCGTCATGGTGGTCGAGGTGAAAGTGATATGCTGCAAGGGATCAAATCCCGATCAGAACTCACACGCACTCAATCAATACCTGGTTCAAGCTCTGGCCCGTACTTGGCTAGTTCTAGACTCCATGCTTACTCCTCACAAATGCATGATCTGTCGAATACACAGAGTGCAGTACGAGCGGATGGTGTAAAAACTAAGGTCCCGTGCGTGACGCAGGTGAAATGGTGGCTCTGTTATACGGGTGAGCGATGATGGTTATCGAATCGGGTGAGTTGGTGCTCACTCATTGAAAAACTAGACCAGTGGTTGGAACCTGCTGAGAAAGGGGAGTGGGAGCGAAGCACATGAGGAGCTGGAGTTGCTGAATTAAATTGTGCTGCGTTGCGAGCATTTCATCATTCCTCCCAATCTCCCAATCTATCGCCGCATGCAACTCTCGGTTGATTTCTTCCAAGACCCGCTCCCGCTCGCGCGCCTTCTCCAGTTCATGGATAAGAACCTCGGTTCGAGCCAACTGCTTAGCAGTTGCGATCGCGTAAGATCGACGGTGGTTCTCTTCGCTTTGGAGCATAGCTTCAAACTTGGTATTGACTTCTTTGGCAGCGTTGAACTTGGTTTGAAGGGCTGCAAGCGTATCTCCCAGCTCGAGCATTCTGTGTGTCTGTTGCTCGATGAATGGGCCATGGGAGCATGTAGGCGAACGTGCAGGGTCATTGGGAGTGTGTTCCATGATGGGGGTGGACTCGAGTCGGGATGTATTCTTAACAAGACCCTGGCACATATCGATGTATTTATGAGAAGAGTATTCACCCTACCTGGACGGGCTGGCCAATAACGGACCTCTCCGCTTCTATTCACCGACAGGATATAGCCACACGGATGCCAAGGCATTCCGGATCAGGGGGCCGTTCTCGCCGGCTAGCGCTTAAAACCCTGAAGCTGAGTCCATGCGCCTGATGGACAGTCGAATAATGTGTGGGAATCGCTAGTAGAATGACACGAACGACAGGGCGCACGAACGTGGTACATCGTGGCAAGCATATGGAATATATCCAACACAATACATGCAGAGTTCGACACTGTTCAATCATTACGAGTAAGTTGAGCGATACGAGACAGCTGTTCCTCGAGCCGGGAGATTTGTAAAGCGAGATCCAGGTTCTCCTTGTGAAGGTCACGCTGCCCACTCCTCCATTCTTCAGCCTCATTCTCCTGCAGGATACTCTCCTCTCGCTCTCTCTCTAACCTCTGTTTGATCTTGCTATTCTCGCTTAGCAGGATATGCTCCTCCTTCCACAGCTCTTGCAGGACCCGAGCAAGGAGTTTGTGCTTAGCCCAGATGGACAACCTAAGGGCCGAAGCACTCTCAGGCCAGTTGGGGTCGCTCGCGACTTGTGCTTGCTCTTGGGCGAGTATGTCCACGAGGGAGATCTCGTCTTCCCCTTCCGCCGATGGGCCCACACCATCACCCCTCTCCACCGTAACTTCTGCCTCGTCGCCACACGGAGTTTCGGCTTGCTGAAATATAGCCCCCTCTACATCCTCCAACCTCTGCTGTAAGTCGAAGTTCCTTTTCCTCGCAACGGCCAACCGCGCTTGGAGGTCAAGAACCTGGGTCTTGTAGTGGTGGACATCCTGGGCTAGATCGCACTGGCATTGGACCTGGTGGGCCGGAGATTTAGACGGGCCCCTTTGTGAGACCGAGGACATAGTGGATGATCGCGCGACTGGAGGGATCGGATTTGAATGAGCGATCGCTATATAAAGAAAGCTCGCGACCGCGAAGAACCCCTGACCTTGGAATCCATTTGTGCACCGAAACGTGGCTCGATATCCCAGTCTTGTACGGAATATCGAGTTCACCGTGATGAATGAATCCACTATCCTGGTGTCGGGAGACGGGCAGAGTAGCGCCGTATGGCCTTCAATTCATTGTGGGTGACTGATGACTTTGACAGACCCTACCCGACCAAGAACGCCTGTGGTAATCGTCGGTGTCAGGTAAAACGGCACAGGGTCTCATTTGTAACTCTGTCACATAACGCGGTGCTTCGTTCGGTGGATTTCAAATACTCATACTTCTGGATCCCTGGATGTCCTTATCACAAATACCCTGTTCCAGCCCCGAACTCCAGATCATGTCCTCGGTCGCAGAGGCTTTCAAAGATTTTGGGAAACGACTGACGCGCCAGGTACACGCAGAGGTACGTTTTAAACGGCCTTCCCTTAGTACATGCCATGGGCACACTGATACGCTCACACAGGACCAAGGAGGCACCACGCTCCTACTCAATCGAGAAAGGCGGATGAAATTAGCGGACGCGGAAGTTCTGAGGGAATGCGGTCACATAGGGAGGGCTATGGTCCTCCCGGTTGTGTTTGCCCAGGGTGTCGCATTTGGAGGCGTGTGCAGGAGTTGGAGAATATTGAGGCCGAAGACTCAGACAATGCGACTGAGAGCGATGACGGGGGCCAAGGCGAACAACTGGAGTGCCCTAAATCGGAAGAAGGGGACTTGAACAAGGCGCCTCATTTCAGTAGCTGCTGTCCTTCCCCCGGGTCACAAAAGCAGGACCCTTCCTGCAAATCGGGCGAAGAAATTTCTGATGGTAAGCTCACAGTGGCCCTCTTCTCTGTCAGCCTTATCTAAATGACCCCGCCCCAGGCTCTACCGAGATCGTATAGGAAGGATCTCCTCTTTCTATTCCTCATTTGACTTCTCAATGATTATTGCTTTGAATCGTACGTATACCATTTGGGAGTTGAATACATTCATTCCTGGACATTGTTTCCCAATCCAAATTATGGGGACTTCCGATACCCACCACCCTCGTATCCTGTGCGGCGTGTGATACGGTTGCCTTCCCTCCGACACGAGCCCCAATAGTTCTAGCACTCGTCCACAGGTGACCCTCGCTACTTGTACCTTCGCTTTTTTTTAATCCGACATTTCTATTAGGAAACACGCTACTTCGGACGATCACAATTGCAAGCTCATTCGATAAACGTTTCAATCGCCCTTGGGAAATTACTATCATTAGACATTGGCAACCGAGCATGTGATGGTCCATTTCCCCGGGGAAGAATTACTGTGTTGCAATGAGAGTTGTGTTGCAAAATGCAAAGTATGCGCTCGCGTACCTGGGGAATGCGAAGGTTTAGCTGCTCTACAGCCCTGGTTAACCCCACGATCTGCGCTTCCTTCTCCTCGAGCTTCTCCTCCAAGGAGTGAATGGATGCCGTCAGTTTGGCGTTCTCCGTCGTGAGCCTATTGATCTCCCTCCCCACACCCGCCGCGTGTTCCATAAGCATCACAACCCTTTCCCCCTGTTCCTGTATATCCCCGTTGACCTTGATGAAGTGGTCCTTAGTTTGTTCGCTCAGCTTCAGGATGTTGTCGCGGAGACCCTGGAGGACGATCAGGGTCCGCGCCATGTCTTCGATGGGTTGGAGGCGAGCTTGCAACATAGTAGTGAGCGTCGAGTGGGGGGTGGACAAGAAGCCCCATATCTAGGGTTTTATTTCATTTTGTGACCCATGCCGATCGCTCCCCGTTCTTTACCTCCCTCGCCGTTCGACGATGGTCCTCTTACCGCATTTGGGCCGTCTTTGTCGCCGCTGTCAATTTCTGATCATGCACATGTCCATTGCCATAACAGGATATAATCTACGGTGCCAATACGCGAATCCAACTACACCTGGAAAGTGATGTTCAGCGTCCAAACCAAGGGGTCAGGGTATAGAAATTCCATACCCACTATCCCTGTCGTCTCCATCAAGGTCTCCCGGTGGCAACGTCAAACCATGGGCTTGGTGGCCCAAACGACCATGTCCTTAGCCTCCAACCCTGCCAACTCTGCGATCGCCTGCCTCGACTTAATAAACATGTCCACCACCCGCCCCATTTCCTCGGGGAATGCTCCCACTTCAGCCTCGGCCATGCGTTCGACGGCGTTCACAAGTTGTCCAAGGAGGGTGGAAATACTGTCGAAGTGTTGTGTTGATTGGCGATTCTCCAATGTCTCTCTAAGCTGGTACCGAGCGATAGTAATTTGAAGGCGCGCGATCTCTCGTGCCTGCTCCGCAATCGTATCCATAAGGGATTGCTGGATGGAAGATGCCGTCTCGTCGTCGTTGTCGGCAAGACTGGCAATGAGCTCAGATTCCGTGGCGGATAGAGTAGAAAGTGGTGAAGAGGTGGGTGACAGAGTGTCGCGCGAGGTGGCGTCGTTTGAGTGGAGGTCGTTAGCTGCCATGGGATGTACGAAAATGTTAAGGTATAATTGGGTGCCTACAGCTCCACAATTTATGGAGTGTAGGGTCGCCTTGTTGAGACGCGTGTGTGCTGCATGGCGATCGAGGGTGACATCTCATACCCCCGACACTGCCCAGGGTCGGTGACACTTGATACATCCAAGGGCCCGCTCATGGAGCACATTCATGGTTCGCCAAATACTCGGTTTCAAAGGAGATGTGTAGATAGGTACAGGGGCTAGGCCTAAGGCTGATGGAACACTATGCATAAGGACTAGAATCCGAATCGCACGTCAAAGTGCCAGGTGGTCCGTCTAATGGGTTTGGGTGACTCAGTCTGGGTCACATTGGAGCGAAGGTCTAGGTGTACTTACAATGGTCACGCCTCGCTCTTCTGGCACTTGCAGGCCGCGAGGGCCTTGGCTTGCTCCTCCTGGCGTTCTTCAATACGCTGGATGCTTCGGTCAAGGGCCTCGTCCTTCTCGCTCAAGGTCTTCATAAGCGCGACGGTGGAATTAATGTGCCCATCGAGGATGAGCGACTGTTGCTGCAACGTTTCAACCAAAGCCTCCATATTGCTGGCTTTAGCGGCATGGCGCCCAGTCATCTCTTCAGCTTGTTCTCGAATGGTGACTATTTCCTCCAGCAGGACCGTATGCTTCGCAAGCAGCGCATCACGCTGTTTCCAGCATTCCTGAGTCTCCGCCAGCAACCTTACGTTATCCTCCCTCGCAGCAATTTGTTGGGCGATGCTCTCCTGCCAATCTTGGGACAACTTCTTGTTCCGGGCGACCACCACATCCAGCTCTGCCATCAGGGTTGCGTTCAAGCCCGAGAGAAGTGCAGCGCGTTCATCCGCTATCTTCACCAGCTCGGCGTGCGTCTTGGGGGGTTCGGTGGACATATCGGCGGAGGTTGGAGATGTGATAAAGTAGATAGGTTGGGTCGAGAGGGGTATGGTAGGATTGGAGAGAGACACCCCTCGTTATATATATCCCTTCACTTGCGTGCGCACGAGGAACGTACCGAGTATGCGATCGCCTGTCAGACCTGACTATGGTCCATCGAGCCCCCATTTGGAAGCTGCTGTCCCTGACCTGGTTCATACACTCGGTTAATATATATGAAATGGGGGAAGAAATGATACAGTTATATGACGCATTACAGGAATGGTATGCATGGGCCAATGTAGCGTACGATAAGTGAACGTGTCCCAAAAATACGGCGATGTTTGCGATCGGTACCTACCCGCCTCTATGAAAGGAGTGCTCGCATAGCTAGGATCTTCAGTTGTTGGAGGTGTTGGAAGGTCCCACAGAGCCCATGTTGGACGAGGGTGCCTCCGTCAAAGGAGAGCCGGGATGCGACCACCCCACCGAAATCCCACCGACTGACGTCAGAGCTGATGGACGAGGTGGGGCACTCCCAAAGAGCGCTTCGTTCGTCCCTCGACTTATCGCGCTCGCATAAGATAGTGCGGCGGTAGGGGGTATGAGTGTGGACCCTCCCTGCCTGTGGCTACCGGAACGAGAGCCGGACCTTCGCGAGATGGAAGAATCGTGTTCTGGGAGGGGCGCTTGCAGGTACGCAGTCATGCCTCCAGGCGGGATACCGCCAAAATCATCGTAAGAGCTGTCAGCCAGGCTCCCTGCGTTCTGCGCCTCTACACCCTCTACACCCTGGTCCTCGCCATTCGAGGGCCGATCCGTAGATGGAGGAGGATAGGGCAATACGCCCTGGGCCCAATTGTGTCCTGACTGTACCAAGCCACCATCGGCGTCGCTGAAGGTGATCGGAGGCGCGTCGTAGATGCCAGTGGGGACATCCTTGGCGTCGAATTGATGTTGCTGGCGAATGCCGGATAGTGCCTGAGTGTATCCCGATTGCGTTGGAGCGTCACCTTGGCGGCTGGTGATGGGCGCGGGATCGTCGCCCGCAGGCAAGACACCGCTGTTCGATTGAGGATGGGCGACGAACATCGAAGGAGCTTGGAGATCCTGCGGACCGGGGTTGCGACGACTCTGGACGGAGGTGCGGTTATTATGATGATAGGGAGCCGGGGCGGAGTGAGGCAGGGGTTGATTGGGATTGGGAACGAGGTCAGGGGCTCCCAATGATGGTTGAGCGGATACGGCAGTCGTGCGATGGCCTGCGGCCTGATGCGCTTGACGATGACCCAATTGGGAAGGATTGGCCGCCCTGCGAGCGCCGTGTGGCCCAAGGTTGGCAACCGCGTTCCCACGAGTATGAGCGATCGATCCAGACAGAGGTGGGTTTGGGAAGACTCCTCCAGTGGTCCTAGCACTCGATAGAGAGTGGAAATCCTGGACCTGGGAAGGGCCTTGCAGTGGAGCTGAGGCACTTGTTCCTCCCGGCGCGATGGGCTGGGGATGGTGTTGATTGTCGTTCCAGGAAATCCCGGTGGCCACTGAGGCTGAGGCACCATCGTGTGGAACACTTGGTAGCGGGACGACAGCCTGGGTGCTTGTGCCAGAATGTCCGATCGCAGCGGCCAGCAGCTTCTCCATCCGAGCCTCCAGCCCGGAGATTGCCGCGTTAATGTCGGCCTGGACGTCGATACGGTGAGACCTCAGCATCTGCTCTAGGCGCTCAATGATGTCTGGGACACCAGCCGACGCTTCAGCAGGGGCTAAGGTGGGTGCGGTTAACGTCGTCGGTCGCTGGCCTTCGATGACGCTAAGGCGAGTGTTGTGATGGGCTTCGAGGGTGTTCACTCTCTGGGAAACGGTCTCGATGAAGGCATTGCTAATCCGGAGGCTGTCTTGCTGCTTGTCGATCTTTTCCTCCAGAGTTCGAACCTGGTCGTGGTATGCCCCTCGATCCTGGCTGTGCGCTGTCGTCAGGCCGGCGATCTCACCATTAGTCACTGCAAGCCGCTCCTCGAGTTCGCCGATCCGCCGATTCGATACCCTTAGAGTGCTATCCACCATAGTCACTCGCTGTTCGAGACGGACATGGTCGTCCGTAAGACGTCCCAGTGCTCTTGGGGTTTCGTCTTCGTCGACTCCGGCAGGAGCGACTCGACGAAAGGTGAAGGTTGTCTCAGCCGCCTGAGAATCAATACAAATAAGGTTTCGATCGCTCCCAAAATAACGTGATGCATTGCTCACCCTAGGTCTGCCGTCTCCTTCCATCTCGTTCGCTACGGATGCAAGTTCTGGCCGCTTGCCCCTGGCGATCGTAGAGGAACCGGCTGTCTGAAGTATTCGTGAGTGTCTGTCCAAACACTGAACAATGAATTTGGCCTACGGTAGAACGAACCCGAGCGCTCTTCCCAGCCCCCTGGGTACTCCTTCTCTCAGTTCCATTCCCATCGAGACCTCCACCCACAGGGACCTTGTTGCTCTGAACTCGCTTGGTACGACTGGAAGCTGGTACACCGTCAAGCGCTTCACTCGTCTCCGGGTTGCTGGGCGGGTTGATCTTGGGACGAGACACTGACCGGGTAGGCGCCCCTTCCGGCTGGAGGGATCTCACACCTTGGGCCTTTCCCTTCTTAGATGAGCCCCTGGCGCGATTCCCATTCTCTACTCCGTTGTCCACATCCAACTCCTGCGTAGCGATATCGCGCTTTGGGTCATCAACTTCCGCCTTGACGCGGGTCTGAACGCGCTTCTCCTTCCTTCCACCGCCAAGAGATGTCGCTCCCATCTCATTCCCCGCCCCATCACCGCTCATCGGTTCGTGACATCCACCATCGACCTTACCACCCTTTTTGGTCCTAGGCACATGTTCTCGCTCGCCCGCCTTCGATTTCGCCCTCTCTCTATTGCCCTTGGTCGTCGTCATCTGCTCGCTTCCACCCATAACTCGATCTCCGGTCGTGATCCGCCTCGTTCCCACTGAGTCACTATCATCCCCCTCGTCTCGTGAGCTAACGTCGCTATTTTGCGCCAGCACCACTCGCTCCGTATTCTGGGGCCCGGTTTCTTCAGCCTCCTCGGTCGCTCGCTTATCATCATCTCCGCTATCATCGACTTGAGCTGTTTTACCCCTCGCCACATTGAAAGAACACCCCTTTCCCTTCTTCCGGCACGGATAGCAGCACAGCGCTACGCGCTTGAGTGAGGTGGGATCCTGCTTAAAGCAGAGCTGGGCAGGCTTCTCCATACAAAGTTCGCATTTGGGGGAGTGTACCTCCATGCCTGGTAGTCCGCGTATAATACCACGAGGTTCCTTGATGTTCTTCTTCGGCGACTTGTATAGCTTACGCCTTTTCTGCTCCTGGCGGTCGTATCCCTCCTCGAAGTCCTGGGCTCTCTTCTCGATGATGCCCGCCCGATCTCGCTCATTGGTGCTAAACCCGCCAGTGAAGGGATCTGCGCCGTCCTCCGTCTCGCTAGCTTCGTTATCGGGGCCTCCCTCGAGATCTCCATCGTCATCGCCTCCATCGGCGCCCCCTTCCTCATCTGTGGCCTCCGTCTCCGACACCTCTGTCTCTCCCTCCGCATCTGTCTCGGTCAATAACTCGACATCCATCTGTCCTCCCTTATCCTCGTAGGTATCTCCCTGGCCTGTAGAATCGTCGAGGTCCATACCCTCGTTCGAACCCTCGGCATCTTCATCGTCCCCAACACTCTCCAACTTTCCGGACACTGCGACTTTCGCGATAGTGGGGGTCTGAGGCGCGTTCGCTGCACCACCGTGCTCGGGGGCGTTAGTGGGGGTGCTCACTCGAGGGACGTTCACCACAGCGGCGTTTGAGGGTGCGCTCTCAGTAGCTCCACTCTTGGCGGTGCCCCCAGTGGTCTTAACCTTGGACCCCTTCTCACCGGAAGCTTCGAGGACGGGGTTAACGAGCGGGGTGAGATCGGTCGGATCCCTTTGATTGCCCACGTCGGCCCTGCTTCGCTCGTTCGCGTCCGTGGCCCCGCTTGGCGCGGTGGCGACCGCATCTTGACTGATGGTGACACCGGATGCGCGGTACGTCTTCTGGTAGGCCTCATGGAGGAACTCCGACAAGTCCAATTCGAGGTTTTGCTCAAGGAAGATCTGGGGGTTAACGCGGCAATATTCCAGCCACTTGTCGAGGGCCGGAGTGCGCTCGTAGTCGCGTCCATGGGTAACCTGGCCCTTCAGGATAATGAACTGGGGTGGTGTTCGTTAGTTAGAAATCTCCTGCCCAGCCCGTACTCCAACTCACAGCTGGTTTGCAGAGTTTGCGCCGTGCTTCGACAAGATCTATCTTGCCCGCCGTCCAAGTTGCAGTTTCCAGGAGTAGCTTCTCCATCTGTGGGACTGTAGCCCGGAACTCTTGAAGGCTGATGCCTTTCGTTCGATCGTTTTGATTCTGGTTGGTGTGGGCCTTTGACATTGCGACGGTTGCGATTGGGGGTAGAAATTGGGGGGTATGATACTGAGTAGACGATGGATATACAAAGGGTCTGTATCGGACACAATGCAGTGACAGCACACCGATAATCGATGGATGGTCGGACGTTCTTTCCCTGTCTATGCGTTCGGCTATTTCCCGGTTTTCACTTCCTGGTCACGCCCCTGGTGCGTGCCAGCATTTAATATCTTTCCCCTTTGCACTGGTTGATCTCGTCACCTCACAGACCCTCGCCTGGCAAGAAATTCTTCGTATCACCAATTGCTTTCTGTTCTAGAATGAGCCTAGGAAAGAAAAAAAGGATCGGGGATGACGGTAAGCACGTCTCGCAGAGGTCGAGTTTGACATTGGCCCAAGCTGTATGTTCTTAGATTTCGAGATGCGGGATGCCGAGGGGACGATTGTCCTCGATTCCCCCTTCACAACTCCAAAGCAGTCATCCTCTCAGAAGGGTAAGATCATCTGAATATTGGATCGGTATGACCTCTCACGTTTCACGGTTTAGGTGCACCGGAGAATAATTGGGCAGCGCAAATGAACCCTGCCATGTTCGCGTTCGGGGACTCGCCTGCACCCCAGAGAGCAATGCCGCAAGCCCCAGCCGCCACCGCCGACGACGACGACAAAAAAATACCGGAGGGTTCTGCAGCTTCGCCAAACACGACTAACGACAGTTCCCACAATATCCCCCATTCTCATAGGATTACCTCAAATCCCCCCAGACCGGACGGTTTCATCCGAGCTTCTGGCTCGCATCCAGGTGATCACGTTGCCGTTGGAGAGGCGATCCACTGGAACTTCCACTCTTTGGAAGCTATCCGAGTGGCGGTAGGATTCGTGGACACCCACTTGAATGACCTCTTGTGGTTTCATGACCGTGTGGTCGACCACAATGCAAATCTTGTCCGCACCCGTAACCTCGTCCGAAAGGCCTTGGATGGTGTTGCAAGGGCGGCGTACTCAAGGGAACAGCTCGACGATCTAGCCGCCACCGGAGGCCAGGAACGACGAGATGCCGAGCGATGAGGGGGAGGTCTCTATTCGATCGACGGATCTCATACCCTTCCCTCATTGGTCAAATTGTCTTCTATAAACCCCACTACTGTATATACGTTAACGCGATCTCGATCCATGGCCATCCCTTCCTCAGATCACCCCAGTGCTAAATTAAGATATCGTTATCTCCGTGGTTGGGCCGCCGAGCGTACGGGATCCTTTCGGGCGCTTGTACCCGGAGACCACATGCCTCTTTTGTGAAGGGTGGCACTCTCTATCGCCACGCCCAACGTGTGACGTCCGACCTTCATCCGCTAATAGGGCCATGTTGGGTTGCGATGGGCGGCCCAGGTCGTTTGTCCCGGGCTAAATGATCAAATATGGGAAGTCGTTCGGTTGTCCGTACATTGCCCTATTTGGCAGGGCTCTGGACCGGCCGTACTGGGATCAGAGGTGGCTGTTGACTCATGGAGATTGGCTCACCTGAGCGCATCTCAACTGAGCCACATTCCATGAGTCAAGGGCGGTGCTCAGTTGAGAAATACTAGCCCTTCAGTTTTATGTCATCTAGGCACTCAATTGACTCATAGTGAATTGGTCATTGGGAGGTTATAGGGTGCTCCGGGTCGCCTTTCGAAAGTTGAACATCGGCATGCTCGGAGAGGCATTCAAGACAAACGACGTGATTGGCTGGGCATCGAATGATGGGAGGTTCAACCATGGTCGAAAGGCAGTGGTCGCAGTGGGGTACTGGCTCGCTAGAGACCTCGTCCTGGACTGAAGGTGTTTCATTGGCGACGGGATGATCGTGGGGCACGTCGACTTCTGCGGGTTGGGGTACTCGTTCTGTGGGTAATTCGTCCCGGGTTTGTAGTGGCTCACTGTCTGCAGGAGTGACGTTCGGCGTCTCGACTTCGCTCGAGCCCCCATTGTTCACGTTCTCGATAGACGTCCCAGAGGACGATACCTCGAAAATAAGGCCGACATAGTCCATGTTATTGAACCACATAAGAATCGATATCCAAACATCGCAGAGGAGTAGGAAAGCGCTGGGAACGATGTAGAAGAGGACCAGGTCGGCCTTGTCGACAGCGTATAAACGGATGGGTTGGAAGTGTCTGGGCGAGTAGGGTTCGAGGAACTCTGAATCGTCCACCGGCATCGTTGAAAGTTGGGATTCTGAAGGTACAGCCTGTGAGCGTGCAGGAAAGGCTACGCGAGCAAGACTCACGAGAATGAAGATGGTTGAATAATCTTCTCCGAAGCAATCGTCGAAGGATGTGTTCAAGCAGAGAACGGAGAACTGAGCGATTCGGGAAGAACAAGAAGCTCGCAGGGCTGCGGGGCAGTCGGAGCGCTCGCAGAGGTGGGAGTTCGGCTCAGCATTTCCCTGAAGGTCGTTGGGTATGTATAGTCCTCGGAGGACATTCAGTCGAGGAGGAGAAGGTCCCCGAGCCATTAAGGCTGTCAAAAAATCGTCGTTTCCATCAGAAACAAGCTCTAGTTTCGATGGGAGATGTCATGGGAGCCACGCCGCGCCCCAATTTTGAATGGGAGGTTGACGTTGCAGGTACGGTGAGAAGCGTTGTTGGAGGAAGACCCCGACAACCATCCATACAGGGACGAAACCGTGCCTTTTCGGGCTGCCCCGGTTTACGGTGACCGACGGCGTGATGCCGAGTGTCACAGTCACACTCCATCCGGGCGCTTAACGGACTCGATGCCTACAGTAATACACCGGCCCGTGATACACCATGGGTCACTGATACAGCGCGCTTTGGGGTGTTTTTCTCGATAACCGGAAGACCCATGGCTCCGATTCTTTTTGTGAGGGTGGAACTATGTTCTGTCTATTATATTTACAGGCTGTCGCGTTTTCTTCTCAACTCATTGAAATGCCAGAAATTGAACTCGGTCGGTGGGACACCATTTTGATGGCACCAATTTAGCCCTTGTTTGGGCTCCAACGCTCGCAAGGCATACTCTTCCGCTGCAAAAACTACCGTGCATGACTGAAAGCAATGTCTTTTGTTGCTTTAACACGTTTAAGAGGGCGGAATGTGAGTGTGTCGCTGACGGATGAGGTGAACATACCGCCGTGAAACACCCAGTTGTCACGCGGTGTCACGCCCTCTCACCCAAATTTGGCGCAGTCACACACTGTCACGGGTGTATCAAGGAGCCGATTCTCGAGTGCATCGTCTGATACCGTGTATCCAGGAGTGCATAGTCCGCCCACTCCCCCTAAAATATTCATGTGCATGCCAAAGGAGCAGATCGTCAGCCTCAAAAAAACCCAGAGCCAATCGACGATGAATTGCTGCCTGCAGAACCCGATTACCGTGGACTGTATCACGGACCGGTGTATTACTGTATTCAATCGCCGCTCAAAATTGGGCCCAGTCGGCAGTAAACGGAGTCGGGCGACAATAAATGCCATTCGATGATAGAACAGGAGTAAACCATATGTACAGTGACTTATATATAATGAACGAAGTGCTTACAATCCTTTTCTTCCCCAATTCTCCCCTGAATATAGGACTGAACACGGGGAGGTAGATCATCACTCAGAGAAAGGGTCATCGGGAAAGCGAACAGGCTCGAAGTCCTCTGGTTTCATCTGATGTAAGTTACCAGTCATCGTTGCAGCAGTATTATTCTTCTCGATAGTCCAACCTGAGGGAGGCCTGGGGTGGTGGGTCAGTCTCGTTTTCCATCGGAGAAGGTCTAATCACTTACGACATGTACGCCAGAGCGCCTTGAATCATATACTCTGGGTTTGTTGCCGGCCCTCGCTCTCGGTAGTTCAGCGCGTATTGGAGTCTTGCCCAGCTAGGAAGCTGTGCCGCGAGTGCCGTCGTCCATCTGACTCGCTGCAGAAGCAACAGCAGATTCACGTCCTCATTTCCAAAGCGGAAGGAGCGGTACACCAGCCGGCATTTCTGAGTCCTGAGAACATCTGGATCGTTCCCGCGATCCTCCCCGTTCGTGTCACTGAACGTCTTCAAGAATGCAAAGAACCTGGGCCGAAGGTGGGCTGGAACGCGTCCGGAAGGAACTTCACGGGAGATGAACGAGCCGAGAGGTGTGTTGCAGTTGTACACGGGGCGAAAGAGGTCGATACAAACAACCCCGTCTCGTCCCCACGTATATGGAGTACCATCCGGGTTCCCATCATGCCGCGACGTCGGGAAGAGGGTCTCGAAGGCGTACCGTACGATGGCTGACTGGAACGAGCGACTGGCGTAGCTATACACTTGTCCTCTCCGTTTCCTCTCTATACTCGACGGTGTGAATGTCCAATCGGTGATTATCACAGGAACGAAAACGCACCCCCGTAATCCTTCGACAACTGCGGGCACTCATTGCGATGAAAGGCCCTCCAATCTTCCTTCTGGCATTGGTCCGAGCAATATCCAACGGAATGACAGCCTGAACATGTGCGCTCCGGTTGCGTCTTCTGCTCGTGGGCGCGACAATCCCCGCCTCCGTGCTGTAAATTCGGGGTCAGTCACCAATATCATGAGCGGTGGCGCCTCACATACCCTCAGGTTATCGCAAAGATGAAATCGATGTGCTTTGTCGGAAAAGTAGGACATGAGGTCCAGACACTCGAGATCCATACCCATCGAATGCTCTCGTTGTGTGCGAGGAAGGCCAGTAGCCTGCCACTTCAAAGGGCTTGGGAAGATACCCTTGAGGTGGGTCGAAACGTGTTCAAACAAGGTTGGGAAAACTTCGACGAAGGGCCCATAGAACGCGAGCATGTCGAACACTTCGTCAAGGTAGCCCCGGGCTTCGGAAGAACGCAGTACGGCTCCGCTGAACACGAGTTGAACTGCGCCGTTGGAAATCATGTCCTTCACCTGACGTAGGGTGTCCGTATCAGAGGAATCCACCCAGGCAATAACTTGGTATGCGAGCAACAGGAGACATTTGATATACTCGGCCCCCGTACCAAGGTTGCTTGGTACGGTGGAGAGCGTCATACCCGTTCGCACCGTCGTTTCCATCAAGTCGCCCAGAGTAGCGAGCACTTTCATGAACGCGCCAGGGGCGCACTGCTCCATAAACAGGCGGTGGAGTCGAGGCTCGCATTTCGCGAGTTGAATAGCTGCCGTTACCGTCCAGAGCATGTTTGCAAAAGCACGATGGCATTTGATTAAATGATCCACTGTTACACGAGAGCCAAACCATTAAATGCATTGTGTTTAAATGACTGCATTTAAACACCCCTGCGCATAGCACATATTTCCCGGACGCGAGTGCTTTGCTACCATTTAAACAGTAATTAAATGAGTCGCGACGCGGAGAATGTTGTCCCACCCGCGTGATTCAAACACATGACTGGCATTTAATCAGATCGGCCGAGCTGGAAACGAGTTATACTTGAATCTTGATTAAACACAACATAGAAGGCTCTGTGGAAAGCTACGTACAAGCGGGTAGGTACAATTAAATACGGTGAGCTCAAGCATTTAAACGTTCGCCAAAACCTCGAGCTCGTTCAATCAGGTGGAACCCCTGATCGGACTGAGCCAGAGGGCGAGAGGCCCCAGCAATAGACAGGGGGTCTCTCAGCGTCTGCACGGCCCTTGCGGGGATTGCGGGATGCAACCGTTAAAGACACGGGTGCCAGTTTCGGGGTCGAGCGCGTTTAATCAGGTGGGAGCCCTGTTTAAACGGAGCTCGAATACCCCTGATGGCCCGAACCCTCGCCGACGCCAACCCAAAGGCCGACGCGCCTTTCCCTGCAAGCCCCTCGACACCAAGTCCGGTGGTGGTGGTCGAGGGAAGAGAGGGGATGGGACCGTTGATAAAAGGCCGCCGACTTATATATCCCTCGGGTGTTTGGCTGATCCAAACAGTCGCGTCGCGTTGCGAAATCACGAGGCGACTTCGTTGAACGAAAACAAACACGGCTAAGCATGGCACGCTCGGCCAAGCTTTAGCCGGTGATAAATATGGGGGACATCGCGAGTCCACCCCCACTTCTCTTTCTTCCTTCCCACACTGTGCCGGCAGTGGAGGGAGGGGACTTGGAGAATGTCGATGACTTCGTCCCCCGTTACCAGCGGCGAGGGGAGGTTGGCGGTGATGCGAGACAGGGGTTCGAGCGCCGATTTAATCATTGATTAATCGGCGTTCGCATCCTGACTCGCACCGCCCCTCTCGTCACGCCACGTCCACTCCACGTACTTAATCGAGAGACCGGGAGTCCTTTAGATACGTGCACGTAGTAATAAAATTAAGCCTTCAATTCATCCAAATCTCGCTCTCTTCACGCACATGAACGTTTAAACGGTTGTGGTAATTAAATCGTGTGGTGTAGAACAGTCAGTTCACGTTCAACATTCAGCCCGCACAAACCACTAGCTCAAGGATTTAAATGCGATGATATAAATGCGACATATTTAATCGTTGGCCCCTGTATACCCAGTGAGATCCGACATCGCTGGGACAAATCCCCAGTAATTACCAGTCACCAACCTAACCCCGATTACTCGAGACGCCTCGGGTCGCCTCCGGATGGCCAGATTCCCCTCAATTTGCTCACGGGAATATTCGCCAGTACTCGGTAGGATAGGGACAAAATGATACCATTGTAGTTGTACAATAAACGGGGGCTAATGTAATTATACTATACATTACACGCCACCCGGGCGCCTACGCAGCGAAGACAACTCGGCGAGATGTCGAGAGGCACTGAAGGGGTTACTTACCGAGACAATGCGTGACCACTGAAGAGGTGCCAAGACGAATGGCGCAGCCATGCTGGGCGGGTGCGCCGAGGTCAAAGGAACACCCTGAAGAAAGGTGAAGCAATATGTCAGAAGGGGTGAGCACGGTGAAGGGATGACAGAGCCAATACTTAGGCGCGCCCGTTAGACGCGTGACGAACGTGTTCGAGGTTCCCGCCAAGCGGCATCTTGGGACCTATGCTTCCAACAACTCACACCTTTGAGAGCGGGTAGTCGACCCTCAGAGTCACATTGAGTGCAGTTTGGCGACGAAAGGGAACTACGACTCACCTGAGTGCCCCAGCCGTCCATCTGGCTATCATCCTCCGCCCTCCGGCTCCCTGTACTGCCCACATCTCCTTCGGTCGTTCTTGTGCAATTCTGTTCCATCAGTCGTCTTCTTCGTAGCAAGAAACGTCAGTAAGATGGTTCTTACACTTGGCGGGGCGGTGGTCGGGTGGCAGTCGGCGCACGCCCTGATAATGGTGGTGGTGCGGGGGAAGGGACTTGGAGCTCGTGAACGAAGTCACAACGAAGTCATGCACACCCTTTAGAATATAAAACAAAAATTTATTGTGTTCTGGGATATCATTACATAGCGCCAACACGGCGTTGTGAGGAGCCGAGGTGACTGGGGATGATTGGGCATCGAGCAAAATGAGGGGAAGCGCCTGCGGACTCCTGTGGATTATTGGAGGTCCGCGTTTGTCCACTGGGGACTACTGGTGAATTGTTCCCGCCATGTCGGGTTTCACTGGGCTGTATAACAGGGGATCATTTAAACAAATCCCATCGGGTTACAGATGTTTGAGGCCTCAGCGGTGACGGGAGGGAGGTGGGATAAATGGCGGAGGGAACAGATGGTCGCAAGTGGTCGCATCCGCCCAATCGTCCTGCGAACGAAGGTCTCCGGCGAGCATATCTTCCCGTGCGTGATGGCTACAGCCACCCTTTTTGGATCGCCAGTGACGAGGTCGTGGAAAAGGTGGGTGGAAGGATCGGTAGAGACGATGTTTGGGTCTGGGTTCTCGCGTTGGCGCAGGGGGTAGATGGGCGGTTCGCCGTCGATTAAGCTGGTCCACCACGCAATCGCAACATCGAGCATCAAAGGCTTCATACTCGGAGGGAGTGCTCGAGGAGTGATGGAGGGAACTTTGAATAAGGTGTGGAAGAAAGTAGTGGTGTGGTGGTACAGTGTTCGAAGGATGTGGGGTGTAAGAAACTGGAGGGCAGGGTCGGGCGAGGTGGGCGAGGCGGGTATTCCCAACATACGGAGTGCCCAAAAGAGGTACTTCCCACCAAGTTCATCAGAGATTAGCGCCTTCGGGTCAATGGGGTGGTTAGAGTTGGGATTTGCGATGTACCAATGGGCAACCTCGGCGAGACATAGGAATGTGCTGAGGGCTGCAGAGAGCTGGCGGTGATTAGCTTCGAACTCTTCGATGCGTTTGGGAATCGTCAGATTCGCGGAGATCGCGTCGAGGATAGCCTGTCCATGGACTCGATATTGTTCGGGAATGTGATCTACGAGCTTCGAAATGTCGTGGGGAGGTCCTTGGCGGGCATGAGCAAGTACCTGTTTTTACGGCGAGGCCGAGAGTTAGACCCGTCGACAACTGTCCAGCAGAAGCTCACATACCTCTTCGAAAGAGTCTGTCTCTGCGGAGGAGGATGATATCGTGAACAAGGCGTGGTCCAGGGTCGCACCGATGGGAGAGAAGGGATCTCCTAGGGAGGGTACCCGCGCAGATATCGAGGGGGTTGCGGTGTTCAAGGCCTGACCAGCGGCTTATGAGCAGCCATGAACTCTAAGTAAGCTCACATCGACAGCTATCTTGATTGTTCCCGTGGGCCCGTCGAAGAAAAGGCTTCTAGGACCCTGTATCATAGGAGGGTAATCGGGGTTAGACAACTTTGCTAAGTTAGTGAAAGGCAAATGAATTGAAGTACATATAAGGCTCTCGCCCCCTTACCCGATTGGTTTCGGTGTGCCGAAGCTAGGGAGTGCAGCGTCAGAGAACCGATCGAAGCTTCTCAAAGTTGATCTTAGAATAACATTCCCTTCGTCGTTCCCACTACTTATCCATTCTAGGCGACAGGACAAAAACTCCCTGCGCAGCCACCCACAGAACGCAGCCACCTATAGCGCGCAGCCACCAAGAGAGCGCAGCCACCCATAGACGACCTAATTCGGTACCACCCCATAACGTCGTGCGTGGCATTCATGTTGAATCTGGACCATTTGCTGGGAGGCATATGAATGAGACGAGAGTGTCGTGGAAAGGAGATGATGGTACATACAGTACATTGGAGTCTACCTACTACCCTCTTCCTCGAATTGCGCCATGTTTAAGTTACCAATCGCCTCTGCCGCATCATTATTCTTCTCGGATGACCAAGGTGTTGGAGGCCTGTATACACCGTCAATTTGCCTTTTCAGCGAAAGGGGCAACCACTTACGTCGTGTACGCCAGAGCCCCTTGGATCAAATATTCTGGTGGGGCCTCGGGGCCTCGTTCTCGGTAGTTAAGTGCGTATTGAAGCCTCGCCCAGCTCGGGGCCTTGGACGCAACTGCGGTGGTCCACCTGACCCTCTGGAGAAGCAAGAGCAGATTCACGTCGTCCTTCCCGAAGCGGAAGGACCGGAACAGCAGTCGACATTTCTGGGTCCGAATGATACTTGGGTCGTTCCCTCTGTAGTCCCCATTTGTGTCCTTGAAAGTCTTCACGAAGGCGGAGAACCTTGGGTGGAGGTGAGCGGGGAAGTATCCGGACTCAAGCTCGCGGGAGACGAAGGAGCCGAGAGGGATCTCGATAGTGTAGACAGGGCGATAGAGATCAACAAAGATTACACCTTCTCTTCCCCAAGTATATGGCGGGTCACCACTAGAGTTTGCGTCGTACCGAGTACTCGGGAGGAGGGTCTCGTACGCATACCGTACAATGGTTGACTGGAACGAGCGACCGGGACAGGTATACACATGTCCCCTGTTTTCCTCTCTGTATTCGGTACCATAAGCATCAAGTCAATGATTGGGTCAGAAAGGGTAACTCACCTTCGTATTCCTTCCACATCTGTGGGCATTCCTTGCGATGGAATGCCCTCCAATCCTCCTTCTGGCATTCGCTGGAGCAATAGACCACAGAATGGCACCCTGAACATGTACGCTCCGCTTGCATCTTCTGCTCGTGGGCCTTATCGTTACCGGCTCCGTGCTGGAAAGTACATCTTCAGCCTGATATGTTATTGCATACGATCGAAATTTCCATACCTTCAGATTATCGCACAAATGGACTCGGTTTTCCTTGTCGGAAAAGTAGCCCATCATTTCCAGGCAATCAATGTCTCCAGCGAACGAATGCTCTCGTTTGGAGTTAGGGAAGCGCCCAGTAGTTTTCGACTTTAGCGAACTTGGAAACATGGGCCTGAGGAGGGTGGAAACGCGCTCAAATAAGATAGGGAAAACTTCAACGTAGGGTGCATAGAAGGTGAGGATGTCGAAAATGTTGTCGAGGTAGCCGTGGTCTTCGGACGGGCGTAATAAGACGGCTCCGCTGAAAACGAGTTGCACGGCGCCGTTAGATACCACATCCCTGACCTGCCGCAAGTCCGTATTAGACGAGTTCAACCAGCCCATAATTTGCGCCCCGAGCAATAGGACGCCCTCGATATAATGCGAACCTGTTACTGGGTTGCTTGGTATGGTGGTCCTGGTCATGCCCGTCCGTACCGTCGTCTCCATCACGTCACCCAGGGTAGAGAGCGCCTTCATGTATGCTCCAGGGGCGCCCTTCTCCATAAAGAGGCGATGGAGTCGAGGCTCGCGTCTCGCGAGGTCAATGGATGCCATCGCGATCATGATCATGTTGGAGGCCTCGACGGTGACGGGAGGGAGGTGGGATAGGTGGCGAAGGGAGCAGAGGGTTACGAGAGGCTTCATCCGCCCAATCGTCCTAAGGACGAAGGTCTCCGGTGAACATATCCTCCCATCCATGATGGCTGCAGCGATCTCGTTCGAAAGGCCTGAGAGGAGATCGGTGAAAAGGCGGGTAGAACCGTCGATAGAGGAGACGTTGTGTTCCGGGTTGTCGCGCTTTCCAAGGGGGTAGATGGGCGGATCGCCGCCAACCAAGTTGGTCCACCACGCGATCGCGACATCGGATATCATAGGCTTCAAGTTTGGTGGAAATTCTTGGGCGGAGATGGAAGGGACTTTGAATAGGACGAGAAAGAATGCGGTGGTGTGGTGGTATAGCGTTAACTGAAATTGTGGTCCGAGAAACTGGAGCGTAGAGTTTGGGGAATTGGAGGAGGCGGGGACCCCTAGGAGGCGGAGTACCCAGAAGAGATACTTCCCCGCAATTTCGCTTGAAACTAGGACTGAGGGACCGATGGGATAGTCGGAGCTGGGATCCGCGGTGTACCATTTGGCGACTTCAGCGAGGCACATGAAGCTGCTAAGAGCCGCGGAGAGGTCGCCGTAATTGGCTTCGAACCCTTCGATGTGTTTAGGAAACGCCAAATTGCCAGAGATAGCGTCGAGTATGGCTTGTCCATCGGATCGATAGTACTTGGGGATGTGATGTACGATATCGGAAAGGTCCTGCGGGGGTCCTACTCGCCTGACGCGAGCAAGCATCTGAACGGTGAGGTTTGGCGTCAGTCTTGTCGACAACCGTCCAAAAGAGGGCGGCATCGTAAATTGCAATAGCTTGGGGCAATGCTGGCGGCAGAATAGGTGGGGTGGATCAGGAATGCCTTGCCAGGTGAGCTCGCGTAGATATCGAGGGGGTGGCGCTGTGCAAATTCAGACCAGCGCCTTATAAGCACCCTGGAACTCTAATTAAACTCACCTCCACAGCTCTAGCGTTCTCACGTGAGTCCATTGAGGAAGAAGGGTTATGGAACCCTCTATCCCGGTGCGGTACTAGGGTTAGAAATTTCCAAAATTAGTAATAGTCAAATTGAATTGAAGGACATATAAGGCACTCACCTCCTACTTCGTTCATCCTGGGTGTACCGAAGTCAGATATTGGGGTGTCAAAGAACCAGTCGAAGCGTCACATTGTCCATTATCTAAAATTACACTGCCTTCGCCGGTCCTGTTTCTTATCCATCCAGAGCCATGAAAAGACGACATCCCCAATCGCCGGCACCCACGTCCGATCTAAGCCAACCCTGGCATAACATCGTCCATATTCACCTTAAATCTCGACCACTTGCCGCGCGGCCTAGAAGCAATGCGATGGGTGAGGGCAAAGGCGAGGGAAGGGGCGGTACTCACGACATAAAGGACATCACCCCCTGAACGAGATAGTCCGATTTCGCCTCAGGACCACGATATTTGTAATCGGTGGTCTTGTTGAAGACCTCAGCATCATTTCCTTCAAAAGCAACGTAGGAAACCCGGTGGAGAAGCACCAACAAATTGACGTCCTTATTCCCAAAGCAGAACGATTTTGCTAGGAGCCTGCGGTTCTGAGCTTTGACTTGAGTCGGGTCGGACCCAGCGTAGGATCCGTTGGTATCGACGAAGACCTTGAGGTACTCTGATAACCTTGGTCGGAGGCGGGCCGGAACGTCTTGCAGCACCCTCTCGAGATAGTCAGATGGCTCGATGGTGTGGGTTATCATTGGACGATACAGGTCCGGCAGGACAACGCCGTCGCGACCTTCGCTGTACGGTATAGCACCGGCTCGTCTGTCTCTGTTGGGAATCAAAGACTCCCATGCATATCTGATCACACTCGTCTGGAAAGTGCGATTGTCGTAGGAGTAGACTTGATCGGCATTCTTCGCACCTGCGCGCGGACGCGGGATGGTCAGAACCAGGTACAGTGGCGGCCCGAGTAGCTTAGCAGACTTACTGGTGTGGTCTTTCGCCATTTGTACGCACTCCTTCCGGTGGAAGGCCCGCCAATCTTCTTGCTGACACTGGGGAGAGCAATATACGACGCTGCGGCACCTCGAGCAGCTCTGCTCCTCTTGGGTCTTCGATTCTTCGTAAACGCCAATCCTAGCGTAATGCTGCAAATGGTCTGTTCAGCGCCTACTCATATTTGGTTAGAAAGGAGAGGAACGTACGTTCAAATTATCGCACAACTTAACCCTATGCTGCTTCTCGACGAAATGGGACATCATCTCCAGGCAGTCCATGTCCACCGACAAGCCAATATCGCGTGGGTTGCTCGGCTCGTCCCATCCAGGGCGCTGAGAGGTTGTCGTTGGGTCAGGTTCATTGACGCGCTTCGCAAACATCAGAGGGAGGGTGGGCTCAAGGTGGTCCATAACATCCTTGTACAGGCCTGGGAGCACCTCCAAGTAAAAGGCATGCATCGAGAGCTCGTCCCATATCTCGTCCCACTTGGCCTTCCGCTCGCGAGGGCGGTGGCGCTTTGCAACAGCGAGAATGCGAATGAGGCCGTTGGAAACAACGCTCTCCACCTCGCGTAGGATTGACACAGGCGATGACGTTGCCTCGTGAAGAACTCGGTACGTTCGGTCGATGAACCAGTCCACGAGGAAGAACCACTGAGGTAGGTTGTTTGGAACCGACCAAGGTTGAATTTCACCATTCGAGATATCCTCCATCCTCTCGGCCAGCGTAGAAAGCACCTTGAAATACGCCCCCGTAGAACCTTCCTCCACGAAGACACGCCTGAGATTGGGATTGGCCCGCGAGAGCGCCATGGTAGACACCATGGTCAAGGCGATGTTCCTAGTCTCGGAAGTTGTGGGTGGGAGGTGGGATAGGTGCTGTAAGCCTTTAAGACTCCCCAGTGCCTGCACTCGTCCGATGGTTCGCCGCGCAAAAACTTCAGGAGAACAAACTCTCCCATCCATTACAGCCGTGGCCATCGCCTGATCCTCCTTCTCCACGAACCTGCAGACAAGCTCGGTCGAAGGATCCATGGAATCGATACCAGGGTCGGCTTGACCGCGATTTCCAGAGGGGTAGATTGGAGGTTCTCCGTTGGGAAGGCTGATCCACAATGCAATGGCGACGTCGAGAATTGCCGGTTTCAGGTGGGAAGGAAACATTTGGTACGATATGGCAGGAATTTTGAATAGAGTGTTGAGGAATGTGACCGTGCCGTCATAGAACGACAACCGCAGCTGAGGGGGTACGAGCTGGAGGGCGGGGTTGGGCGACGTGGGGGAGGCCGGGACACCGAGGAGTCGTAAGGCCCAGAAGGGATATCTCTCCGCGACATCTCCAACGACTAGAATGCCGGGGTCGATGAGATGCTTTCTGCCTGAGTTGTACACCCGGACGATCTCCTTGAGACACAGAATGGCGTTGAAAGCCGCCGTGAGCTGAATCTCTGAGGGCTCGAACCCTTCAACGTAGGTGGGAATCGATAGGTTGGCCACTATGGCGTTGAGTATAGACTGGGGATGATCTCTGTACTGTTGTGCGACACGAGGGATAAGTTGGCGTAGATGAGGAAGTGATTGCTGTTTAGCTCTTTCGAGTACCTGCAATCATTCGGAGATTAGCGGCCAAGCACCCTTTGGTATCTGAGCTCCTGTTCGACTCGTACCTGTTCGAACGGCATCTGCGGGTCAACGTCCATACTTTTAGACGAGGTCTGGGCTGGCGGCGACGACATGACGAGGAGTGCGGGAGTAAAAAGGGGAATTGATTGAGGCGGGATGGATCGAGGGTGGCGACGGGATTCAAGCTCCTACCAAACTGAACGAACCCTCAAACTCTAATTTAGCTCGCTCTTCACGCTCCCAATTGGGTGACGTCGAATGGAAGCGCTACATGTAAACGTCAGCATGTGAAGGGATCGAGCCGAAGTGGACGCTACTCACCAGTGACCACCCTGCCGGCTTCGCTACGCTGATATATCCCTGGATGAAAACCGAAAGGTAAGCAGAGGACGACCAAACCATGCTGGTGCGGCGATTCTCGAAGCACAACAAGCCGGAGGACGATAACTCGATCCCATTAATTGCGGTAGAAATACAATGGATCCTCAGCAAGGCTTCCTGTAACATTTTAGCACAAAGCAGTCTATGAGTAACACGAACGAAAACCGCGGCACACTTTTACATCCTCTCCAAAGGCCTGATCGTCAACAACTTCAACGCGCTGGCGAGCACGTCCCTAGCACATTGGTACAGGAACAAGCGGGCCTGGGCCTTCTCCCTCTCCTCCTCACCAAGCGACTTGACAACAACAGCGTCCCATGCACTGCTGATGACGTGCGCGAGCTTGAAAGCGTAGGTGACGACACCGCTGGGTTCGTGGGTCTTGAGCGCCGTCTTGACGACGTCAGGGTATGATCCAAGGAGGAAAGCAATATCCCTGGCCTGTTGAGGGGTATGAGGGGAGGTGAGGAGGTCGAGCTTGAGCTCAGCGGGGGATGGTATGGGGAGGAGATGGGGGTTCTTCCTATCGAGGGAGGCGAGTCGGACGTGGGCGTACTGGAGGTAAGGGCCCGTGTCACCCTCGAACGAGAGCATCCTGTCCCAGTTGAAGTTGTAGTTGTTGATACGCTTGGCAGCCATATCTTGGATCTTCACACCGGTGATACCGATCTCGCGAGCGGTGGTCTCGGGATCCTCGACGGCGGCGTACTTCTCTTCATTCGTCTTCATCTGGTCGTGCATGACGCTGGCGGCCTCGTTGATGATCTGGTTGAGGAACACAACGGTACCCTTCCTCGTCGACATGCCCTGGACGAGGCCGTAGTTGACGTGGACGAGCGAGCCCTGCTTGGGTTGGGCCCACTCGTAGTCCATCAGCTCGAGGACCTTGAAGAATTGAGACAGGTGGAGATCCTGCTGCGAAGACACGACGTAGATCATCTTGTCGAACTTGTACTGCTCGTACCGCTCGATGGCACCGCCGATATCACGGGTGAGGTAGATGCTGGTCCCGTCCTTCTTCCTCACGACCGCCTTGCCGAGCTTGTACTTCTCGAGATTGATGAGCTTCGCGCCGTTGCTATCCTCGATGAGATTCATCTCCTCCAGCCTCGCCAGCGCCTTGTCCATGCTCCCCTTGCTGACCTTGCTCTCGCCCGTGTACACGTCGAACGCGACATTCAACCGCTCGTACTCCTCGGCGTACTTTTTGACCGAGAGTTCGCGCCAGATTCGCCAGTTCGCGAGCGCAGACTCGTCGCCGCCCTCCATGCGCTTGAACCACGCCGCTGCGGTCTCCTTGACGGTGGGATCCGACTCTGCATCCTTGTTGACCTGCACGTAGATGTCGAAGAGGTGCTTGATGGCGTCCGCCTCGAGCGCCTCCTGGTTCCCATACTTTTCGTACCCACTCGCAATCATACCGAACTAAGGAGAGTCAGATTGCAGACAGGGTAGACAAGAGCGCCACGCACCTGGGTTCCCCAGTCCCCAAGGTAGTTCATGTTGATAACCTCCCATCCGCACGTCTTGTAGAGGTTGGCGAGGAAGGCACCGATGATGGTGCTGCGAAGATGGCCGACGTGGAAGTTCTTAGCGATGTTGGGCGACGAGTACTCGATGATGACCTTCTTTCCGGCGCCAGAGGTGTTCTTGCCGTAGATGCCCTCGACAGGTGACTTTGAAGAGGAAGCAGCAGCCTGCTGGGCGGGAACGACGTGGGTGAGGTCATGGACCTGGGTGAGGACCGCACGAATCATGTTGGGGGTGTTGAGGCGGAAGTGGAGGAATGCCTTGTCGTGGATGACGGACTCGATGTACTCGTCCGGCGTGAACTGGGGCGCCTGGTTAGCCTTAGCGCTTCGTGAGCAGATGACACGCACCTTTTCGATGACCTTCTTGGCCAGCTCGTCCACTTTCCCGGGCATCCTAAAGCGAGGCAAAGCTACGGTAAAGTCTTCGCCCTTCTTTCCATAGTCGACACCGGCGTATGCCTGTTCGACGGGGAGACCAAGCGCCTCGGAGAGCAGCTTGGCGATGGCAATTCGGAATCCATCGAGTACACATGCTGAGGGGTCCGTTTCTGGGACAGTAGGGAGCGAAGGGAGGTTGAACGACGACTGGTACGTCGTCAGAGGGTTTGCTGAAGCCATCCTGGAGTATGATCGTCTTTTGGGGAAGCGCTGTTGCCCGTGGTACTTGAACTCGCGATTGAGCTGGTGGGCGAAATACCGAGGCTGGGCGAGCAGCAGAAGCTCCTTGGAGGCCTGGAAAGAGCGACGGTGAGCGGAAAGGAAAAGAGCCACTTTGAATATCGATAAGATGGTCGAAGCCCAATTTTCGAGTCACGCTCGATTGAGCGAGGAGTTCACGTGGTTCGACGGATCACACGCGTGCGACCCCGAGGGGGTCATTTCGTTCTAGGCCAGGATAGGGGCGAACTGGATTCCACTCGGGGAGAGGAAGAGTCGAGGGGAAGGGACGAGGGGAAGATGGGGGAAGGTGCAGAGAGAAGTTAGGTGAAGGAAGGGGAGGTGGAAGTAGGGAAGAAATCTGGGAAGGGCTGGCTTTCGACGGCTTAGGTCTTATATGAAGGCCCAGATAATTGACGCTCCGAATTTAGAGTCCGATCGATCCCCGCTGCCCCTCAGCTGGTGTCCGCGTAATTATACCCCAGCGACTAGCTCTTAGATCCACATTTTATCCATTGACCCAAGCCTGTGCTCATGTGTATGAGTCTTGGACAGTCGCAAGTGGGCGGTAGACTTCGATTTAGGAGACCACTTCAGATTTTCATGCTGTTCCATGCTACACGAGACACACAGGGCCAATGGCTGGGACCGGGACGGTTGGATACGTTGGCGCTGTACGATGAATACCCTTCAACAGGTGAAGCGCAAGCCAACTAGTCATAACCGCTGCTATCAACGAGTGTTGCCGGCGATCGCGGAGGCGGAGCGAGAATCCGAAGCGCCCGCGGCCGGGACTGGCGCTTACCGGGCGAGGTCAGAGTAGGGCCAGGGCCGGGCAGCCCACCATTCCCATGATGCATATAGAGGACCCCCGATTCGCCCAAGGAGATCTAGCAATGCATTTAGCTCAGGCTTCTCCCGGAGATCGGGCTGCGGGGCATTTGTAGCTCACCCGCTCCCTCACGGCCGACGGCGTTTTCAACGACCAATGACGTCCTACCCATGACAACAAGGCGGTACGGAATGGCCACCTTGGCTCGTGAGTGGATCCCTAATATGTTCTCTTTACCTTGAGTAACGAGCGACAGTGCGCTTGTCCCCTGTTTGACGAGGCTGTGGTCGTCGGGCGGTACAGCCAACGGCACACGACGGCAGGCCGAGGCTCAAGCAAATGTGCATTCAGACGAGATCCATGCGTAAATAGTAATTCTGGAGAAGAGACCCCCACTGGGGGTGGGTCGACTCCGTTGTTCATTCACTTGGGGGTAACTAGTGTACAGTGGATACGCTATTGTACAAAAGTCGCAGTACACGAGCGGTGGGTGCTGCTCTAATGTCCTGAGGGGGTACGACTACACACTTCGATATAAATAGTGGAAGGTGGGGGTCCAATTCGATGGGGAGGGGTTTAATATTCAAATTGTTCGTACCACGATTCGTGGACAGGTTGGTTGGCCGGCCTGGAGAAAGGGGCTATCCATCTCGAGAGCTCCTGTTAAGGGGTGCATTGGTGGACCCGTCGTCATGGGAGGGAGGATGGAAAGCGCCGAGCGTCGAAGCCGGTGATAGATGGGGCCTCTGCTTGAGGGGTGCATCTGTTGGAATGGAGGTGGGTGCTGTATTCAGCGACAAAGGAATGCTCCGTTCATCTAACATGGAGCAACCAGACATCCGGCTCGGTCGCGCTGGGGGAGAGCCCTGCCCAGCGCGACTTGCCGCCAAGAAGCTGTGCCAAAGCTTGTTGGATCTGCGCTTCCGAGGCCATGCCGGGCTGCTGTGGGGTGAAGAGCATGCCGGTCATGGCGGAAGAGTGGCAGAGGGATTCCGAAGCGCACTCCCGAAGGTGCTCGTGGACGCGGGTGAGTACATCACTGACGGTGACCACAGGACCGTAATGATGGATCACGATGGGTCTCGTCGAGAACGGGGTGTAGATCGTGATAGAAGGAATGGGGGATCGCGCAAAGGGCTCGTGGAAGGGGTATTGGGAGGGTGCCCGGCGCCTCACGTCAAGGGTTGCAAAGCGTGGTGAGGCATTAAGGTCCCAATTAATCCATGGGCAGGGAGTGCGCTCGAGAAGGGGGTTGATATCGACGTGCTCCTCAGCGCTGAGCCGGGGAAGCGGAACCGGGCGCATGCGAGGCGCCATGGGAGGAGTATAAGCGTTGGACTGCTGGTTCCTCCAACCATTGGAACCAGAGTCGGACGATGCATGGTAGTGGGGCATGTTGTGCAAGCCGTAGAACGAATCCCCCACCGGACTGAGAGTCAGAGGTGACTGCGATGACGGACCGCGTGGTATGAGGGGTATCCTGAAGGCTTGCCCAGCCTGGGCGGTGGGGTTGATGGTGGTGGTGGAGCTGGTCGAGAATTGCATGGTGGTCTGCTCAACGTCGAGATCGTGGTCAGCACGCTGTGCAGCAGCTTCACTCTTTGAACCTCACCCGTTGGTTGTAGAATGTTATCGACGGCCAATTGGCGTGGTGGGAGTGGAACGAAGAGGTGGGGACGATTGTGGGGGATGTCAGGAAGCAACGGATGATATTTCATGGTATGGGCGCCTCTCTTATAGCCTTACACAGGAATAGGGAGGAAAGGGGGAGATGAGATCCCGGTCCGCCGGTCACACCGCAGGCGAGTCACAGCCAATCATTATCCCCATCGAGGCATCCTTGATGTCGAAAACGGCTCCGAATTGCTCCCATCACCCTGTCTTCCTTCTCGAGTGTCCTTCGACGAGTTTGAGGACCCATTTCTGGCACTGAAGTAGATGGTAGGTGTTCGAAAACTTGATTAAACTCGTCTTGCTTGCCTTCCTACCGCAATCAGAATATTTCTCGATGCAGTCGCCTCTGCAAGGACCAATTTTGCCCCAGTCGTTCGACTCTCGTGGACGGGCGCTTGTCCGCAGTCGGGCCTATCCTCGGTTGCTACCCCACGCACGCAGCAAGACGCTGCGGTAGGAGTAATAATTGCTAGGAGCCTACAGCGGAGCATTCTCGTCCAATAGTGGATTGTCGTATGATAGTAGCTCTCCGCTGCGGTCCATATTATCCATTTGCCCTCTTCCCCCCCTTGGTGTTACGTGCATCTCCAGGACCTGGCTGTAAACGAATTCAGGAGGCTCTAAAATGGTGTCATTCCTTCCCATCAGAGCATCTGAGCCGGTCTCGTGGAGATCCCGTCACCTCTCGAAACACATCCGCAACAAGGTCGTTTAATACTTATCGCGTTTGACCCAAAGATGTCTGGTTAAGGGCAGAAAGAGCTTTTATGGTTAGAAAAAAGGCTGACTGAGCTGCCAAGCAGGACCCAAGTGCTCGACATTCAGAGCATACAGCGACATAAGCGGGTTCGAGCAATTAAGCGCCCGGCCGGTTCACCGGCGCCCTTGGCGTCTGCCCGTCCCCGAGATCGACGGTTTTGGGCGCTGTTGATGGATTCATTTTTGCACACTCTTTTTGACTTCGGTTTGTTCTACTGTACACCATGAGGTGTTTTAATATACGAAAACTATGGACACCGACGTCTCGGGAAATGTTCGACGCGGAGCGGATGGCCCCTGAGCTACCATTGTTTGCACAATGTCAAGGGGGCGAAATCAGACGGTAAAGAAAGCCACAGGTAATAATTTTCAGCAGTCATCAACGTGAGTTCAGGCCAATTCGTGTCATAACCAGTGTAATAGCGATCGCAGTGCCAGAGAGGGGTTTATTTGGCATTGCCCCGACCTGCCAAACTTTGGATCGCATCGCTTTGCCAAACACAAGGCACGTATAGCCACATTCCAACTCGACACTGTTCCTCCACCTCTTGACTATCATTTGCACTCACTGGCGCTCCATGACGCATATGACGCCCCTCGCGACGATAACCCATGGATTTGGCCATCTCGCAAGGTTTGGCCCTCCGAGTTTACGCGCAATCACGGACCAAAAAAAACTGGCAAGCTATGTCTCCCACATTTTGCAAATTCGGGGGAATCGATCTGGTTGAATATCATGTAGGGGACTGAGAACCAGATCACATGCCATGATATGAATGAACCCTCAAGGATACTCGCTTTCAGTGCGATACTAAACTCTCACTGCAGATAATGTAAAGCACGGTGATTCACCCGCTCGACGGCTCGCTGAAATGGCCTGCGACGAAGTGGGGGGTGATGAGATTGGTTGGATAATACCCTCAGGTACCTCTCGACCACGAATAATTGGCGGCCCGCAGGATAATACAAGGCCGTTCAGTATCTCTGGCAATTGTATTCGCCAGACTTTGCATGGAAACCTTTGGGTCCTAAGGGTCCACTCTGCTCCCGCCACGTCAGCTCTGGGCTTGGATCTAGCCTTATGTATGTCAGCGCCTCCCTCTCTCGAGAACCACCATGAATGCCCTCGAAGCAACAAGCGACAGGGGGCGGCTCAAGACAAACCCCGGTTTTATCAGTTAGGAGGGCGTCGAAATATTCACCCTCTGGGCTTGCACGGAGACATACTCGATATTCACAAACTACTGGTACAAAAGGCTGCATACCCCTTTCTCACCACCCCAACGAACTGCGCTCCAGTCCGTTTGCACTTCCCCTACGTCCCCACTACGTACACAGCACCCCCTGCCCCTTGACTAGTCGCGCTTCAGATGTCCCACAACCTTGCGAACAAGGCGCGAAAGGGGTCCGGGGATGCGAAAATTCAGATCCCTCGGGGCTCTCCACAAACTCCGCCGTTTCGTCCCTCGGGTCGCCGTTGCTCTTTCGCGAGCGGCATCAACCTCCCGGGCGTGTTGATCTTCCAGTGGGACTTGGTCGAACAGGTAGCATCGTCGGCTCAAGGGGTTCTGGCCGCGCGGTACGTTAGGGATGAAATCCAGTAAAGCCTCAGCGTGGGCCGGCCAACGTACCTTCCGATCAAAGTGCCCATACCTTTGCCTGGTGATGTCCTTGCGACAAAGGTAGCAGAAGCTCCTTTTGCAGTTGGGGTCGGGACACGACATGCGGTTACACTATCGGGGCGCCCGCACGTTAGCGAAGAGGTGGAAGCCTCTCAGAAGAATGAGCACGCACCCCCGCCTCTTTTATTATGGCTACGACGGCACGGAATGAATTCAGCATGCATCGGTAAATTAAATTCGAGACCACACCTCGTTTACAGCCTGGGCATTTCCTTATCAGTGCCCCGCTCATCGCCTCTTCGATCCTTTGCCTTGCGCCTTCAGACCGTTTTCGCTCCTGCTTGCATGTCCTCGGGGAATGATCCTCCTTCCCACATTTCCGACACGACACCTTCCCGCACCCATCCTCGACGTTGAGACATCTGAACAATGGATCCTTCTTGACACTTGCCTCGACGATCATGTGAAAATGGCAGAAAGGGCATGACGCTAGGTCTGGGATATTGGCTTCGCGGATGTCCCGCTCTTCCCAGAGCTGTTCTAAGCGTTTGTACGTCCTGGGAAGGAGACTCTGTAGGAGCACGGAGGGGTGAAATGTAGCGTCGCAGCCCGATCCGTCAAAGCAGCGAATTTCCATCTGGTTTTGAAGCAGTCGTCCCTCGACGTAACTTTGGATGCATGTGGCACAGAATGGGTGATTGGAAGGGCACTGGTATGTCGCGGCTATTTCGTAATCGCCAAAGCAGCATCCGCATTCGATGGGCGGTGTATCGGGTCGTGGAGGGGGTTGCGTGGCAGGTGGTGGTAACGTAGGGGCCGGTGTCGCAGGCCTGTCAGGGTTCTCTAAGTTAGCAGGCTCGGGTCCCAAAAGCAACTCGTCTGGGGTATTCTTTTCAATCAAGAGGGCCCGTGGGATCAGCCCGCTTACGACACTCACATAACCAGCTGCAAATGTCGTACGGAGACATAGTGATCGGGAATAGCTAGAGACTGGGCGAATCCGCCCGCTGACCAGCCTTCTGCTTCAAGAGGTGTGGAGGGAAGGTGGGGCAGCGATAGCGTTTTATCGATTCCATTTATATTTGGGCCAGAGCAGTGGAACCCTGCAAGAGGCTCCGAAACACGGGTAACTGCTGTGCAACACGAGTGTCATCCATTGCGAGATTAACCCACCCATCCCGGAGTGCACAGAAGCCACACCAGGTCAGGTGTACCCTATTCACCACCAGATAAGGATTTATTCAGTGCATTTCCTTCGGCATTCCCCTTCGCATCTAACCGATCGGACCTGGGCGCTTATTTCGGTTTCTCCACAGCTGGATCACAAGCGTATGCTAAACGATGAGCCAAACTCGACTCCAAGTGAACGGTCCTCGCGCTGCGTTGTACGCCTGCTGTAGAATCGCCCCCCATTCTTGGATCCACCTCCTTGTTTCAACACGCGGACTTGAATGAGAGGGACAATGCGTTAGCGATGTAGAGAGGTGCGCCAGAACTGTCTCCAGAACTTGTGCATTAGGTCGCCTCTTAAAGTTCACTGCATAACTTTACTGTCCTTGGTATTGCTACAATCCAGACCCATTTATACGAGACCAAGTTCACGACGCGACGCGTTTGTTTGGCTTCGGACCCATTACTTTGGTCCGCACTGCTTTGCCAAACACGGGAGATTGCAAGGCACTACAATGCTTTACCAACTCAATAACGTTCCTCTACCTCCTCACAAGCCCTGGTACACCCTCACATCCGATGGTGTAGATTACACCCCTTGCGACGCTATTCGGTGGCATTATCCATTTCCCAGGATGTCGCCGCTTTCCGATTTATCCTGCAGCCACCAAACCACCACTTCCAATATCCCGTCACTTCGGTGGAATCGACAAAGAACTTGGCGTTGAAGGCCTGCTATTCGGTTTGAGGTGTGTCTACAGCCAAGAGCATGGGCGCTCGAAAGTTATTCTGATGTTTCAATACAGAAAGAATGGATGGCACCGACGAATCCTTAAGCGCCCAGAAACCACGAACTGGAAACACCCACACGAGCCTCCCACAGGCTGTAGAGGAGCCCCACATCGCTGAGATAGCTCGACTCGACCATTCTCAGGGCAATGAGCGGCCGGCCAATATGCCCGGAGATTTTGATGGTGGGGACGGGGGTCATCCTCAGCGCTTGTCGATACTGGGGCCATCGTTGGGAGAGTTCATATTCTTCACAGTCGCCCCCGCTCTGTGGACACTACTTCAACCTTTTCTCTGCACTCTCATTCCCCCAATCTTGACTTTCGCCATCTCGACGACGACGGGTGCCCTCCGATGGTTCGTCCGCACTGGATACCTCCAGTCCCCGGCGAACGAGACCATGGAACCAGAAATCAACAACTCCGTACGTGAAACTACAGGCGAGAGCGAAGAACAGGCGCAGGAGGACCAGAATTTGGCTCCCACCACGATACGATGCACTCCCTTCTCCGAACTTGGCCCACTTCCCGTCGTCCGCTGCCCTTCACTCCGCGCGACCTGTTTGGACTGCCTTTCCACCAACGTTGGCATGCAGGACGAGCGGAATGTCAGCTGTCCTCGCTGTGGGCTGGTATTGGTGGGGGCCAAACTCGTTCGTTCGCCGGCCGATGCTCTTGCGCCTTCATTCGACCACAGGTCGGATAATCCAATCGAGCGTTCGCGGCCAGAGGAAGAGGAAGAGGTATGTAGGGAAGGGGAAGGACCACTCGAACCGATTACGGGTGCGGGGGCTCACATCGTGGGGGAAGCAGAGCCAGAGTCCCAGGATGCGACGGACGTGGAAGATGAAGTCGAACTTCCACCAGCAGCCCTACGAGACCGAGACGCGAGCTTCAGGATCCAGGATGCGATCGTCCGTTGTACGGAGGCATTGGGCAGGGATCTGAAGGCGAGCCTTGAGGCTGGAGATGGCAATTCGGATGTCGAGGCCTACGCACGGTCTGTGTTAGCGTTGACTCGGCTTCGACGCACAGAGTCGGAACCCAGCGCTCGAGCCTCTGGTGGACGGTCAACTGCGATCGAGGGGGCCAGGCTTCGACGGAGCGGAACTGCTTGAAAGGTTAGTAGTATTATGTCCTGTGGTTTTCTAGGTTATTTAGCTCGGGATTGATAGCTCGTACAAATGTCGCCTGCACCACCCGCCTTGTAGAAATGAAACAGAATGCATTGGCTCAGCGATGTCGCCTGTCCCGCGCCGTCCTCGACTGTGCGAGGCGTTCCGTCGCCAACGGTTCATCTACGAAAGTTGAACTAATCATGGCCTTTCAGTTCAGCGAGACCCATGGTTCTATTGGGGCTTTCGATCCCTGCAAATGGGGGGTCCGGGGTCCGATCGCTTTCGTCGACAGACATACGCACGTGAGAAGTAACTATAACGACCTGGGATCGACGATGCCGGAGAACTTCGTACGGTCCTACCCCTTGCCAACCCTACCCTGGACCATATCCTCAGCCCGAGGCGAAGAGCGGGGGAGCCTGCATACCCTACTATTCGTCGCACAACACTCGAACGAGAAAGGCCCACACAAGCCCACACGACACCTTTTAATCACGAAGGAATCCAGTCAATGGTATTTCGGTCCAATCTCCGATACATGCATACAATGCGAAATCTACATCCGGAAGGAAGAACTGGGGGCGTTGATTGGGCAGGTGTCCCCATTGTGGAAACGGACTTGGATCCAATCGCCGCTAACCCTAGAAATTTTATGAGCGGGGGGGCGACAGAAATGGAATTAGCGGTTACGCACTCGCAACGGCCCTTGGTGAATCGTCCCTTGAGCGAGGGGTCCTTTTTGACAGCCTTAATGACCGTCTTGTGGACTTTGTCGAGCAAGTGGGGAGGGCAGTTGACGCAGTAGGGATTGAAGCCCTCCGACACTTTGATGATGGGCTTGGAGCCGCCGTTTCCGCGTTCAAGACTATATGAGGATGGTGGTTAGAACTGACAAAGAAAGACAAAACCATTCAAAAGATGCTCACAGCTCGGTGACCTCCTCGGGACCGTAGGTCAGTGCACGTCGGTACACTTCGGCGAGGCCCTGGAGCTGCTCGGCACGCGCCTCAAGAGCATCGGCGCGTCGTTCGAGCAAGTCCTCGTACTCGGAGGTTGAGTACGCCATGGAGTTGACGAAGAGGAAGGAGGCAACGACAGCGATAATTGAGCGAGTGGCAACCATATCGTCAAGATGTGAGGGTGAGTTGTATGAAGGGGGATTGGAGGTTGGTTGTGGTGGATTGGGAAGAGACCGGCTCTGAGGAATTTAGGTGTCGATGGGTAGGTTTATATACCTTGCAGGTCGTCGGGCTTGGGAATTTTGGGGCGAAAATCAGGTGGAACATCGGCCCTCGTTCTGAAGGGGACCCGAAAACTCCGCTGTGCATGTGGCGGTCTTTGATTGTCCCCAAGCAGGAGACCCAACCCAAGCATGTTGGTGAGTCTTCTGCTTGCGCTGAAAGATAAATAGTCCAGTTTTAGAGTAATCTGCTTGGCGAACGGTCTGTTCCAGAGGGCTCTTAGTGCACAGGTGCAACGGAGAGGAGAATACGTCTTCCAGCATAACCACCCTGGAGGGAACTTTGTCCTTGGCGCTTCCCTACGCTACCGAGTAAGTGCCGCGGTGGCCCCTGGAAACATCTCCTCTGTGATGCCACTGGGCCAAGTGTCACCTTGGCGATTGGCCCAGTCGGAACCACATGGAAAGCTGGTGGCGGAGGTGTGCCCGACCGCAATTTTTTTCGGCGTAAATCCCGGGAGATACCAAGTGGCAGCTCCCTATAAGTTTCCACTGCAACTTGGGGACTCTCTGCGGGTATCTCTCCGTCCACCACCCGCAGCGCAGCCGTTCGAGGACTATAGGCGACCCGCATCTGCTCTTCATAAGCGCCCACCGCTGACAGGCGCCTCTTGACGCGTTTTACGTACGAAAGAAGCGGACACCAGCCTTCCATGTCGTTCGCTGGCAATTCGAATCATGATCTTCGTACTGCGTAAATAGCGACTTGAGATATGAACGCTGATGGTAGGTAGGTAGGTAGTACTCACGGCACTTGGTCCCAATAAGGAAGCGGCCGCTATCCACACTAGACGACAGCGTCGTCCTTCGTTTGCTCGGCTTGTTTCAGCCAAGTACTTCCATGATGGCAAACGACGAAGATCCCCAGGTCAACCTCGGGTAGTCCCTTTGCGAAGCAAGAGGCGTGCGCCGATCCCTAAAGTTATTAGTATGTGGTCTCCCTCTGCACATTCTGCATGCTTTGAGAATTGCGCATCATCAGCTCGTTAGGCTTATATGTAGCCGAAACGTTGATGACCTGCGACCCGGCGTTTCGGTCTCTTCGCGAACAAGACAGGATAAAGTCGCCGAGTCCTCCTTCTCGAAATTTCTCTTGGAGCTGAGATACGGGACTATTCATAGGTCATAGTACTTACCTATATTACGCATCGACTCGAATGATTCGAAAGCTATATACCTCATATCCCTCAGTATCCGGCTCTCCCTCACCAATACCACCTTGCCGCATCGCTCGTTAGCTCTTCGAACCTTCTTGTCTCCCTAACGTACATCTCCACCCGCTTCCCACTCCACATAGGGTGTTTCTTCTTCAGCTGCGTCCGTGCTTTGCGCTCCCGATTCTGCGCTCTCGTTAGCCCGTCCATCATACGACCCACCTCGTCGTTCAAGCGATGGATGTCGCCCTGCTTGAGACGATCTAGGTGCCTAAGCCGTTGTCCCGATATCGCCCTTCTGAGGCTGTTGTACAAGCGGTCGAACTTCACCACCTGCCTTTGACAGTCTTCGATAACAAGCCACCGCTGTGCACGGCTACGTTCCAACGTGCACTTTTCGAAATTGGTCCAAGCGTTTCGAAGCCGCTCGTAGGCATCCTCGACGGCTTCTCTCGGGCGGATGAGGTCGACTGCTTTCAGAACCTCGTCCTCCTCTTCGTCCTCCTCCTCCGTTGATTCATACTCTTCCACGGTGCCCTCGCCATCAGAATCGGACTCGGGTTCCCAAACCACAGTACGGGGTGCAGCCTGGTCCCTAGGATGCTGGGCAGGCGTTTGGCCTAAGACTACCTGCGCAGGGCGAGGTTGGTCCATGCGGGGTTGCGGGCGTATTTCTGGCCGCTCCTGGATGGGTACTCTCGCCGGAACTTGAGGACGTGCAACGGGCTCAGGATCGGCATGGCGAACGGCTACGAGTGGGGCGTTGATAAGCGCTCGGACTGGGTGAGGAGGTGGACCCTGATCTACACGTGGCTGCACACGGGCTACAGGCCGGACATGCACCGGTTGTATTTGCTGCTGAAGAGGGGCCAGAGGGTTGAGGGGGATCGCTGCTCGTTGGGCAGGGTGTCTCGATGGTCCGGCGATCGGCTGGGCGATCGCAGCGTCTACCCGACGAGCGTTCTCGATCTGGACCGTAGCCCGTGCGCGAGCATCGTCGACCTCTTGAGCGTGTTGTTCTTCGAGCCTGGCTACGTCCCACAGCAGACACTTTCCGTTGGCGCCTCTACTCGATCGTGGATTGTGTTCCTCCTGTCATCGAGGACATCGGTCAGCAAATGTAAGGTAGGGAAAGAAGCCTGGAAAGTAGGCGGGCGCACGTTGCAATGAAAATGGCGATATTCTTCAGCTGTGATGTCCTTTCGACAGAGGTAGCAGAAATGCGTCCTACAGCGGGGATCGGCGCACACGATATGATTACACTGGGGACATGGGCGTCAGTAAGTATTCGCCGGGACGTGGGCGAGAAGGACGGACCCCAGTGTCTTTGATAATTGCTGATAGGGAGAGGGCGTTGAGTTCCATACATGAAGGTCAGTGAAAAACGACGCACCTTTCCCACAACCAGGGCACTTCCTCAACAATGCCTCGCTCATCGCCTCCTCGATCGCTACACGTGGATTCGTAACTCTTCGCGTCTCCTCCTCACACGTCCTTGGGCGATGGTCAACTCTTCTACAATCCCTACACGAGACCTTGCCGCAACCACCCTTTCTATTGAGGCAGGGGAACAGTGGGGCCTGCACCTTATCCGTATCGATGATCATCTTGAAAGGGCAGAAAGGGCACGACTCGAGATCTTCGAGTTCAGCTTGACGGATTTCCCTGTCCTGCAAGAGATCTTCCCATCGTTTATAGCTGGCAGGAGGCAGGCTGCGTTGGAGAGCCGACAGATGGAATGGCGCGCCGCAGCCTGAGACGTCGGGACAGCCGATGTCGATCTGGTTCTGAAGAAGCTCTCCCTCGGCGAACGTTCGAATGCACGGCCTGCAAAACGTGTGGTTGGATGGGCAGGACTCCGTCTCAGCGATATCATGATCGTCAAAGCAACATTTGCATTCAATGAGTCGTGCAATGTTGCCGCTGGGGTCGCCCTCTGGTGGTTCAAAGTCATCGGGGTGGTTGGGGTCAACTTCCGCTAGGCCCGGTTCATCAAGGTAGAACCCTTCGTCTAGACGGCCTATGGTTGAACAAAGGACGACCCATCTATTCATACAATGGGTCGTACTCACAGAACCAGTTCAATAAGTGGGAGATAACCATATCGGGTGACCGAAGCTACTGGCGGTCGGCACTCGCAGCCCGGGGTCCTTCCAAGCGAGGGAGAGAGGGAGATTCAAGAACGAGACCTATCTTGATTATGGACCCCTTTTTTATACCTGAACAATGAGATAGAGTCATCTCCGTCAGTACCTAGAAGTTCCGATACACGAGTAAGGCACGAGGCAGCACTCACATGAACAAGTTCCTGCCTCGCGTTCATTTCGTGAACCACCCGGTGGGTGGGCGCCTGTGAGGTTCCTCAGGCTGGGACGCGCGATGGTGACGGTGACAAGCCTCGCGCCGCCTAATGAGATGCCTTTGATACTGTCTGGCTCCCATGTCTACGTGCCACCAGTACACCGCCATTGCTGTTTCGGTCGAAGTCGAACTTGAAGTTTGATCAAAGCCCGCAGTGCTGGCCCAGCTTTGTTTGGCATCACCCTCTCTGCAATGATGTGTGATGGTTGACGATCAAGGTTGTTGCCAAACAAAGGAGGAAATCTGCCGGCGTTCCCGGTTGAATTTCAAGTTCGACCGTTCAAGCTCTCAAACCTAACCACGGTCCCATTGTGAAGACTTATTATTTCATAGCACGCCTCAGAACTCGTTCCGTCAATATGGGACCGAGGTTGCCGTTATCGCGGAAATTGGTGCCAACTTCATTCTCTCTGCCGCGTCTTGGCCGCGTCCCCATTCCTCCCGAAAACGACAGTGAATCGCCTTCCGCACCTCCCACATGGTGGAACACCATCCTCAGATCTTCCCACTGTGTTATATGGAACACTGTGCTGGATGGACACCAGACGTCGACTAGGTCTAGGTGATTCGCAATGATCTGGCGGTCAATGAAGGCGGACATGCCTGTTATCTTGGCGGACCGGGGTTTCTGTGATGCTGGTGATGAACGCGGTGGAGCAGCAAAACACCAGACGAGCAAGCTTCCTGTATGCGGCAGTTTCAGACGGTCGCAGAGCCATATTCACCCTCGAACGAACTTTCTCTCAGGAAATCTAGACTCTAGGCTCGCCGCAGCCTTTCAGACCCTAAGCAAAAATAGCCTCGAGGGCAGCTCGAGGGTAACTGGAAGTTACGTCACCACCGAACGCCGGCTCCTTCATATCGCGTATGCTGCGACCTGTGGTACCCATCCCTGGTTCCTGTGCATTGTGCAAGGAGCGGCCTTCCGACGATGCTACAATTTCTACGATACGTAGACCAACGTGCCACGCCATGTCGTAAGGCTACTAGTGAGCAGAGGCCAAGTGACGAGCAAGAGTCGGAGGAAAGAGTGCTTCAGGCGGAAGTAGCTCTTCGGAATAGGCGGCGGCCAGTGACGTTACCTCCCATTAGCGTACGAACTTTCCTTTCCTTCTGAGACGGGCGCTGAGGCATCAGCTCAATAAATGCCCATGCTCGCAATTCTTGGCTCTGTAGGCGCGAACCATGATAGTGAGTTCATCAAAATAGCACGGGCCAAGGGGCCATTAAGTATGCGCAGCCGTACTGCTCTTTGCAGATATCATGATTGAGACCCGCGACCAGGTTGCGTGAAACCCGTTGAGATCCACCTCGAGTCCGAGCCGGGAGCCGATAGCGAGATGGCCTACGAATGTGACTAAGGGATCCGGGCACTCGCGGGTGGTACATTGACTTTTGGTTTAATGGAGCGAGGGTAATACCGCTGGGTGCTTTCGGTGGCGTCTGGCCAACGATCCGTTGCTGCCAACCATCAACGGCAGCATCAAGCAGAGATCGGCCGCATGGCATGGGCGCTTAAACGAATCGCTCTATTCTGAGAGGGTACTATAGAGTCTCGCTATATTCTTCCTGTAATTGAGAAAGGCCTTAGAGAGACAATCCAGAGATTATAGCTGCAATCAGCTTCCTCGGCGGAATATCGAGTCTCGAATCTCGTATCTTAGAAGCGTTCGTAATGCTGGCACCATGCAAAGCTCAAGCTGATGGACCCTGGTCCTGCTCTCTCGTAAACCAACTCGGCCAACACGCGTGTTCCGTTCCCAAACTCTGCAGTTTTGGCGGTCGGTCGTGCAAGAACGATGACATCATCTTGGCTTCTGAAGGCCTTCCTGTGGATATGGCGGATCCGGAGAACGTCATATACTCTGAGTACCCGCTCGGACGGGCGCTCCATTGTGGAGGAGTCTGTGAAAACTCCCAGGAGACGGCGACGCTTCGAAACTCCATCTCTTCTCCAAGCCTCTCCAAGGCATCACTGCGGGGCAGATTGAGAGGAATCTAGACGATGGAATGAAGTCGACGAAACGGGTTAAGCTTGTGCGTACCGACTTTACCTAAGTTACATTGTCCATGTGCATCTCCGTTTCGGAGATGGCGTATGTGGTGGCGGAAACTGTTCTTTCGGATGAAATTATATGGCAGTGATAGCCCCCACCCTGACGACCATCCCTCCTGTGACCACTCCCACCAGACGGATCATCAGCCTCTGTACAACGTAGGTGGGAGGAAAAGTTTGTCCTGGGCGCACGGATGTCGCAGGGCAACCCTCTGTGCGCGGACGAATGCCACTTCATAAAATTTGGTCCAACGATCTAGGTCATCCCAGTGCCGCCTGTGCTGGTACTTTGTGTCGCATGTCCTGTGCCATCTGTATGAAACAGGCGAACAAATGGAGACTTGATGTGAGCATGGCGGGATTGTCATTTGGGATCCCTATCAGTCTCTGACGAAACGGATTGGCACCTGTCAGATGCCCCAACTTGCGGAGCTTTGGCCTGCTGCAATAGGAAGGACCGTGTTTTCCCAAAGTGGGAGAACGATCGTTACGGTCCCGTAACGCATCTGGGCCCGTAGGCCGAGCTCAAGGGTATAAAGAGGCAGGTCGTTTTAGCCAGTGGACAGTATCAAACAAATCCCTCGAACACATACAGTGCGAGCAAAGCATCTCGCGACACCCACTCTCATTCATCACTCCACCCCAGGTACGATGAATTCCTCCCTCTACATCCCGTCATCTAACCCCCCTGTGTGCTGACTAGACTGCAAGGATGGTCGCCATCACCCTCCCCAAGCTCGCCCTCCTGGCCACTGCCATGGTCGGCCCATTGACCACAATGGTCTCCGCTCGCGGTTCGAACTACGGTGACTCCCTCGCTGCGCGTGCTTACCTCGACGACGACATCGACTTGGTCGGTCGCGGCTTCTACGATGACGAGCCCCTCTCGGTTCGCGAGTACATCGACGAGCAAATTGAGATCGCTGTCCGTGCTTACGCGGAGGAGTTCGAGGAGATCTACGCCCGCCACACCAAAGAGAAAATCGCCGAGCAAATCAAGTACTACAAGGACCAAGTCAAGACCACGCAGAATCTCCTGAAGCCCCTCACGAAGGCGAAGAGGGATGCGGAGAAGGCGTATGAGAAGGACAAGAGCGAGGCAAACAAGAAGAAGAAGAAAGCGGCCGACCTGGCGGAGTGGAAGCAGAGGGAGATCGTCGAGGGCAATAAGGAGCAGTTGGAATACTGGCAGAATGAGAAGCCTTCGAGGGCTGGTACCCCGGAGAAGTCTCCTCCCAGGAAGAAGCCTGGAGTGAAGTAGATCCATGCTAATCTACCAAGCGCCTTAAGCTTTATAACTTTTATATCAATAGGATACAATCTGCTTGTAATCCACAGCGCCTACTTTGCCGTCCCTTCAGCCTACAGACTAACCACGATGAGCAACGCACACGACATTTCAACAACGGAGTGGGACTTTGCTGTGCTATCAATACGGACGATTGTCACAGAGTGCGAGTGATGACATGGTGGCCGAGGGTAAAGTGTGAGGTGCTTCTTCCGAGTCGGGATTTCGGCAACCTCCGCCGTCAACCAAGCGCGACGTGATTGGGCGCTTAAGTGAGGGCAGGCAGCCGTCGGCGTTTACTCAGGCTGGGCTACGTTACCGAGCGCGGTTTCTCAGTAGTATAGGAAATTACGGGGAAAGGCCTGGTTGATGTGCTCAGAGGGAGGATGAATAGCCAAACTGAGACTGAGAGCCCCCAACCTTTTCACCGCGCCCTTCAGATCCTCCCTCATGTCAAACTTCGAACCATTTAGCAATCACAGGTCTGGCCTGCATCAAAAGCTTGGCCCAGGCGTCTCGTACGTTTGGACAAGCCTGTCGGGCTCTACACCCAAATTCTGCGGGCTGGACAAGGGTCCAAAAGCGATGATATCGCCTCATCAGCCCTCAGGGCGTACCATTTGCTTGGAGGCCGGAGCTGTGGTCTTACCAAGAGTCCCGGGTGCCTTGGTCGACTAGATGCCTTGCGCAGGCATTGACATTCAGTGGGAGCGGCCGGTTGATCCTGAGACAAACAGGAGCCCTGCCAATGTGATAAACCTGAGCTGCCTTGTGATCGACCACCCATCCGTGACAGCGATGATCACGGGCCACACGATTAACCGCAATGAGCGCCTAATCGAGTCAGGAGTGGGGACATTCCCTGGTTATTTCTCGGACGTGCGACTGTGTGGGTCACTCGCCACATTGTCTATGCGCCTTTACCTAATATTCCAGTATGACCCTTTGTTCCACCATTGTCCCATCTTTGACTTGAAGATGGCGCCAAAGCTTGCGGGTGATATATATGCTGGTCATCGCCGGATGAGCCTCTAGAACGGGCGAGGTAGGTTGAGGCTACCTTAGCGAAAATACACTGGTCAGTGCGCAAGACTACATCGCGTAGAGGAGGGGAAATTGCGTGGGGGCATGGTAGTGTACGTCGACGGCCCCCTTCAACTTTGACACAATACGTTCATGCTGAGGGAGATACCCCAACTTTAAGCCAGCAGCCCGGGATCCGCATTTTTGCATTGCGGGCTCTTTGCGTTCACTGAAGTTAGATCGAACATCGTCATAAACCACGATTCAGGTCCCACTTGGTATTGAGATAGATCGCAAGGTATCAATCGCTAACGCAACGGGCTGACAGACCTGTTGGATGAGCCACCAAGAGTGCCTTGGCCCTCCAGAGTTGAGAGCTCATATGATCGGCGAACAGCATCACTAGAACCATAGGCCGAGAGGATAAAAGGCGAGAAAGTCAGCTCGATTTTCTGTATCAAGCACTTCAGGAACGTACCGCAGTTCCAGCTCGTCTAAGAGCCCACCCCACTCCTTCAAACATTTTCAAGCAATAGCACCCATTGGTACGTTGGAGCTCCTCCTTGTACACACCATGTTCTAAGCCGCCTTCTCCCCGCTTGTCCAGGGAGCCGAAATGGTCGCAATTGCCTTCCCCAAACTCGCCGTGTTGGTCACTGCCCTTGCTGGCTCGTTGGCTTCTGCCAGCGATCCCTACCTCCCTGATGACACCCTCGCTGCGCGTGCCTACCTCGACGACGATATCGATTTGGTTGGCCGCGGCTTCTACGACGACCAGCCCCTTTCCATTCGCGAGTACATCGACGAACAAATCGAGATCGCGGTTCGCTCGTATGCTGAAGAGTTCGAGGAGCTCTTTGCCCGCCACACCAAGGAGGAAATCGCTAAGCAAGTGAAGTACTTCAAGGGAAAACTCAAGGAAGCGAAGAAGATCTTGACCCCTTTGGTGAAAGCGAGGCAAGCGGCGGAGAAGGCGTACGATAAGAACAAGACCGACGAGAACAAGCGGAAGAAGAAGGCGGCGCAGACGGCAGAGGACAAACAGAGGGAGGTTGTTGAGGGAAACCGGGAGCAGCTAGAGTACTGGGAGGGCCAGACGCCTTCCAGAGGTGGCTCCCCCTCAGGCACGAGGTCTTCACCGAAGAAGCCCGGAAAGAAGTAAACGCGTCTTATTATACTTCGGCCTTTCCTTGAGGATAGAATATTGTCTCCATATTACCCTAGCGTCCAAGTTGCGACCCAAGCCACGTCTCCCCCAGTAGAAATACAACATAGACCCCCGGACCGTGCTGAATTACATCCTGCTCGATATTCAGAGAATGCGACGATCGTTGTAGATAGTGGCTTGTACCCTTCGTTGTTGCCGAAAGCTTGACCTGCAAAAGATGGTCTGTTCCTTCGCGACCTTCATTATGTCAGGGTAATTTGGAGAGGGGAATCACGCCGTCGTGCTGTAGCTTCGAGAGATTCAGAGAACGAAGATTGAAATTCGCCGAAGTACACGGGACGACAAGAGGCTAATGTTCCGCGGCAGAGGGCTGAGTCAAGAAATGGACTCGGGGCGGATTGACGCCATGGAGGACGAGAAGGAGTGAGAGCTCGATCACCGGCCAGTGTGGCATTTTCGGCAACTCCCGATAACCCAACGGGCATCACGGCTTGGGCGCCTAGCGATATGGTGATACACGATCTTTGCATTGCTATCACTGCAACAAGAGAAGGTGGAACCACTCGATATCGATGGAAAATAGGACCCACTGGCTCTGCTGTGTGATCCAGGGCTAGTATGGCCCGCTGGAATGCGAGCCTCACTCGAGAACGGACATAGTTACCAAAGGGTTGCACGCTCTCAACATTGAATGTCGTAAGACAGTATGGGGATCGCTGGGGCATTCGCTCCAGTTTCTGATTATGGAGCACGTATAAAACGCGCGTATGAAACACGGAGACCCAGCGAAGATATAACTGATTAAAGCGAAGCGAAGGACGGTTCGCAGGGTGCAGAGCTTGACCCTCAGACACGGAGCAGGGGGGAGCGGGGCCAGTGTCCGTGTACTTGGGGATCTTCCATCTTTTCTGATGTGATATCTTTGGCAACCGGGGGTGGCGTTATCACGTACTAGTACTGCCACTGGCCCGGGCGCTTAATCGATGGTATTTTCCAGAGCAGTCCAGCGGCACAACGCGACGCTGAAGGAAGATACGGTACCACCCCTTATCGTTTCTGCTCTTCATTTTGCTGACTAGGGTACTAGGCAGCATACTCCTGTGTCTATCGGTCTTGGCAGAATCGAGGCGAGTTTGAAACGTTGGGAGCGCCCACTGGCAAACTTACCAGTTGGGAGGAGATTTGTCATGCCATTGAGCGCTCATCGTAACCTAGGGTCTCTCGGGCTGATGCGCTATCTTGTGGCTATGAGGCGAAGACTTCTTACACACCCGACAGGGCGCTTCTGTCATCTTTTCCTGGCAACGGCATGTCGTAATGTCAATCCCACTGTGATGGCGTAAGCATTCATTCCTTCACCTTGCCACTTGTGCGAGAACTGCCCGAGGGAATCGGGCTGGAGGGCCATGGGACCCTGGAGTACTCAATTGCTGCCAGGCCCCTAAGCTTCCATCCGACGTTTCGTCGGGTTACGGGGCTGAGGTCTACGGACGCGGATTCGTCAGTGCAACCCCGCTCGGGCTGCAAGGGTTGGAGGTCTGACGTGCGAGCATCCCGACGCCACAAAGGAATCGCGCAACTCGGTTAAGATTCGATCGCCTCATCGTCAAAGGATCGAATAAATAGGAAGCATGTCTGTGGTCTGAAAATCATCCCCCGGTCCACTCAACCAGCCCACACCAATTAAGACTTCCCGGCGAAGACGCACATTCATTCAAGTACGCCCAGTTCCTTCGTCTGCTCACACTCAGAGTGCTTACATATTACTCAGTACACCTAGTAAAACCATGGTCGCCATCACCACCCGCAAGCTGCAGCTCTTCATCGCTGCCTTCCTTGGAGCAGCCACCCTCGTTTCTGCCCAAGGATCCCACTCCGTCGACACGCTGGCCGTTCGTGGGGTTGGGTTGGACGACAAGGTTGACCTCGTCGGCCGTGGCTACGACGACGAAGCTCTCTCCGTCCGCGAATATATCGACGAACAAATCGAGCTCGCTCTCCGCGACTACGAAGAGGAGGTCCAGGAACTCTTCGCTCGCCACACGCAAGCCGAGATCACCTCCAAAGTCAACTACTTCCGCGCCGCCCTCGCCCGATCCGAACCTCTCCTCCGCCCGGCTGTTCGAGCAGAGCAGGCCGCAAAGAGGGCTTCCGACAGGGCACCGGCGGACCAGGCTTTGAAGCAGGCGCACAGGAAGGCTAAGAACAACGCGGACACCCAGAGGGGTATCGTCGAGCAGGATCGCGAACAGCTGGAGTACTGGCAGAGGCAGAGGCCTTCGCCTTCTCCCGGCAGGTCCCCTTCACCCTCCAAGAGGAAGTAGAGTACCAGTCCCCCACTCCCTAGCACACACACGGTCTAATACCCATCTTCACTCGCCAATCAGTGCCGTGTTAGTTCGCATACCTATTACGTTTGTCACTCTTTATTTATATATAATGGTCTCGTACTTCATGCAGAGTAAAATCGCGTCCATGTCACCTCGTTCCGAAGCTTGCGCTGGGATCATCACATCCCGTTCGTGCAGAGTCGTGAGGGGCCTGCGAGTTAATTTCTCAATTGCGTGGCAGTGAAAGTATCGTGAAACCAGTACATTATGACGATTACTAGACGGACCTCGGGCGATTGTGCAGGTACCCATCCCGATGATATTGTTCAATTCAAAGCCGTCGATAGGGAGTTATACTGGGACGTTCTACTGCGGAGGTATTTGACTTTCGCGCACCCATAGAGAATGGAAATTGGTTCTCTGTGCTTGTAATGGAAAAGTTCGCTCAGCCTTAGTAATGGTATCTACTACCTTCTCACTCGACCCGTTCGGTATGTGCCTAGTGCTATACCTCACTAAGCAGTAACCGCCCCAGGATCGTCGAGTAGCGAGCAGTAAGTGGATGAGGCTGATGGTAGTGAAACTTGACGCAGGGAGAACTGGGGAAGGCAGAGAGCAAGGATGGACATGACGGTTTCAGTGGCGGTGGTGGTGGTCATCCTCGGAGACTGAGTCCCTACGGAATCACTGACGATGCCGACCTTGTTCCTTCGAATACGTAGACCTTCTCATCATGGTGCCTCCGACGGCATCAACGCCAAAACTAGGCACATACCTCATTTTCAACCACTCGACAGACCTCCAGTCTTACCCGAACCGACCTGAGATTGGGGCCATACCCTCATTGCCGAACCCTCCGACGGGGATGGCATCACCCCAATCCCAAATCGATCTGGCATAAGACGGGACTCAGTCAATCGGGATGATGTCGACTGTGCTCGAGCTCAAGTCATGTTCGAGGGGGGTTGTGGGTGACGCACGTAGTTGCTGCTGCGTAGCCACGGTGTGCTACTCCGAAAGGACCACAGCCATCTTAATACGATAGCCTTAATGGATGGGCCACTCTCGAGCGACCATACCTCCAGTATAGCTAGTATGCGTTGCATAGACGTCTGAGGCCAACCACGGCTGCATGCGGACGAACTCGTAAGGTGAGCGAGCGACGCAACAGTGCTAGACGGGAGGACGAAGATAGATTGGACGGAGGTAGAGAGGAGACTGGCGACGACGGCGGTCAAAACCCAAGAACGATCAAGAGGAGCAGGAAATTCAAATTCGCGGACACCCTCACCCTCGGCAACTCCCGGCCCAATCATGGTGAGGAACAGGCACGATCGCAACTTGAACTTGAACCTCCTCCCCCTTATGGCGCTCGTCCCCAGTCCTTGCTCTCACCTGTATCTCGTCTAAAAACATTCAATCAACTGACGTCGGGAGCGAGAACACAGATATCAAACGGTGGTGTTTCCGTTCCCGTAATCCAACGATTCAAGCAGTAAGATCATTTCTATGTAGTTCTTGTGGACATTCTTATTCTTAGCCTTATAGATTTATATAGATTTATATCCGAATACAATTCGGGTATACAAAGATATTCCTTTGCCTAGCTGCCCAGGTCTTCGACGACTCCTCGAGCGTTGTTTGGGGCCGCGCGATGCGTCCGTCTCAAGGCTTTCGACAAAATCTCTAGACTCTGGATACCAGACATGGAACTCCAAAAACTGCGGCATATTGTAACGTAAAAAACGAATATTTGGGATGCGTACGAAAAACCATGTGGATACTTTGGCGGTATGTATTTGTCACGTATAGGTACATGGCGCCCCAAATCGTGCTAGGCTCCGGATACCGTAAAGATGCGATCGGTAAGGAGACTTCAGAGTGTGGGGGTGAGGGGAAGATATAGATGGAGACAATCCAGTGCGGCTTCAGTGGTGCACATTGGTTGGAGTTCTCGGCAAGCGTAGGAGGATTATAAGATGGACAGAAGGGATGAGTGGGGACGTTCTCCGTCTGTTTGTCTCGGCGGAGTAGTAAGCATGCAACACAACAGGCCGCGGCATCTGCCCTATGGCTCGGAGCTCACCTAGTCCCATTGGCTTGGGGTCCATCGAAATCTGCGTGAGGGACTCATGGTCCCCTTCCTGGATCTGCGATTTCGGTCGTTGAATAAGCTTAGGGGTATCGCGTCGCTCGCACACTCAGCTTTGAATGGTTAGTAGATTGGTATCACATTTGGCCGGATCATAACGTGTGTCAAACTCATGCGAAAGGCGCGTATGTATCTGCCCCATGACGTCGACGGGCGCTTATTGTTGACTTGATGATCGGACCACAGTTTTAGCCCGCCCAAAACCTTCTGATGAGAACTCGTTACTAGTATACTTACCTGTAATCGCCTTTTGGAATAGGTGATGGCCTCGCTTGTAAGCCGCCCAGCGAATGGTCGAGATCCAAGGCGAATGGTGACGATGTTATGGCAGGGCTGACTGGAATCGTCTGCAGGAGACCGTCGATGGCGGTATTTTCATGATCCCTAGTGGGTAAGGGACTGGAACGACAAAGGAAGTGTGATTCTACGTGACGGAAAATGCCAGTGTGGTACTTATATTGATTCTTCGATGTCGCCTCAATACCTGGCTTCGGTACACCGATGGAACTTCAATTCAATTTAACGATGGCTAAATTTGGGATTTCCTGACCCTAGTTACCCAGGGTACAGGGCGCCAGGAGCCTTCTCCTCCAATTGGCTCGTGTGGGGACTCCCAAGCTGGGAGATGAGCTTGATTAGAGTTCGAGGGTGCTTATAAGCCGCTGGTCTGAACCCAGACGCCTCCCATCGATATCTAGGTACAGGGGTTCACCTGGTACTCCGATTCATCCCCTCGCTTCCGCTAGTGTTGTCCTAAATTACGTACAATCCACGATGTCTCTCGACAGGGTATGCCTCCTCCTGGATGGTTACCGGCAGAACTGACACTCACACCAAGGAGGAAATCGCAAACAAAATTGCCCATTGGACGGAAAAGCTTGCTGAAGTTAGGCCCCTCCTCAGGCCCGCTTCTAACGCGAGGAGGGCAGCAGAGAACGCGTACAGGGCGAATCCGAACGACGAAACTCTGAAGAAGAAGTATAAAAAGGCGAAAACGGAGGAGGGGGGGATAAGGAGCTCAGTCGAGCACGCCGAGGACGAACTCGATTTTTGGCAGGGCCAGGCTGCTTCGGGATAGCCATGAGACGCACCCATCGCCAAGAGAAAGGAAGAGAAGAGTTCGATATATTTACAGGAAACGCTCCGCGGCGCCTATCACCTTTCGTTCTCTTGGTCTTGCGTTGGTCCTGCCTTTGCCTACCCTGTACTTCCTCCCCCTTTGTACGAGATACCCTATATCCGGCCGGCTCCCATCTTTCGAGCGTGTTGTTGCTAGGGTAGCTGAGTTCAACCACCCTGGATGAACCACGTGGGGACCGAGTCGAGTCTATCAGGACGAAGAATCTCGATGCTCGCGAAAGCTTTCTAGTCAAGAGCGTCCTAGTTCGAGAGGAGCGACATCCAGAAGAGTGGTGAGGTGAGTTCCGTACAGTCACGAACGTCGATTGAGATAAGAGAAGGGATTCGGTAAGCCCACGACACAACGACGCCCGAACGACCTGAGGTTCGAGCACGGGGCCGAAGAGACGAGAAGACAGCGGCACAGTGAGATGGGGGGAGGTTGGAGGTACGCCCCAAGTGACAAATTAGATAGTCGAGCAGATCGCCAGCGCATACTATTTGATTTAGTCGAGAGGTGTACTCTCGACTCTCGAACGCCGTGCTTCTGGAGCGAGAATGTCGAACGGAGCCCACTCGTACACGGCACTCCCGCACGGTCATAGATCAAGATTCATTCTAGGCCATTGAAGACACAGAGATCGGCATCCTCACCTCTCCTAGAGCGCATTGGGGGCGGTACGAAATTCGAGTTCATCCCGAGAGCCTTTCAGGAGCAGCCAAGATTGGTGCCGAGTAGGATGGATCCGAGCATGGTTTCGAGGTGTCTCAGAGCGTGGACGGCTGGGGGAACTTGCAAAGAGGGATAGATGAGCTGGTGGTGGTGGTGGTGGTGGCGATAGTGGCGTGTGTGTGTGTGACGTTCCGGGGATGGAGGTGGTGGTTTGGAGGCAAAGAGCCTAACCGACCATCGCAGCTTGAAAATCACCTCGGCAACCCCCGAGCCAATTAGAGGCGGGCGCCTACCCCTCCCCTTCTCTCAGCTCTCTCTGTGGTGGTGACTAAGGTATTCTGTAAATAATCAGAGGCGCTGCTAAATGGGGGGTCGACGCACGGTACCTTCATCCACAACGCTAGTACTAGTAGCACTCCCCACTCCCCCTTCCCCTCAAACCCTCGCACCCTCGCACCACTGAGAACCATCTTATACCAGACCCAAAGGGCTGAGACCCTCGCACCGCCCACGAAACAATTTCGCGAGAGGTACGGGGGTCCCAGCGATCTGGGTTCAAGATAAGGCAACATTCAATTAAGCGCACGGGAGGACGGTGGTATGGGGTGAGCGTCGATCGCGGCTAGTAGGAGGTAGTAGTCGACTTGTACGAGGATCGCGGAACCGGTTACCGAACGAAGAACCTGAGAAGGTGGAGGGAAACTCAAAGGTGGAGATACATACAACGTAGACTCGAACAAGGTATTATATATATACGAGGAACGGAGGCGGACAGGGAGGCGGACACCTATTAGAGGCGGACGTTCACAATGGCCTGGGAGGCGAACATATATGTATACCAACACGGATCTCAGACAGGGCTGACCGTTTCGGTAGGTCGGTGGCTACGGCCCATGGGATCCACGTCATGACATTCATTGAGGCCCTCGGGCAAAGTCAGAGAAAATGGCGATACCAATGTGGCGCTGGGGATGCCTGGAGAGAGGTGGAACCCAGCCTCCATCGAATGTACGCACATATGTTTCGCCCTTTGCTCTGCTCTGGGTCTGTTACGGTCAACCTCTTCCCAAGGCGCATCATATGGCTTGAACGACCACAGCGGACGCGGAGAGTCATCTCCGCGCTCGCTGCGCTTGTGTCAGCCCAAAGAAGTGTTGGGAGGCAGGCGAGCCGCTAGACGTGTTTACAAATAGAGCGTGAAATGGATGGTGTGGCGAATTCGGGGGTGGGATCATATATTCAATCGAGGGTGAGTAGAGGTAAGGGTGAAGTCCTTACCTTCCTGTACCCAACCTCGCATCGCCCTCCTCGAGGGGACGAATCCACGATGTGCAACGCGAACCCAGCCACCTCCCCCCAGTTGTTTTGGAGCGGAACGACCACATCGAACGCAAAGACCAATCTCCGCATTCGCTGTGCTTGTGCCACCTCAAAGGATGGGGGGAGGTGGACGAGACGCTTGACGTGTCCACGGGGGGTGCGTAGGAGAGTCGTAACGTCGACTTCGGGTGGCCCGTCAGCAGCAACTCCAGTAGAAAGCAGGTCGTTGCGCATTTGCCTTGAATACCATCTTCACATCTCCTCAATATTCATAGATCCTCCTGATCTTCTCGCCACACCTACCCACCCTGAGACACTCCCTCCCCCATCTGGGCTCAGTGATAAGTCGTCGATAAATCCTATCCATCCATCCGTTCGCGAAGGAGGGGCAAAGGCAAGCGTAGACCCCCGCACCGCCCACGAAACGACTTTCGGGGGCGGTACGGCGGTCTTCTACCGACTTCCTCCCCTCGCGGACGGAAGTGCGCTCATCGGAGCTGAAGATGACGATGGGGCATACAGTGAGTAAGATGGCCCGGGTGTTGAGCGTGGCTGTGGTTCGGGCTGCTCACACCTCGCGTCACTAACGATCCGAGTCGCCGACCCTCAAGTACCTATACCTATGTCAGCGAAAAGCAGGATCATTGCGAGTGTAAGCAACATGTAGTACGTCGCCTTTACCTGTACCTGGACCTTCGCCTACCCCGGCCTCGCGACCTCGAACCCCCGCCCTTCACCACAAGATCCCATTCACCCACCACTTCCACTGACGACCAAGGTGGATAGACCCCCACACCGCACACGAAACGACTTTCGGGGGAGGTATGGCGGTCTTTCCCCTCTTCGTCGGCAGTGGAAGACGTTCGGACTCCAGGGCTGATAATAGGATAGTCCGCACTGACGATAGGATCCTATGGGATGGGCGTTGGGTGTAGCCCGTACCGCGCTGCACGGCTCGGTGCGGTTCGTTGGCGGTTCGGGCTGCTGACACCGTCAGTCGAGGGCAAGGAAAGGAACTGGTTGGATTAAGTACACACCACCTGCGCACCACCCACCTGGGAGCCCCTGACTCCTGAGTCGAACTTCGAGCGGACATGCGTCACGCTCCAATTCATCCGACTCGAGGAGGTCGGCGTATGTGAGAAACCCAGTCCACGTCGTCGTCTTGCCTACCCTCACCCTCACCCTCCCCGAGGTTAGAATTCGAACTGAGATCGAGAATCGAGATCGTCGCGATCACGCTATCGGCAAGTATGTGCACGTTCGCGTATACGTACCCGAGGCCGGGTAGCTAACACGTACATGGTACACACGGGTTCGCGTCGAGGCCGGTGAGAGCGAGGAGACGCTTTACCAAACACGGAGTACGTACTTACTGCGTACCGGGACTGCGAAGCGGGAGGCTGGAGTCCCTTTAACCGAGCCTGTGGTTGGACCCTGAGGCCTGAGTCCTGAGTAGGGAGTGATTGGCTGAGTAGCAAGCGAGTGAGCAAGTGAGTAGCGCTCGGCGGCGGTACGACCCCGTGGCCTGGCCATGTAGGGGTACTTACTTCGCGTCGAGATTCGAGCCCGGTTGGAGGTCGGTCGCGCTGGGGGTAGATACCAGTGACTCAGGGCGGGAACGGTATCAGCGGAGCGTAAGCGCCTCTTGCCGCGGGCGTCGTTGAGATTGGATATCGGGACGCTCATGAACCAGCGCTGAGGAGGAGGACTTGGGTTGGTGAGATTAGATTAGGTTTCGAGAGGTGATATTAAGTACCAGGTTGACGAATGGTAGGCATACCTCGAGCATCCCTTGAACCTGGATGGTCTCGCATTTTGCGAAAGCGAGAATGGGGCTTGTGTGGAGGGGAGGGGGGGAGGGCGTAGAGGCTTTAACGTATGCGAGGTCTAGGAGCGGGTGTTGAGCGGGGTAGATATGGGTGTGGAGTCCGGGGCAGCTATAGGTGGGCTGGTGCGCCGTATGCGCGTATCGCGCTCGCGAAGATCGTGTGAGTGTAGATCCCGCTCGTGAAGATCGTTTCGAGCGTGTATTATCCCGCTCGAGGAGAACCCGAGGAGAATACTTCCATATCCCGTCGGTGTCGGCATGGTGTGCACGAGGGAATCGAGGCCTCCATGCGAAAATCGAGTGGGTATACCCTGAGTGGGCGGCTGAGTTCTGGTATGTTCTATATATCGTGCTTGCGAGGGGTCGTTGACTCGTTCCGGGTGTGTGTACCGGTCCAGGGGAAGCCGAGGAGAACACTTCCAAGCCCATCCTCGACCGTTGACCGTGTCGGCATAGTGGACACCCGACGGTCCTTCAGAGGACGAGGGAATCGAGGCGTCCATGAGAAACCCGTCCGTGGGCGGGGAGATAAGATTACGCTATGCCGTGTGCCGTGTGCCGTACCCCCTGGCCATGGGATCGCTGATCGTGTTGGTGTTCAAGTTGGTGTTGTAAGTATAATGGAGGCGCGCCCACTTGGTACCCACAAACGATGATTAGGGGTGACTAGCTAGTAGCCACGCACACACTGATACGAGGGTGACTAGGCACAGGCGCCCACACGATACAGCGTCGAAAGTTTAAGCTCGCGGTGGCGGAGGGGGACTTGAAGTCCGCGATGATGGGTGGGATCGTCTGTGGGGGTGAGAGAGGTGGGGTAAGTAAGGAGAAGTATACAAGCGGGGAGGGTCTAAGCCTCGAGGATCGCAAATCCCGACGGGGGTGAGGTCTGTGTGCGCTACGAAGGTGTGAGGGTGGAGTGGAAACGACCTGTGCTGTGTATATCGTTACGCGTTACGGATGATTCAGAGGCCTAGAGAGGGGATGGGGATGGGGATGGGGAGAAGAGAAGAGAAGAGAAGAGGAGAGAACAAGGGCGGGTATAGGTTAATCGTATGATGTAGAAGACGATTACGGGGTTTACGTATCGAGAGAGATTGCGTCGGAATCAGGTTCGAGAGAGAGAGAGAAAAGAATCGGAATCAGCCGAGGGAGAGAAGAGAAGAGAAGAGAGAAGCGAACCCCCCGAGTCATGACCAGGCTTCAGATCGGCGGCGCCTGTGGCTTTGAGTCAACTTTGAGTCAACTTTGAGTCGAAGTGGGATGAGATCGTTCCCACCTGCGAGGATTCGGAGGAATGAATGAGATTGGCGGGGAGGCGAAATGAATGGAATTAGAGGAATGAATGTAAAAGGCGAAAACGGGGCTTAATCCCGGACGTGTGTGGAATCCTCTGGCGCCTCGAGCTGCCACAACCAATCGCACGAAAGCCTCGTCAATCCGGCCGTCGTGTCAAGCTAGCGCTTTCAAGGCTCGGGCACGAGATACGAGATGCGAAATGAAAAGCGTCCCCACCGTCAGATGCAAACGGCAGTGACACACGAGTCTCGAGATGAAAAACGGCAATTGCGGGAGAGGGAGATGGACAAGGATGGGATGGAAGTCATGAGGCCATTCAGAGGAGGAGGAATAAAGGAGCTGCCTGTTCGAGGGTCCACAAACGAAGTGACCAAACGGGAAGTGAGGCTCGCTTCGTTGATGGCTCTCGTCGGCGTACGTGCGCCTTTTCCGGCGGGGCCGAGGGTCCTTGTCTTGCGATCTCTCCTCTGTATTCCTCTCTATAAGAGCCTCAGCGAGCTACTCGAAGTTAAGAGACGCTATAGAGGAATGAAAGAAGGCACGTACGCAGGGGAGGAAAGGGACGAAGGGAAAGAGGAGGGAAACCCGGCCGGGGTGCGATCCAAACCAGGATAAGGAGCCGGCCATAAGCGGAACAAGAGATGGGGGTTCTGATATTGATGCCCTATAGATATAATAAAGACCGCTCTCCTTCACAGCTTTTCATCTCCCTGTTTAGATTTCCTCCTCGCCTTCTCTTTCCTTATCGTCCCGTCTCCTTGTCTCTGCTCTTTCCTCCTACGAAAACTACGCCTTGAGCTTACGGCCGAGCGCGCCCGTCCGTCTGTTGTTTGAAAGCGGGATCCATCTCTCCAAACGAACGCAAGAAGACTCGACGAACGCAAGGAAGGAAGACTCGACGATGCCCGCACTCCGAGGCGTAAGCGCCATGGCCCCCCGCGCCCGGCGTCGTTCCTCCATCTTCAGCCCCGCCAAAGCAGGCATCTACGCCCCGCCCTCCTCCTCTCTTCTCACATCTCACTCTCACTCGCACGCACAATCGAACTCGCACCCAAACTCAAACTCACACTCAAACGCGCACTCGGCATCCGGGATGACCTCGTCGCACCTATCGCACCTGACCCCCCGACCCATCAGCTTCGCGCCGAACGTGACCCCTGTTACGTTCACAGCATCGTCGTCGGACGAGGAGGGGGGCGCGGACCTCTCAGACTCGAATACGCCGCCTCTCTCGCCTGGCGCTGGGGCTCAGGTGTGTACTACTCCCCTACCCTCCCTTCCTCCACCTACACTCCCCCACCCACCCTCTCTCATCAACACACGATCCTAACTAACACCCACCCCCTCCCAGGCCAAACTCTTCCCCCCAAGCTCCGACCCCGCCCCGCCCCCGCAGCGCAAGCGCTGCCCGCCCGGGAAGCGGAGGAGCCAGGGATATATCCCGCGCCCGCCCAACGCGTTCATGCTCTTCAGGGCGGACTTTGTCAGGCAGAAGCATGTCCCGGGGAGTATTGAGACGAATCATGGGAGTTTGAGTAAGATTATCGGTGAGTGTCTTCTCTCGCTCTATTACGGTGATCGATTCCTTTCGACGCTCGTCTTCGTTTCTCGTTTTCACTTCGGTGTTGCCCGCCCATCGGTGCGGATCGTCCCACCTCACTCGTGTAGAGGAGGACAGCGCCCCCATCCTGCTACCCCGCGACCCTGATTGATCCATATCACACCGCTCGTCCCCTACCTTATCGCACGCGGGGTCTGCTGATGTCGGCGTTAGTGGGATTCCCATTCGTCTTTCTCCCTCTTCTCTATTTCTGTTTCTGTCTCTATTGCTCGCTTTCTGTGTTTCTGTGTTTCTATTCAGTCGTTCGTTGGGCTTTTCCTATTCAATCGTTCAGACGACTTCTCCATTCAGTCGGTCATATGATTCGTTCCTTCGTTCGTCTTCAATTGTTTTGGTTGACGTTCGATTCGTTCGTTGGGGTATTCCCAATTGTTCGCCCTCACACCTTTCCGTTCCTGGGGACGTCTTCCCGTGGCGGTATCCTTGTCTCGCCTGATCGATCGTACGAGGGCGTTCCCACTCGCCCTTCTATGGCACCATCGGCTGTGTGCCCGGACGGACACTTGACATTCTAGAACGGGGCACCTGAGGACACCTGATGGACCGATGCATGGAAGAATGCGTTCACGGACACCTGATGGATGGAAGCCCTTCCAAGCCACCTGTCGAGGATGGATTTGGGCGGTTTCGCCGGGTCGACCCGGGTGTGTGGGGGTCATGGGACCATGTGTGGAATGTTAGGGGGTCTCTGTGGAATGTTGGAGGCGTTCTGCGGTGGGATCGTCGATTTGGGTGGTGTGGCGGGGATGGGGGAGTAAGGGTGATGCGACGGGGATGAGGGAGTAAGGGTGGTGTGATCATGAGCGGGCGCTTTCGTTCGTCTTCGTCTTCGTCCTGCGGGCGTTTCTCGTGTTTTTCGTTCTTTCTTGTTTCTATTGCCCTTCTTTCTTCTTTCCTTTTCTTATCTTCCCCTCTTTCTCCAAACCCCTTTACCCTTCGATACCACGAACCTAAGCTAACCACCCTTTCCCCCCTCCCTCCCCTCCTCTACCACAACAGGCAACTGCTGGCGCTCCCTCCCCCTCGACGAGAAGAAAGTGTGGGAGACCAAGGCGAAGCACGAGAAGGCCGCGCACAAGATTGCGTACCCCCACTACAGGTTCAAGCCGGTGCATAATAAGGGTAAGAAGAAGGGGGTTGAGTTGGGTGGGTCTTTCTTCCTCTGTTTCTCTGTCGTTTCACCGAGGTCTCGCGCTCGGTGCAGTGCCCCATGGAAAGAGCGCTAGCTGACGATAACGCGTCCCCGTAGGTCCAGCTACGGCGCTCGCGAAGGGCACTGGGGGGAAGGTCACGTCGAAGACCCCGAACGGCGCGCAGGAGAGCTTCGAGGAGGAGATGAGGTGCGAGGAGGTGACGCAGCTCCTCCTCCAGGGTCTGAAGGGCGAGGAGCTCACCACGGCGCTGCGGGAGCTCGAGAAGCGGAGGCAGGTCCCGTCTTCGCTTGACCACCAGCAGCTGAGTCAGCTGGGGGTGTACGGTGGTGGTGAGCCCGGGGTTTATGGGCAGGACGGTTCTGGGGGAGGGTATGGAGAGGGGGTGTATGGAACCCAGGATCCCTACGGCCACCAAGAGGTCTATGCAGCCCAGCAAGAGGCGTTTGGAGGCGGATCGTATGTGGACTACTCGAGGGGCGCGACGCCGAGTACGGCGGGGAGTATCCCGTTCACGGCGATGAGCGCTCCGCAGCCTACGTACCCTGTGAGTTCGGTGTTTGGGTTGGGAGGAGGGGTGGGAGGGGGAGGGGGCCAGCCGTCCTTGTTTATGCAGAGGAGGCCGAGTAGCGTTCCGGCGATCCCGACGAACTTTGGGATGGGGTGGGCGCAGGACTTTGCGATGCAGGATGAGGCGGGGGTGGGGGGGTATGGGGCGTTCCATGCTCAACAGCAGCAGCAGCAGGCGGCCACGAGGACCGGCTCGAATGAGCAGGGGACGGGGATTGATATCCCGAGCGTTCCGTTCCTCCCCCCGCCCTCGAGTGCGGGGCCTGTGCCGATGATCTCGGGATTCGCGTCGGCGGGGTCGTCCTCGGCTTCTGGGTTCCCGTCGGCGTCGTCTGGGGGTATGTCGTCTGCGGGCTTCGCGTCGTCGGGCTTTGCACCCTCGTCATCTTCCGGACTTGGCTTCGCGCATGCACCATCGTCGACTTCGTCCGGACTTGGCTTCGCGCATGCAGGAGGGGCGCTGACGGACGCGTACGGGCACCGGATGAGTCTGAGTCAGCGGATGGCGTTTGGGCAGAGGCGGAGTTCGTCGGCGGGGGCTGCGTTTGGGGGGATGAGGGGCCAGGGGTGGGGGATGGGCATGGGCATGGGGATGTGGGGGTCGTCTGGTGGAAGTGCCGTTGATGTGGAGGGGTTTAGTTGGCCGCCGCCGCAGGAGATTCAGAGAGATGAGAGGGAGTTGCCGGAGGCGGATTTGAGTTTGTTTAATCCGAGTTTTTTGAGTACCGGGACCCTCGGCGTTCAGCAAGTTGAAGATGTGGGTCCGACGGTGGGTGGTGTGGAGGAGGGGCAGGGACAGGGGCAGGGGCAGCAGGGAACGACGCCGAGTCCGCAGCATTGTTTTACGACGAGTGAGTTGTATCAGCATCTTCCCCAGCAGCATCAGCATCAGCAACAGGCGCAGCAGGAGTTGGGTCCGTTGGATTTGGATTCGATTGCGCCGAACGCTACGGTGGTTGGTGGTGCGGGGCATGGGCATACGCATTCGAGTCATCCGTCGATGGAGGGTGTGGCGTTGCAGTTCCAGCCTGGGCTTGATACGTCGGTGCAGTTCCGGCCGACGCTTGATACGTCGAGTATGGGAGGAGGCCAGCAGCAGCAGGGACAGCAGCAAGGACAGAGGGATGCGAGCCCGGTGGAGCAGTATGAGCAGATGTATTTGGCGGAGAGGGGCCAGTATGGGGTTGGGACGGGGATGGGGGCGCAGTATGAGGGAGGGGTGTATGATATGGCGGCGTATGCGGCTGTTTATTGAGGGGCGGGTGGGAGAGGGTGAACGAACTGTAGACTGTGGATGGTAGAAGGGAGAGGAGGTGATGAATGTTTTTGCTTTGGATCGTGTTTTGGATTTGGATCGTGTCTTGTCTCATTAGCCCACACCCCCAACTGTAGCCTTAGCCTGTCTCGTGTTCTCCTATTTTATGTAGCGATACGTATTTAATCGTGTGTCTTTGTATCTCTTGTCTGTTCTCGTCTTTCTTGCTCCTCTCCCCTTTCATCCTTCCTGTGATCGTTATGTGCGTTCCGGCGCAACGTATACCTTTATGCTTTTACGCTTTATGACCCTTGGGACTGTGTCCCTCCCTGTCTTCGTTCCCTCACCCCCCCCCCCCTCAACCGTCGATTCAAAAGTCTGGATTTATATCTTTATACCTATAGCTCCGGTTTCTTCTTCATGCCTCTTGCTTTCGGTTTCTTGATACGAATGCTTCGTACGATCTCATACCAACCCCCCACTTGTAGCCTTAGTTGTCCGAGTCCCTCGTGTCTATATAACTTTTCTTGATTTGTGATATATCTATCCGTCTGTTGTTTATAAAATCTGATTTGTGCTTTTGTTGTGCGTTGGAGATTGAATGGGCATGATGCGACGGAATTTGGGGAAAGGAACGAGGGAGAGGGGGATGTGAATGTGAGACCTAGGTCGGGAGTTGCCGAGGCTCAATATTCAATGTTTATGATTTGAAACCTGACTTGTGCTCCTTTCCTCTCGACCACCACCGTCTGGCGCCATCTCGTTGATCCCTGGTACAGGATCGTGCTTGGACCCATGCTACCTCCTCCACGGCTAGGCCGATGCTCCGAGGGCGATCTATCTTGGACGAACATTGGACTTTCCTGCTCGATGTCGACGATCTGGGACTCTCCGACCAATGCGACTCGAGTAACCTCTCTGATTCTACCCAACTCTTTCTCCATCCTCCCTCGGTATCGCCCAGGATCGACTTCCCATGCACTCTCCGCATTTGAGTCCGTGCTGGGGGGTACGTGTGCATGGCGATCCCAGTGGCGCCGGGAGATGTTGATGGGGGGTAGGCAGGGTGGTGTGTATTCCGTGATTCGGAGAGGGTGTTTGGGGTTGGGGCTGGGGCTGGGTTGGGCAGAGTTGTCCTCTCTTTCTCTTGCCGGTATTTGGGTACCGCCTTGGAGGCACTTACAGTTCCCGCGGATCGCGTTCAACTCACTGCCGGGTCGCTCCGCGTTGCTTGTGTCTAGCTTGGTCGCCAACCTCTTTTGACGACCGTTACCTTGCACTCGGATGCGCCTACGGTGGAGCGGTGTGGGTCTCTGTGTCAGTCGACACGATCCCTGCACGATACAGGAACGCACGAGAGTCTAGGATGTACTGCTCTAAGCGTGGCCACCGGAGTCTCGAGTCAGCCTGAAACTTCTCACTAGGAGCGTCGTGATGCTAGCGGTCGGTATATCGCCGTCGCTGGGTCCGCGTCACTTGTGAGCCAGCTGAGGAACGGCTTGAGTCAGTGTCTTCGCGATGGGGCAGTGCATGTAGATTCTTGGTCGAACCCTCTCAGTTTGGTCTTGCTCTTCTCTTTCCGTCGGTTCTGCGGTATTTCGCGGTCGCCTGTTCACATAGGCCCCTCTTCTTGGGCGAGGGCGACAAGCATTACCCAAGCACCATTTCCCTTCGGTCACTCGGACCAATCCTCGCGTCCCTTACCACAGCATACCGGATACACAATCTCGCTGGAGTCGTGATGGAATATTCAGGCCGAATAATTGAACTACGCTAACCCAACTCCAGGAGAAAAGGAGCCTCGAGAAGGATGGACGGAGAGAACATGCATTGAAAATGGGTGCCGAGGAAGGACAGGGAAGACTAGCGCAACACTGGGGAACGAAATATTAAAGATATGGTCCAGTGCGTGGCGTCAATAGGGTGAGCTTTACTTCTTCCTCCCCTGGGGCGATCCCTTGGCAGGTGAGGGAGACCTGGACGGCGTCTGGCCCTTCCAATACTCCAACGACTCCTCGTTATGCTCGACTTGGCCCCTCACCCCGTCCTCATGATTCTTCGCCTTCCTATACGCCTCCTTCAGCGCTGCATTGCCCGTGTTCGCCTTATACGCCCTCTCCGCGGCCTTTCGGGCGTCGACAGCGGGCTTGAGGAGGGGCTTGGTTTCGGCGAGCTTGCGTTTGAAGTAGTCGATTTGCTTGGCGATCTCTTCTTTGGTGTGGCGTGCGAAGAGTTCTTCGAAGGAGTCTTGGTAGTCCCGTAGAGCGAGCTCGATTTGCTCGTCAATGTACTCACGGACGGAGAGGGCGTCGTCGTCGTAACCGCGAGCGGCGAAGTCGAGGTCGTCATCGAGAGAGAGCCCGCGGAGGGCGAGCCCGTCAACGGAGTGGTAGCCTTGAGCAGCAACCATCGTCGCCGGGACGATGATCGCTGCGATGAGGACCGCGGCTTTAGAGATGGTGATATGGACCATTGAGAGAGGTGTCTGTGTGTGGGACGCTGTGAGACCGTGGGAGGTCCAGGTTTGACAGAACGGCGCACCAAGTATTTAGTGAAGGAAAGGCTGGGAGTAGAGCTGTGCGAGTGGGGACTGAGGTTGTTGGTTGTAGATGTTGAATGCGACCTAGGCGGCGAATGTCCCCCATTTTATACTCTCCAGGATCCAAGTCAAGCTACTTGGGGTATTCGAGAGTTCCAAGGGAGAATGAACTTGGACTCGTTACAATTGACAATGATCTTTGGAGACACATGCGCCTTGATAATGCGGCAGGAGAGCCAAATGTCTTGGTAGGCGCCCATTTGTTATTGGCAGGTGCCAATCCTGTTACGAGAGTAACCTCCAGGGCACGAACTTTGTCTCAACGAAGTAAAAAGGGGGGATCAGCCCGCGAAACCCTTGTACTCCACGGGCGCTTGATTTCTTACTAACATTCAGGCAACCGGCACAGACGGTGCTGTGCACGCAACAGGTTAAACTCGTCGGTGTCCTTTGCGTGCGGAGAGACCCCAGTTGTTTAGTCTCTTATACACTGCCCTCGGCCCTATAATAAATGCCAAGTGACAATGGTCTTACAGTGCTGTAGTAACTCCATGGGTGGACTCGCCTGAAACAACTACTCCGTTAAGCGCCCGCGCCAACGGCAAAGAACACGCCACATGGGGTTGTCAAAGATACGACTCGGACCGACACATTGCTCGCATAATGAAAGATGGAAGATCACCAAGCCCACGGTGTACACTCCACAGGGATCGCGATGCCCATCCTCCCTCCCCCTTCAATCCGTCCGAGGATCAAACACGTATCCCTGCTATGGGCGGGTAGATATGGTCAGGAATCCCTCTCGGTCCACTTTATTCTTAGGCACCCACTTGGCACAGCGCCCAAGCGTTGTGCGCACATTTTTGCTACGGACCTCGATCCCCGGTGACGTACAGATTGCGCGATCGTCGTATCTGTTCCATGTTACAATATTGGCTCACCAAGCACTGGAAGCGCTCGCCATGATCGACAGGGCCACTATGCGGGTCTGGCCCTCTCAAAACCTGAGGCTTGGTCCTATATTCACAGCAGCCCGAGTCGTGATTCTGTCGTTCTGCAAGAATTAATGGGCCGCTACCGAGGCAGAACCCAACCTAGCTAACGTTAAGCGCCCAGCATCTGCAATCTTATCGGGAGTTGCCGAAGATCCCTATCACGGAGCGCTCGCTCTTTCTCTCGTCAACCACGTCGTCAGTCCGTTCTCAGATCATTTCGCCATTCCACCCTCGGCTTCAAGGCAACAACCCCTCGTCGTCCCGTGCACACCGGCGGATCCTCGGGCCTCACATCCCACCGCTCCTAGTCACTCCTTCTGCCCATCCGCCATGTTGAACCATCCCAAAGCCACCCTCCGCCCCTCCTTCTGTTTCAAAACCGCTGCCTTTTGCCGTCCCACCAGCCTTTAAGAGGGCTTCGGCATGGTGACGGTGTCATCGATAGCCATTGAATTAGGTGAAGTGCATCGACGGTGGCATACAGTGGGTGAATAAATAATAGTCATAGATAAACGAATATACCACTTGTTGGCAAAGGGTGGGGGGTGTTAAACCAGTGAAAACGTGCTAAAGAGGGGGTAGGGTGCCTACTTCTTTCCCTTGCCAGCTGGCGAAGGGGGAGGAGAAGGTCTCTGCGCCCTCCAGTACTCGAGTTGCTCCTGATTGTACTCGATGATACCTCTCTGGGACTGCTCCGCGTTCTTTGCCTTCTGCAACGCGGTCCTCAAAACTTGGTTCTGCTGATCTCGGTTGAAGGCTGTCTCTGCCCTCCTCCTAGCCGCGGTCAAAGGGGCGAGGAGTGGCCGAGAGCTTGCAAGTGCGGTGGTAAATTGGGTGATCCTGGCGTTGATCTCCGCCTGGGTGTGGCGAGCGAAGAGTTCCTGGATCTCTTCTTCGTAGTCGCGGAGGGCGAGTTCGATTTGCTCTTCAATGTACTCGCGCACGGAGAGCTGGTTGTCGTAGCCTCGGATAGCGAGCCCGTCGACGGAGTATGAGCCTTGAGCAGAAACGAGGGTGACTGCTCCAAGGAAGGCGGCGACTAGGAATTGCAGCTTGCGGTTAGCGATGGCGACCATGGTTGTGGGAGGTGTGCTGGGTGATATGTGAGCCTCCCGAAGGGAGGAAGTACAAACTGGGCCTACGGGGATGAGTGTGTGTCTTCGCCGGGAAGTACTGGGTACGGTGTTGGTGAGCTGAGAGAGAGGGCTGAATGATGGTCTCAAGTTCTCGAAAATGGGCACTATTTATTCGACAGCGCTATACCCCGTGTTCGTGCAATGCGAGGATCGCCTCTCCCCCCAGTTGGGACATTTGACTTTGGAATCCGTGCGTTCTGCACCATATCTCTATGCCTTCGTGCCCGAGAGGGGTTGAATTGAGGCGAGAACTGCCATCAACTTGGGCCGACCGCGGGAGACAGGAGACTGACAGGAGCCTCGTACGCGCAACAGCGTAGGGGCTCGTGCAACAATTGAATTGTCAAGACTCCCAACGCCTTCGAGCCCGAGACGCACTCAGGCGAGACTCGCGAGAGAACAGAGGAACGACAAAGTGGAATCTCTGGATCATCAGTATCATTTTGGATCACCGATACGGCATTCCATGGTCTCGCACATATGGTTCGCAGAGGATTGTTTGCGGAACTCCCATCGTAAAATTATCAGGGAAACGTCGGTCTCGATGGAACACAAATGGCACATCTGACCGAGAGACCCTTGGTGGCTGAGTCCATTGCAACCTTGTCATACCTTTCTCGAGTAGCAATTGGCACCACGAAGGTATGCTGTACCTAGATACTATTAAAATATCCTTTCCTTTTGGAACTAGTAGTGAAGCCACAGAATACCGATAGTCGTACGATTCTGTTCGTGACCCTCTGAGGAACTCTGCGACCAGAGCGAGCTATGGCAGGCGCCGATGACGATTAATCGCGCCCTCTCTAATTGTCGTCGATATGGTATATGAGAGATCATCAAGTGGCTTGGATGTTTTGAAAGTTAACGGTATTATGCGGCTCGTGTAATTACCTGAGATGAGTCGAGAAGGGAGCTGTTGTCTTTTACAACTTCGCCCGCCATAGTTCTTCTAGGAGTTCCCCAGTCCTAAGAAGAAGAAGATACAACAGGGATGCGTGAATAACCGTGTCAATTGGGAATTAGGCGCCCGCACTCCATTGGTCGGCGCAGACCGGATCGCTGCATCTTAAACCGATCATCATCTTTACCACAAGCCTTAACCACCGTCACGCTTCGCCACCTCTCCCTGGAACCGGCTCGGTATGACTTCACTTGGACTCGACCGGGGGGGAATCGATGGACCCCCATTGCGAACAGACATGGATTCTCAACTGTTGAACCTCCTACCAGTCGACGTTCTGAGAGTGGTATTTGAACTGGCGGCGAAGGCTCGCGCTGATGGTCTGGCATGTGCCACAGTGTCGAAGCAGGTCAAGGCATGGTGCGTTTCCGTTCGCCTCGTACTTTACGCTGTCTGATATGAGTGCCCAGGGTTGAGCCTACCATATACCGGGACGTTATCGTCGACAAAAAGGGTCTATTTCACCGCACTATCACGGCTCCCGATTCCACCAAACCACCAGATTTCTTCGCGGCGCATGTCAAAGCCCTCCTGTTCTGCATGGACACCATATTTGCGCCTTCTCACATCCCAACCATCCTTCACAAGTGTACCTCTGTGCAATCCCTTGCGCTTTGGGTCGAAACCGATGTCCACTGCCCCGAGCTGCAGGCCGTCCTGACGTCAGATCGACTGTCGCCAACTCACTTATCCCTCCCCGAGTACCTCCTCGGAGAAGGGAATGCAACCTTCGCTCATCCGATCTTCCGGAGAGTGACGCACCTTGACGTGCTTTGCGCCTCTGCGACGGATTGGACATGGGACGCCCTGGCCACCCTTGATAGAATGACGCACCTCAACATTGAGCTACAGTACCCTGTTAGGGGGATCTCTCCCCTTGTAACCGCCATCCTTTCAGATTGCCCGAGCCTACACACACTCGTCATCTCACCTAGCTTCGGATTTAGTTTGATCGATGAAGAGGTACTGGCGATAAACAAAGGAGAAATCGACCCTCGAGTAGTGGTTACGTCGCATGACCCAGACCACGCGAGCTTCCGAATGTCGGGGACCGAGACGCAGGACCAATGGGGTCGTCCTTCGACTACCTCAATCACGCTCTGGAATCGGGCGGACGACTTGGTAAGGAAGCGCCAGCAGCGAGGAGAGGGTTTGGCAAGACGCGTAGTAATGGACCGCAGGCGCTGAGTTGTTCGCGAAGATGATGTAATTCCAATGTGATCCAAAGCTATTCAAGTTCGAAGGGTATCTACGGAGTAATCTATGGGCCAAGTAAGTCGACTATGTGAATCCTATTGTAACCATCTCCGTGCCCACCCTGACAGGTATATGCCAATCGGCCAGAGTGAGGACATACCATGGAGGTGACAGTGTCCACGCCGTGGTCGAGTATGCAACTGGCCTTGTCCCAGATCTTCCTGTCTTCGGGGTGGAAGGTCGAGTGATGGATTAGCAAACGCAAATTTGACTCATCCGCCGGGCTAATGACATAACAGTCGCGTCCGCATGCTGAGTATGCCCGTGGGCTGAACGGTATGCGCCTATAAAGACTCTCCACCTCAGGCGACTCAGACAAGAGTCGGTCGACAACTTGAACAGCAGCATTGGCCCGAGAAACTTCGATGGTAAGAGCTCGGATTTGGAAAGTGCGATGAGGCGTAGGGGTGAGGGTGGTGATCATGACTGGGGTATCCGGTTTAAAAGTCATCCATTTAGATGGCACGAACCACCTGGTTGGATTCCTCGGCACATGGGGATTGCTTGTGTCGCTCTGGTCCTGCCATCGGTACATCGGCGGGTTCAGAGCCTTCAATGGAGCCTCGGATAAGGTGAAATGACCCTCCATTGACTGAAGCGGGGGAAATCTCCATGCGTGAAGTCCTTCTTCTTGAAGAAGGATTAGCACATCTTCAATATTGTACATCTACAATCCCCGGCAGCAGGTTAGACTACGCAGATGGAACAAGGATTGATTCTAACCTCACATGGCCGTTTCACTTTCACTAGATTCCAAGAGATGATGCAAGAGCTGACAAAATCCCACACAGCAAACAGATTCTGGTATCGGTGAATGTACGCTCTATCCCCTGACACCCAGAAATGGGAGAGGAACGCATCGCCGTCCAAGCAAAGTTCGGAGAGTTGTCGGAGGCGCGTGCAGTTTGGGAAAGGCCCTACTTCGTAGACTTGAATACTGTCCAGACATGAGCCATTGTCCACAAGAACGAGAAGTGAGGGGCTCACCGTTGACTCAATTCCTGACCATCGTGCGAGTGCACGGCGAACCGAAATGAATTGCCAGATTGCAGGGATGGAAGTGTCATCGTTTGGTATTGTCCGTAGGGGCCGAAACTCGCGTCACAGTGTGCTATATCAAGAAGAATCGGTTCCTCCTTCTTGGAGCTTGGTGAGCCTATATCCCACAGGCATATGTAGGTGTCCGCTAGACCAAGAACGTAGCGGCCACCGGGCACTATTTGAACTCGAATGAAGTCACGCCGTCTCCTATAGTCAACGTTGCACTTCAGAAGCAGCTCGGGATGTCGCCGCAAGGTTGTGGAGGCTCTGTCTTCGATTATGCGACCGAGTTTATGGGGTCGAAGTGCTGTCCTCTTCAGCCCATCCAAGTTCATCGAACGAAGGGGAGGGAACGATGATTCGAATAACGAGCTTTCCCTGAATATACGCCGTATGGAGCTCTCCCATACAGTGCGCTCGGATATGATGCCCCGCGCCGATTTGCACACCTGAGGAGGGAGTCAGCGTTGGCAAAGTAATGAACATGTTTATGGAGACCTCCCTGGTTGAACATTAATAGATCGATAGGATCTACGTATGACAGGACACCCAGAACCAATTCAACTGGCAAGTCGAACAAGGTAAACATGGCGGAGCGCGAGCAGATGGTCGTGGCAAGGTCGTGGTTGAGGTTTGGGAACGGTGTGACGCGTGACGCGTTACATCGACCAGCGGGGTTTTAAAAAGGCACCAAGAGAAATAGGCGCCCATGCCCCGGTCTCTACGGTCGGAAGTGCCAGGATAGCAGTGGGCACATAGAGGAACTATAGTTACTGTACCTTCCGTACAATACCCGGCCTTTAAGCGTCATCCTCGAAAGCATCCTGTAATATTTGCAATTAACCATCTCATATCGGCGTGTCGGTCAACGTCTCATCGAGTCCGTGCGCAGGTCCTAGTGCGCGCCTATACATATCGTAGCCTATTGTTTGTTGCTCTTTGTTGAATCAACGCGTTTCCTCCCCATTCTCCATCATTCTGAGGCTGTCGGTGCTAACCTATTCGCAATGACGATGCGGTTCAAACCAATTTAAGTTCGACGTGCAAGTATGGAGCAATTTATGGGGCTAACAAGTTGACTACGTGAATCCTATTGTAACCATCTTCGTGACCACCCTGACAGACGTATGCCAATCGGCCAGAGTAAGGGCATAGCAGAGAGGCAACATCCAAGCGGTGGCCAATCCTGCATCTCGCGGTTTTCCAGCCTCTCCCGTCAGCCTGGGAGGTCGAGTGGTGGATGAATAGTACATCATCCGCCGAGCCAACGACATAACAGTTGCAGCCGCATGTTGAGTACGGCCGAGGGCTGAAAGCCGTGTACCCGAGAAGCGTCTCCACCTCCGGCCCCTCGACCACCGACCGTTGTCGTTGTTGTTGTATGCCCACTCGAACGTCAAAGTTGGCCGGAGAAACCTCGACACCAAGAGCTCTCATTTGGAACATGGGAGGAGACGTAGCGGTGAGAGTGTTTATCACGACTTGAACACCCGGGCTAAATCCCGTCCATTTAGACGGTACGAACCACCGAGTTGTATCCCTCGAGGAGCGGGTCCTGCTGTAGCTGGGGTCCTGCCATTGGTATACTAGTGGATTTATAGCTTCCAAAGGAAACTCCAGCAAGGTGAAGCTAGGCTCCGTCGGCTGGAGCGTTGGCGATTTCCATGCGCGCAGCCCCTCTTCTTGAAGAAGAATCACTACGTCGTCGATATTGAACATCTATGGTTTCCAGAAGCGGTTAGACTACGCAAGGATGAGTAAGAATTGATCCTAACCTCGTAAGGCTGCCCGCCCCTCCTTAGATTCCAAGAGGTGATTTCAGAGCGGACAAAATCCCACACTGCAAACAGGTAACTGTGTCTGTGAATGTACGCCTTGTCCCCTGATACCCAGAAACAGGAGAGGGTTACATCGCCCTCTAAGCAAAGTTCCGATAGCAGCCGAAGGCGCGGGCAGCCCGGGAGGGGCCCCGCTTCATAGACTTGAATGCTAGCCGAACATGAGCGACTGCCAACGCACAAGAGAAATAACCTCACCGCTGATTTTCTTCACCGTCGTGCGAGTGTGTGGCGAACCTAAATGAGTGGTCGGAGTGGCGAGATGGAAATGTCATTGTTTGGTATGCCCCATGGCTCGGGTGCGCATGCGCGATATCGAGGAGAATCGCCCCCTCGTCTGTTGAGATTATTGAGCCAGGCGACCCAATATCCCACATGCACAAGTATGCGCCAGCCAGACCGATAACATATCGACCACCCGGTACTATTTGAACTCGAATGAAGTCATTTCGGCTCCCATCGTTGACGTTGCACCTAAGGAGCTGCTCAGGATGTGGGCACAGGGTTGTCGAGGCCTTGTATTCGAATGTGCCGCCAAGTTTATGGGGTCGAAGGGCCGCCCTCTTCAGCCCATCCAAGTCCATCGAATGAAGAGGTGAGAAAGAAGGCTCGAACAAGGAGTTTTGCCGATAAATGCGCTGCACTGCGCACTCCCATACCGCACGATCGGCCAGCGTATGAGTCCAGAGTTTGCACACCTGGTGCCGGAGTTACTACAGGGTGCCAGCAAATTGGAACACCCAGATCATGAACCATACCTCACTAAGATTCAACAGATCGATTGGCTCAACATCATCAAGAATGTGGAGGACGAGTTCAACTGGGAGGTCGAATAAGCCTGGCATTCTGTTCGAAGGGTCAATCTTGCCTGGGCGATGGTTGTGGTTCAGGAGCAAGCGCCGCGACGTGTGACGCGTGACGGGCGCTAAAGTCTGAGTCAGCACAGATCAGTGTCATAGGATCATCTTGGCTCGCAAATCGTCTGGTCTCGACCCAAGGAGGCAGGTATCGACCTTTAGAGTACACTACAGGGTTATTTCCATACTCAAGCAAACTTGTGCACCTGGATGTAAGGTCCATGGCTAACCAGAAGCGCAGAAGTTGCCGATGCAGGACAGAACCCAAACTCGAACACACAGTCCTCATCCTTTCTCCAGAACTGTGCTAACCCAAGCCCAGTTCCCGGCTCTGAGTCCGCCTTCGAAGCTACACCCCCTGGTGAAGAAAAAGAGATAAGACTAGAAGAGGGACCGTAGAAGTCTGAGGTAGATCCATTGAACCACATGCTGGCGACGCGCCCATCACACAGTATTTGCTGGTGGGTGGTCAGGGATCTGAAACCACAGGGAAGCTTGCAATTGAATGTTTCGATGAGCTTCAGGTGGACTGTGACATCGTGGCTGCATCCGACCGGCGTGACCGCGTAACGGTAGATTTGCATCGAATTTTGCGGGTCCTCCGACATGACCTCGTAGACAAGAGGGTACTCGGCGCAGTATTGTGAACTGACTGCCCGAGTGCCCGAGACGAACCGTACTGAATTGGCTGGAGGGATGCCATGTTTGGCGAAAGATGCTGGGACGGGATTCGAATAAAGGTTCGAGAGCACGACAGAGTCGCTGACAAGTGCTCGAAACCCCGCAATCCTGGAGGCCTGAATTCCTGATTTGCTAACGCAAAAGAGATAATACCCATGCGAGAACTCCTGCGTGAATGCCTGAGTGTTGCAGAGTTAGTCTGGAAGGAGATATCTGTCGCAGGTTAGCCCACCTGAATAGCATCCTTTTTATGCTCGTCAAACAGGCAGGGAGTCGGAAGCACGGCGTACGCGCCCCTGATTGGGTCCCAGATAAATGTCACGCAGAGGGCGTCGTCAACAAGGGCGACGAAGCCGTCCAGAGCAGGGTATGCCCTCAGATGTCGTGCCACATGCATGACCATCAGCTTCGCCTTCTCCGAAAACCCAAGGCGCCCATCTCCCCCCACACCGAGCTCGATGATCGTGTAAGTTGTTTTAGTCATTTTGCGAGGATCGTGACTAGTAGGCTATGGTTTAGAGGATGGCAATAACAAGACAAAGCCACTCACGGATTCACTTGATAAAAATGGGGGGATGTATATACTGCTGGAGGACATACACCTTCGACCCTTCCTCAGCGACCCAGACGCAGCCGTCGGGTACAGAGGGGGTTTCCTCGGTTGCATACTTCAATATAACTGGATTTTCCCAGCGTTTGGTGTGCAGGTCTATGACGCATAGTCCTCGGCCAAAATCTATGAGGAGTGCAAACCTTCCACCGGGTACCAGATGCATCGGGGATTTGTCCAGTGGTTCGGGGAGTTCCAATCTGAACGACGTGTTCGGGAGGATCCCAGAATCATCCGACCGCTCATATGCGACCACAAAGCGCAGAGAAGCGGAAGCTGCATTTTTGAAATCCGCGACGGAGACTAGATCCTTATACGAAGGCCAGAAGAGATTATGGTCATAACAGTGGCTGCGCAATCTCTGCTTCCAGATTTCGACGGCTTTTTCAGACATATTGAGGAGCATGTGGAAGTGCTTGCAAGTCTAATATCGGGAGTTCGAGGTTAGAGTGGTGTCCACTGAGTGTGATCGAGCCAACAGACCTGTTCCAATCGCACAAGGCCAATTGTATCGACAAGCGCAAAGATGACAAGCTGAACCTTCGAGCTGAGCCTCAAGAGGGCACTCTGGGGGGGTGCATATATTGGTCGAGGATAACGTGGGGCCATCGTCCGGGACTTGGCGGGGCAACGTGAGGACATAATCGAAGTGGTGCAGCCCCGCCTCCTCAACCGAGTCATATATGCGGCGGGGGCTGCCGCCACGTCGTACGACTCGTTCCTTCTCCTGTGGTTCTTTCTAAGCCAACCTTCTGTCAATCCCTTTGAGTTCGCCCCGTTTTACGTGTTGGTACCGAGGACGGTGCACTTGGTGCATTCTCCATGACCCCTGAGTCCTGCTTACCGTAACCCAGGAGCACCCTGCGGTCGAAGAGGGGACGACCGAGTCTGGGACTTAGCCAACAGCAAACGCCATTCAGACCCACTAGGTTCACTTTTAATAGTCGACGGTGGGTATTTCCTTGAACCAGGGAAGGTGCACCGCGTATCCTGGGTATGGTGATGGTGGAAAGGGTCACTGAGGGCGGCCACCGCACCCGCGGCGACTCGGATGGCCTGGCATCCGAGCTGATCGCACCTCTGATCAGGCAGTGAGCTTATTGCAAGGACTTGGGCATGGATTCCCTCATGAAGGGCCATAAGATGAGGGTCGGGACCTCAGGCTCCAGCTCCGTGTGCTATCAGGGACTATTCGAATTTCTGCTTGACCTCCAGTTCAAAATGTTAGAATTCGATGCGGGCACCTACGCCAGCATATCCATCCTCTTCGGATTTCAGGCCCATGTGTTAGGGGCCAAGGCCCTTTGGCTCTGCTACAAAAAGCTGGTAAGCCTGCCCGCTTGACACTTGAAGGCAGCTTGCGACCTCTCATGACGCCCTCTGGCAGACTCAGGAGTTCACACCCTCGGCGATTGTGATTGGTTTGGGAGGAAAGAATTCCTGGCTGGTGAACCTCGTTTTCAGCAGGCAAGCACAGCGGCTTCCAGAATTCCGTCGCTAATCACCTCCCTGCACACCGGTGCTCGGCACGAAGGTAATGGCCATTTAAGCGCCCGTGCGGCGATCAGGTGATTGCCAGTGGTCTGATCTTGAAGTCGACACCGATTCTCCCAAGCCGTGTTTAGTCCTGACCACATCCTCCGTCTTCTAGTCTGGGCGTCGATACCTTCTTTCTCCCCTGCTGTATGGCATCGAACTGCTGGAGAGTGTGTATGTAGTAAATGGTCAGTGTCAGGTTTTCTATTCAAACCTTTTCGTCAACTCTGACTGGTCAGAATCAGGTCCAAGCGACACCCCAGCGATGCACACAACGTCCGTCGCCACGTCGAATTCCAATAGAAGAATTCGAAGCGAAGAATTCTAAGACTAAGAGCCCGGCGTCGAAAGAAGATGGCAATTTTACGCACCGCCGTGCCCTTCGCGCTTTAGTCTCAGGCCGTCGAGAGGTGATACATCACCAAATCCTCTGTCTGAAAGCGATATCTTGTGGCCCCATTTGCTACATAGGTGGCATCAATTTTCGCCTTCCTCTTGAACCTCAACCATGCCGCCACGTCGACGCGCCAAAACTCAAAAGCCCAAGGCCGGATCCAAGTCGAAAGCGCCAGCGAAATGTAGACTCCTGGACCTTGGAGTAGAAGTGCAGGAGGCCATCGTTGGATATATCGACTTATTGGGTTTAGTACAACTGCAGCAGGTGAGTAGAACGTTCTAAGTGACGAAGACACGCTCTGAACTCCCCCCAGACTTGCAAGCACTTTCACAAGTTAATCGTCGCGTCGGACAAAGCCATCGACATGTGGAAGGACCGCCTTCGAGACCAATCCGTCGCTCACAATCTCTTCTGGCCCTCGTTCAAGGACCTTGAAACGGTCACAGACTTCAAGGATGCTGCAACTGCGCCTCTACGGTTCTCCAAAGTCTACGACCAAGCGGGCGACTGCGACACCTTCCCCTCCTCATCGTACAGTGTCAAGCTTGAGGGACACTTTGACAGTACCCCGATGTATCTAGTCCCCGGAGGTCGTTACACCGTGCTCTTGGGGAGAGACGAGGTGTTGGTCGTCGACTTACGTGCCGACCCCGATGAAGATGAAGACCCCATCGTGTGCAAGTACGAAACGGAGAGACCACTGAATGTTCCGGAAGGTTGCGTTTGGGTTGCCGAGAACGGAGAGAAGGTGTACGTCCTCCAAGAGTATACCTCGCCCATTACACAGAGGGTTCGATCGTGAGCATCCCTCTCACATGCCACCGTTCCCCCTTCTCACTTGAACTGGTTTTTGTAGTCGAGATCGTTGCAGGTCCACCGTATCAACCTACACCCTGATTGAGCTCAGCCTCAATGAGGACGGCGAAGTCTCCCTCAAAGAGAAGGTTACACTTCCCGTTGTCCATTGGGCAGAGTCTCTGCACGTCCACCCAGTTCTGGACGGATGCATTGCGTTCATCGACGACGATATGGGGGTCACTTTCGTTTGGAACCCCGCGGAAATGGAGTATACGGCGCTCCGTGTTGGCTGTGAGGGCAGCGAGACCTCGGAGAATGTTACCAAGGTACAACCCATCGCTGCATGCCTGAGTCACCCAATCCTTACCTCGTTTTTTTCAGGTTTTCTCCAAGAATTCTTTCATCTTCTTCGCCAATGACGAGACTGTTCAAGCCGTTGAAGTCCCCTACTTCCAGGAGTTAGAAGATGATGAGTCGGTCATAATGGCCGATCTCAAGGCTAGCGCCACCTCGTCGTACTCTGCCTCGCTGGACGCCTCCCTCTCTTCGGCGGAGGAGCGACATATTACCAGCCCTGCAGACCCCGAGCTCCCCGTGATATACGACGTCGTGGTCAAGGATCCCAAGACCGACACCCTCGAAGTCCACCGTCATCTCCTCGAATTCGATCCGGAGTCCCCCGACGACATAGAGCTGAAGCTTGTCGAGGTCTCCAAGCCGACCCTCAAAAGAGGGGCAAGCCAGCTTCTCGTTCGGCAACAAACGCAACTCGATGCGCGGGTTGCTACTCTCTGGGCAGACGAGATGCCTGACGCGGCGTATGTCTCCATTTCGCCTGTCCTCGGGGAGAGATGTAAAGGGACCAAGGCAAAGTTGATGCTTGCGAGGTTGGATGGAGGAAATGAAGATGTCTTCGAGTTTGGGTGCTGTTTTGCGTCAGGCGTTGCTACTGGGTTGAAGGAGTCTTCAATCGAGGTTTACGAATTGGTCTGATGGCGGGGATGTCGATGAGCGGAGATCCTATATCCCGGGTGTTCGCACAATCCGGAAACAATGTCAGTCTAGCACCAGGTCTCCTTCACCTATTCCCCTCCTCCTTTGAGTCATGACACGTTACCTCTAGTAAGTCGTTACAATGCCCCTTAAGACGCTTTGGAAGATTCAGAGATTATCTACATCGCTAGGTAAGAACGTGATGGTTGTGATTCCACGCCTCTCAGAACTGACAACCAAGGCGGTGTCATTCAAAAGTCGCCTCTACGGGGCGGTGGACACCAATGTGACCAAAACCCAGTGCCAATTCGAGACAAATGTGATAACGGCAATAACTCACCGCGACGCCCACTTACACTGCCTCTATAAGGGAACTTCTGGGGTTACAGTGAGCGCCCACGTCAAGGCGACTCGGCCGTCGCTCTGGTTTTCTTAGACCGCCTTGGACTCGCTCTACCTCCTCCCCATCGGTCATCCTGTCCCCGTCTGTCCCCCCGTCGTTCTGGAATCTGGGAGACTGTCAAGGAATCAATCTGGCTCTTCATCTGGCTTTTATCTGTTGTACCGATATCAGGCCTAGCAACGTGGAGGACCGTACATGAGCTCTCGGATACCGAGGCGCTCGTCGGTATCATCAGGGACGTCGACGGCAAGGACATGGTATGTGCCCTCTCCCCCTCGGTCGATATAACTGCTGGATAACCCTGCTGATACTGTCCCGCGTCCCTTGTAGCTGCGCTAAGCATAGGAGCAAGGACGAGTCGACTGCGCACTTTGAGAATGCGTCTGGGTTCTCCATTGCCAAAGGCGACTTCAGCGCTATACGTGGTCATCGATATGGCGGACTTCACATCAGCGGGAAGATGGTAGTTATCCGTGAGTTAGAGTCTCCTACAACTTCATGTATGGTAGAGTGCTAACCTCAGTGACGATATTTCGTGGACATTGAACGCCAGACCAGGGTACCCGTTCCAGTTCCACGCGTGGCAAGGCGATTCAATACCGGCCGGGCTATCATGACCACCACGACGGGTCCGATTCCGACACAAGTATCGCAACCTCGTCTGCCTCAAGTGGAAGTACGCCGATGATAGCTCGTTCGAAACCTCGGCATGTCCCTCGGCGCTTGGTTACGCCAGTATACGCCGAACGTCGTGCTTTACTGGAGGATGGGTCAATCGCGTTGAAGCAAAGGCGGCAAGAGCTCGAGGAAGAAAGCCAGGCTATGTCATGCCGTCAGCAAGAGCTTGAGACGCGGGAGGCACGCCTCCGGGCGTTGGAAGCGGGAGCAACACTGAGGGAGCAACTCATACAGGCCCGGGAGCAAGACTTGGATGCTAGGGTCCAAGCGGCACGTGTTCGTCAGGACCAACTTGAAGAGAAGGAGCGAGCGTTGAAACAGCAAGACGTCCTGATCAAACGCAAAGACGAAGACGTGGAACAAAGAGAATTGTTGGTTAAGGGCGTAGAGCTGCAGCTCGGGACGAGGATAACTGCGTTGGACGATCGAGAAGCGAACCTGGATCAACGAGAACGTGGTCTCGCGCTCAGGGAGAGGGACGCCCAGACGAAGAACCAGGACTTGGAACGGCGCGAGGAGATAGTCAGGAAAACGCAGGAGGAGCTCAGGCAAACGGAGCAAGACCTTTTGGCGCTGGAGGCAAGAATCAAAGAACAACTGGAGGCAATGCAACAGAAGTGTGCCCAGTTGAGACGCGTTAGAGAGCGCTTTTCGGCACACCGAGATAGTTGGATGGTTGCAGCAGCAGCTATGGCAGCGGAATTTGCGAACGTTGAAAAGGAAATGGATCTGATTCTCGGCGATTTCTCGAGGAGGAAGAGAACAGCTTTGTCCCCAATCCTAGCCGTTGATTCAATCCAATGACTACATGATATAACCTATCAAACGTCTCCAGGACGCCTATTCGTCAAGTTTCATATGAGTTACTTCAATGAGGCGAATTTTCGCCGTAGCCTTCTATATCAGTAACCCAAGTACATGTACTAACTGGCAAAGTGCTACACGATGCGACGGTTTCGGGTCTGGACTTTGGATGGCGTATGTTGGCCGCAACCCGGCCGCAACTTCTCGTAACACTAGCCCCCGCTTCCGAAGCTGTATGATGATTGATCGACGCTCATTGTCATTCCCCATGGGTGCCTGAGCGGTAGTATATATAAGATATACCACCGTCAAAGCGCTGCAGTGCATTCTTCCCTTCACCCACTTTTGCGGCGAACTGCGAAAGTAATAGGCTGTGATTCCTTCACCACGTTCCTCCCTCCATCAAAACATGGCTCCTCCACCAGTTCGACCGATTGTCATCGACTTCACCATTGACGAGACCGGAAGGCTCATCGTGGAGGAAGAACCACTCGACTCGCCATCGGAGAAACACGAGATGGAGCGAGCGCCCTTCCCATACGCCGAGGATCCTCGAATACTCTCCATCCCCGCACGAAATGCAGTGATTACCAGGCTTCGCTACTCTCTCATCGTTCTCAACACCATCGTACCGATCCTCCTCGACTACTCGGGAATCTTTCCCACACGGGGAGTACTCACCATCGGCGCTTTCCTCTTCGCCGCGGGCGCTGTGTGGCAATACCAATACGATGTTGCCAATGCGAAAACAGACGCCCAACGGGCAACGATGACCGGCGATGTGAGCGCCATCGCTAAGCTCAACCAAAATATTCTGCGACAGATACGATACGATATCATCGGGGCGTGGATAGGTGCAGGAATATGGACAACCGCCTGTCTGGTATGGGTAGCGGTGGAGGTTGGCCGGCCTCATGTGGACATGGCGAGGGTTGCCGGGTATGTGATTGTAGTGTCAGGGATGGAGGCGATCCTGTGTGTGGTACTCGCAGTACTGCTGGGTCGGCATCGAAGAGCGGCATCCCAGGAGCTGCACGGCCAAGCGATGGAGTTTGTCTAGGAAGATCACCAGCGTCAGCGTCGGAACACGTACTCTGTACTAATCTTGTATACATGTAGCATAGCCCTATTTATTCTCGAATGTGATCCGGGTAGACCTAATGGTACAAAACACACATGATCTACAAGAATAATCACCCAGAGCTCTTGATCTCTGATACGATACCAACCACTCGTGCTTACTCGGGAACGGCCCATGCGTCGCGCCCTACCCCCAATTAGAGTATGTGAGGGGGAAGGAGGTCAACAATCGCAAGCTCGTAGATTTGGTGGACTCCGTCTGGAGCCATTGTGACCCTGATGCCCGCCAACCTCCCTGAATGAGGGCACAACGAAACCTGGTAGATCTGCCTCTTATCTCCTGTCCATTCAATGTCACCATCGTCCGACCACGACATAGCCTTCCGAGTCGCCATCCATGCTAGAGGAATACACACTCGGGTTGAGGAAAACCCAGACGTGTCCTTCCGATACCGAGAAACGGTAATGAAGGACCCACCCACGTCGCCCGCAGCTGGCGCCTCAGCGAGATTCTTGTTGCTCCAAACCATTGCCATGTCAGGAAGGATATCTCTTCGACCCGGTCGTGGACGGTACCACACCTTATTGAGGATGATGTCGGGATTCGGCAGTGGAAAGTGGAACGGGGTATTGCTGACAAGTAGGCCAGGCATATGGATCTGCGAGCTGTTGATGTCAAAGAGCCGTGGAATTGGCCATTTGTAGACGCCATTCATGGTATATTGGGTGACATAGTCATTGTCAAGGACCACCTAAGTACCCAAGATGAGTTTTAAGAGTGCCTTAAACAAAACAAAACTAACCTTCGCGCATTCGCTCATATTTCTGATCTTCCAGGTCGCACACTTGTTATTGATGAAGTCCCAGAGAACCATGGTTTCTTGACTATGGACATAGATGGCCGCCATGTTACCGCATATGCTTTCCTGCGTCGTCCTGTTGTCGACGAGTCCGCCGTCCAGTATCATGCTTCTTAACGGTTTGAACTTGGATTTGATGTGATTTTGAGCGACATCGATCTCGTAGACCATGTGCCTACATAGATATGAGCCATGAGAGGGACGCTGAATGAATGTGTCACGAACCATGGGTTGCTAAACTGGTCTTTCGGTGATACCTCAACCAGAACCCTCAGAACGGAGCTCTCGGGAGAGAACCAGTAACTTTCCAGAGAAAGTTGTCGGTCATCCGTGAGCGTAATGTTGAGGTCGTCAACCACAAAGAGATTAGGCCACACAAATCGCACGTCTGGGCCTGTGAGGTCGAACAGGGTTAGCCGCTTCATCGACAGTCCGAGCAGATAGCGACCGCCCGGTATGATCTCAACACGGGTAATGATGTGAAAGGGATTGGCTTCCAATGAAACTGGTACCCAGAACACGGTATGGCGGAGGATCCTCTCCCTCGACCTTTCTTGGATCTTGACTGCAGCGTCCCAAAGGTAGGCGATTCGAAATGCCGATCGTTGTAGCATTGGGATTGGCATGCCGTTGATAGGGTAGGTAGGAAGAAAGATTCCGTTTTCGATACATTGGAGCCTCAAAACGCGAGCCCACAGGCCCCAATTGAGTTGCGCAGCTCTGATGAGCGTCCTAGAAGTCTGGTGCACGGGGTGAGCAATGGGGGTGGTGATGGGGGTGGTAAATTGTCATTAGCACTCACCTGGCCAACATGTAGCAGCGTTCGGGGGTCCAAATACCCAAGGATAGCATCTAGAATGTTTGGTGGGAGGCACTCGAAGGTGGATCCGCCGTACATGGCGGCCATGGCGAAAGATGCTCGCAGTGAAAGAACAAGCGAGTGGCAAAGCCAGCAGCTGTTTGAAGCCAACACGATCACGTGTGGATCACCAATTGATCAATTCCAGGATGCCGAGTGTTTATTGGGTCCGGCCGGCCGTCATGTGAGTTCCCGTCAGGCTCATGTGACCGGGAATTCAGTTGAAGTCGCTGGACTGGACAGGACTGGACCTGACTGGACGCATGGAGGCAGGTCATTGCAGAGCAAGGCCCCGGATGGGAATTGGGAAAGTCTATATTGAAGCGCTGCACTTAGTTGCTGACCTCGCCCACGGGAGCTCCATCCGAGCTATGATCCCCATCCTATCCTCCTTTGAAGATCGGTATTCAGTCGGTATACCGTTGCGAAGTGTCTTTATGATGTTATGTACTGTAATGCAAAGATAGCGTAAGTAAACAGAAAACCACGCCCATACCCACATCCACAGTCCAACCTCCTACAACGTCCTAAACGCCCACTCCAAAACCTCCCTCTGCTGCGCCTGATACATCCTCCCAGTCCCCGTCGCCGGAATCGCACTTTCTCTCCTGCCCCTATACACCAACGCCGTCTCTCGTCCCTTCACCGCCCTCAAAACCTCCCTCGACCTCCCTTCCACATGCGTCCACGCACCCTGGTTCCTCGGCTCCTCCTGCACCCACACGTACTCCGTTGCATTCGGGTACTTGGTCCCGAGAACCTCCTCAAGCTTCTCGAATGGGAATGGGGCGATCTCTTCGATGCGTACCAGTGCGACTGTGTCCGGGTCGACAAAGCCCGGGGATGAGGTGGCTTTCTGGGCTTCTCGTTCTTTAACGAGGTCGTAGTACAGCTTGCCAGAGAGTAGGACGACTCGGTTCACTTTCTCGGCATCGACAGCGTTGTCGGGTAGGACAGGTTGGAATTTCGTGCCCGCGCTCATGTCTTCGATCCTGGATGAGGCAGCCTAGGAGACCCTGGGCGTGAGCGACGGACACGCAAACACGAGAAAGATTCAGATACGTACCGCCAGGCGCAACAAGCCCTTTGGACCCGCAATAATGAGTGGCTTCCTGTAATTCCTGACCATCTGCCTCCGCAACAAATGGAAGTACTGCGCAGGCGTCGTCGGGAACGTAACATGCATGTTGATGTTGTTCTCGACGGTGGGTTCGTATCGATCGTTCGTCAGTTGAAGGAAGCGTTCAATCCTGGACGACGAATGCTCCGGACCAGCTCCGTCCAGACCGTGAGGGAGCATCATGACGAGGCCGCTTTGGCGAAGCCATTTAGCTGGTGGAAAGCTATTAGTGTTAGGTCCCGTAGATGGGGAAAGACAGACGTACTTTCGGACGAAGCGATGTAAGTGTCGATGATAATCTACGAGTCGTAAACCCTCAATTAGCTTGGCGTAGTCCCCGGTGGAGGGGGGTTCATACCTGAGCACCATTGAAGAAGTCGCCAAACTGGGCCTCCCAGATAGGAAGAAGCGTTGGACGCTCCCAGCTGACACCATACTCGAACCCAAGGACGCCAAACTCGCTCAGCGAACCTAGTCACCAAAAGCACTCTCAGTCAGCTCACGATTATTCTTCAAATGGACAGTGAATTAGAACGTACTGTTCGCCAATTCCAGCTTTCCACTAGCTTGCAGCTCGTCATTCAAAGGAACAATGACACCCTCAGACTTCTGGTTGACGAGCATAGCATGACGATGGCTGAACGTTCCGCGTCCGACGTCCTGCCCTGAGATCCTGACATCGTAGTTCTGTAGCATAAGGGTTCCGAAAGCCATGGCCTACATGCCATCGATGGTTAGGGCTCGATGGGCAGGTGGGGACATGAAACGGTTCACTGACCTCAGCGGTAGCAAAATCGATACCCTTCCCGTTCTCAATACTCGTCAAGCGGTTCTTAACGTGCCTCTTAAGCTTGGAATGGATTTCCTACAGCCCAATATGTCAGGCCAGCCCCCCTACATCCACGCGCAGAAAGGCGACTCACGAAATCATCCGGGGTCTTCACGCTCGCCCTCCCAACCTGCTGCAAAATATCCTGGTCGACACCCGTAACGGGATCATGTACGGCGTCCTCCGTCTGCGGCCACGCCATCCCCTTCCACTGCTCCTCAAGTAGAGACGGGTATACCGGGGTGAATTGGCCGTCAGACGCAACGACCTTCTGCAGCTCAGCGTCCAAGTGCGACTTGTGTTCGCCTCGGACGGCGGAGATGTCGGCGGCGGTGAGGACGCCTTCCGTCTACATACCAAGGAACAGGGTTAAAGTGGGAATGGGGAGGGGAGGGGAGGGGCGGACGTACGAGTAGCTTCTTTTCGTAAAGTTGGGGAACAGATTTGCGAGCGGCGATCTTCTCGTACATTAGAGGACTTGTGAGGCCGGGGAGATCCAGTTCGTTGTGTCCCCTATGTGGTCTCGGTGAGCGCTGCTGACAGTAAACCCAGTGCAACAGCGCATCACTTACCATCTACGGTAGACGAAGAGGTCCACGATAATGTCCTACAGAAACAATGATGTCAGTGCCGCTTCTCTACGATACGTAGTTCCGTATACCTTTCTGAAGTAGTCCCTATATCTGAACGCGATTTCCATAGCACGCGCCACGTCTGCATAGCAAGTAGTTAACGCCACGATCGGGTCTAGAGTGATAAATAACTGACCTTCAGGATGGTCCCCGTTAACGTGTAGCACAGGCGCGTTGATCATCTTGCCAATGTCAGAGCAATACATCGATGATCGAGCACCAGAAGCCGGGGTAGTGTATCCGATACTAAATAGAACGTTAGCCCGTCTGGCCGTCTAGCGCCTCGTCCAAAGGAACGCACTTGTTGCTGTGAACGAAGGGGGGGTATTAGTGAGTGATTCCCGAGGAAGGCGCCGCTAGACTCACTCGACGACCAAATGAACGCTTCCACCACTGGTATAGTGAGGTAAATTACCTGCATGGACGCCTTTGAGTACGACCCATACAACGGATGGACGAGGATTTACTCACTCATTCCGAGGGTCTCCATAACCACACCTTGGCCGCTGAACGCCCCATCACCGTGAAGCTGTACGCACATAACCCTGTCGCCAAGTTTACAGTCCGCCGGAGACGTCTTGAGAAGTGAGAATTGCTTGGCACGGGTCTTTCCAAGGGCGACGGGGTTGACTGCCTCTGAAAAAATGGGTTAGGGAGACGCTGAGAGATAGAATGAATACCCGTACCTAGATGTGATGGGTTGGCCTGCAGAGAGACCTTGATGTCTGCTCCGGGGCCGTATGATAGAGTCGGGGAGGAGACCAAATGGCTGAGGACGTCGCCATCTGCACCCAGCTCCTCGGGAAGTTCAGAGCCGCCCTTAATCTTGTGGAAGAGACTCGAGGGAGGGAATTGGAGGAGGTCGGTCAGGAGGTTGAGACGTCCGCGGTGAGGCATGGCGAGGATAGCATGTCGTACACCTCTGAAGGCTGCCGAGCCAAACAAGGAATCCAGAGCGGGAAGCATCGACTCTCCACCTTCAAGGCCGTACTGCGGGGCACATTAGCCCGTCCAGCACCAAAATAGGAGACCACTTACTCGTTTGAGATTAGGGAACTTGGCCTGGAGGAAGTTGTCGAGCACCTCACTTCTCGCCAACAACTCGTGGATCCTCCTCTTCCTCTTCTCGTCAATAACGCTCAGGGAACGGTCCTCCGGCGACGGCAAGCTCTGCGACTCTAGGAGGTGGGAGAACCACAGCCTCTCCGTCTTCGAAGGCGAGTGCATGAACTCGTAGCCGATGTTCCCCACATACACGCCACGAAGCCGCTTGACGATATCCTCGAGTGTCCAGAGCTCCGCCCCGGCCCCGTCCCCCGCACGCTTCGTCCATACGATCCCGTCGACGTTGTACTTCTCGCCTAGCCCTTCGTGGGTCAGCCCGAGCCCGTACCGGTGCGGGTTGAGAGCTGCGACTTCTTCGCGGTGGATGAGGTCGAGGGGGTCGATGCGAGCGGCACGGTGCCCGTGCACGCGCATGGAGTCGACGAATCGTTGCAATGCCGCATTGTCAGCTCGGTTCTCCAGCTGCTGGGACGTATCTGGGGTCGGGGTTACATGGCAGTGACACGGAACTGGGTTGGACACGTACAATCGGGGAACTCGTACTCGCGGGGTTTGCGGTATCCGAAGGACTCGTCGTGGTAGTCGCGTCGTCCTAGCCGTCCATGGCTTATCGCTAGCCGGCCAGCACGGCTCAGTGTTGCTGGTCTCATGAAGTTAAGCCCCTATCAAGAGGTGAGCGTCTACTTATGACAGCGGAGGAGAGGCGCACTCACCAAGCACTACGGCCCGACGTGTTGGAGAGCAAGAAGGGTGCTCGGACCATGGTAGAGTTTAAATAGGACCCAACGGAGCTTGGGAAGTGGTGCCTTGTGGTGATGCCAGCCTCCGCGCGATGATGGCGGGCGGACCAAAGTGACGCGCACATGTGACGTGAACGCGTCCGCGTGCTGCCAATATTGGCGCGTTGCGGTTGGTGAGATAACGATATTCAGCGAGCCTTCGAAGGATAAAACGGAGTCAGAAAGGTACCCTAGGTGATGCATGACAGCCTTGCCTTGGAGGCTCGAGATCGATGCCTCGTCTGATGGACTACACCTCGAGAAAACGGGGGAGGAGAATCCTCGATTCTCCCTTCCTACTCCCATAGAATGCCGTTGACTGGTCTAGTCACCTTGGATGCAAGCAGAAGAACATTGGGAGGAATACAGGGCATCGTGATAGACAAAAATGGGACCAAATCTTCGGATGGTTCGTGAGGTCTCATTTGTGAGTTCCACCTTTTACCGAGGGTCTTCAATGGCATTCGTTGATGTCGGACCATGTGCCAGGATTTATTCGCACCGCACGGATCTGCTCGTCCTTTCGGCGTCGCCTAAGTGTTCGCAAGACAGAATTGGGAGGCTTTGATTGTTCTCTGACTGAGTCAAACGATTCTGAGAAGCTGTTATTGAATTTGGACCAAGTGAAAAGTGCATACAAGGGTGAAGATGGGCCATTCAAGGATATCGGGACGCTCGGAGAGTCTTACACAGCTTTCGCAGTGATATTTCGCACTCGAGATGATGGTGGCCGGTCTTGGAAGATAGGGGCCATGTCAACGTCTTCAGACACATCGATATAGGGCATATACTAATCCGCCTAAGCTCGGACACGACCGAGAAAGCACCAATCAGTGAAGAGGGACCTCTCAAGAGAAAAAAGTGAATATGAGTAGGATGGTCCACTGGATTGCGGTGGTGGTCACGGTAGGGAAATATTTTACCCCTGTGCACATCCTTTTAGTTCTAATACACTGTTCCAGCGGCGGCCTCAGCTTTAAATTGTGCGCCACCGAGGGGGCGCCGAATAGGAACTTGAGGGGTTAGGCTTTTGTGAGGGGCAATGAACGTGAGATGGATGTGGTCGCGAAGCAAGGAAAAAAGTGTAAGTCTGTATTTATACGATCCCCAGCTTCCAAACAAGGCCAAGCAACGCCCATCCAGCGTTTCGCGTTGAGGTTGTGCCAGCCGAAAAAATACCAGTAACTGCTAGTGCAGGTCGGTTTTCGGCCGTTCAGAGCCTTCCTAGCCGGTATGCATTCTATCCGGCCATCCTTGATAGAGCTACGAGCAGGAATGATTAAGTAGTCGTCATGGTCCGAGAGGTTGAACCTCTCACACGCAAACTGTACGCTCAGGTTCTCAATACGATCGGACTGACGCGCTCCCGGGACAAACATGATGGGAAGAGCCGAGAATTTAGGCGCCCAAGAATGCAAGACTAGCGTTGCAATTGAGCCTGAGGTCGAGGCCCTCGAGGCTAGGCATGATATGTTTTCGTTGGACGATATAGTATACGTCTTTCCTTATTCAGCTCAAACTTCGCTTATATCGACATACATCTGTTACTATCACCTATCACCTATCACGACGGCATCACGACTTCTCTCACTACTCGTATTTATATTCGTACATCGTTTGCCCTCCCACCTCAGCTTGTTGTCTACGACCACATCCTGGGGTGAGAGTTCTCGTTTTCTGTCTTGATATCCTACTATCTACTCGATGCTCATATCTGTACCTAGCCCTCGTGGTCTAGGTGACGATGATATTCACAGCTTGTTATCAATGACCACATCCTGAGGCCTCCCGTTGTCTAGCCTGGCAGTTTTATTATGCGGTATCGAGCTCATCGGCGTACTCGTTCCTCCAAACCCCGAACCGCAGACGGCCCAACTCTGGTTCCGGCAGGACTTGATCACCTCGATTCGCTTTGAAACGATATGTCACCTCGCTTCTGAACCGCCTAGCCTCCCCTGGACTTGCCCCCAAATCGTGGTTCTGCCCTCAATGCCTCGGCTCGTTTTCCGGGTGCAGAGCTCTCCTCTGACTTTGTGGAGTCAAGGACGCGTATGACATTCGTCAAATATTCGACTCCATCTAGGTTCAACAATCGAGTCGAGGCTATTACACTTCCTTCGGTTTCCAGAGCGTGAGCATAGGGGCACATTCCAAATGGAGCCTGCTTCTTACTGCGTGAGGTTCGGGCCAGGTTCGGGCAGGGCTCGGGCACTTGCATCACCTCGCCGAGATTCAAACCACATGTATCACAAGCCTTCTCAACTACGTACTTAACCCTCAGAAGACCTCTATCCGTTCCTTACCCACAACATGCCAGCACTCACTTACACCCCAATCGACGACATTGTCAAGGTATGTGGCCGTAGCGGGGCCGAAACATGGTGACTGACACTGGAACAGAAATACGAGGAGCTTCGTAATGGCTTCAAGGCCGGAAAGCTCAAGTCTATCGAGTACAGGAAGTACCAGCTTCTCCAGCTGGCGCACATGATGAAGGAGAACGAGGGGCGTATTGCCGAGGCCTTGAAGGAGGACCTTGGGAGGCCGGAAGTTGAGAGCCGATTGTGCGTTTCTCCTATCTATCTGGTTGAGCTTGCGCCCACACACACCTCCTCTCAGCATCGACATTAACCCATCCATTGGCGACGTTCTGACGACGTACAACCACGTCGAGAAGTGGAGCAAGCCTGAGGGTACTGCCTTCGACTTTAACTGGTTCTTGATGAAGCCCACCATCTACAAAGAGCCAAAGGGCACCGTCCTGGTCATCTGTCCCTTCAACTACCCCTTCTACCTGTCTATTGGCCCAATTGTGCGTACCACCCCTACGTCGATTAGTTCGCTGCTCACAGTCCCTTGAAGGCGTCTGCCATCGCAGCAGGCTGCACGGTCATGCTCAAGCCCTCCGAGGCCACCCCCGCAAGCAGCGCCCTTCTCCAGGAACTTATCGCGAAGTACCTTGATAGTGATCTCGTCACTGTCGTAAACGGCGGAATTCCAGAGACCACCAAGGTTCTAGAGCTTCGCTGGGATCACAGTGCGCAACAATCCACTTACCCTTGCGAGAGATGAGATGCCAACTAATGATATCCTCCAGTCCTATACACCGGAAGCGGACGCGTTGGCAGGATTGTCGCAGCGGCTGCCGCGAAGCATCTTACCCCCGTCACCCTGGAACTAGGCGGAAAATCGCCCGTCTTCATTGACCCTGGTTGCGACCTCGAGCTCACCGCTCAGCGGCTGTATTGGGGTAAGGTTCTGAACGCCGGGCAAACTTGCGTCGCGCCGGACTATGTACTGGTGCCCAAAGCCTTCCAGGCCACGCTCGTGGACGCTTTGAAGAAGAAGCATGAAGAGTTCTATCCGGATGGGCCAAAGGCGAAGGACGCCTATGCCAGGCTCGTGAACTCTACTGCGCTGAACAGGTTGAAGGGCTACTTGGACAACACGAAGGGCAAGATTGTGGTCGGTGGTGAAGTTGACCCGGAGGACCGCTACCTCGCGCCGACGATTGTTAGCGACGTTCCTTTCGGTGACGCTCTCCTCGAAGAGTGAGTTGCTCACTAATCATCCTCGACGCGCTTCTAACCTGGTCCCGTCTCCAGTGAGATTTTCGGCCCCATCCTGCCCATCGTGCCCGTGGATGACGTTGACCAGGCTCTTCGATACGTCAACGAACAGTACGCTTCAACGATCATATCTCTGCCTTCCACCGTCTGACACGCGCCAACTAGCGAGCACCCCTTAGCTCTCTACGCGTTCTCGCGAGACCCCAAGTACAAGGAGAAGAGTGAGCCAACCGCCACATCTTAGCTCAATCAAGCTTGCTGATGTACTTCATTTCATTAGTCTTGACGAACACCCAAAGTGGCTCGATTGTATTCAATGAACAGGTCATTCAGCCTGCTGGTATGCACCTCCTCTCTTCCGCCTTGGTATATTGACTTTGGATGCTGAATGACATTGTAGCCGAGGGTCTCCCATTCGGTGGTATTGGCGCGAGTGGATGTGAGTATTCCTGTTGTTCCCCCTTTCCTTTTCTCCTGACAAGACACACCCTTCTAGCTGGATATCACACCGGAAAGTTCGGGTTCGACATCTTCACGCACCTCCGCGCGTCCATTGACTCTCCGAGCATGTGAGTTCCCATGCCCTCTCCTTCTCCCTCCAGCTCATCAACTACCCTTAACCATTCACAGCGTCGACAAAGTCCTCGCCTTCCGCTTCCCACCTTACACCGCGAAGAAGCTCAAAGCCTCAAACAGCATGGCACCCAAGCTGCCTGCGAAGCCCAAGGGGCCTCCGTCGCTCGCGAACCCGACGCTGGCGGTGCTTGGCAAGAAGCAGGGCATTCTTGGACTTAACAAGTGGTTCGTGTTCGCTTTGGCAGTTGCGATTGCGGTTGGATTAACAAGGGAACGAGGGAAGACGGCAACATGGATTGGAGCGGTCGCTTCGCTTTTGGGGCGGTAGTGGGCTACAACAGCCTTTCTTTTTTAGGTTCTTTTAGGTTTACTCCGAGTGCAGCACGAATGGAATTATTTGTTTCAAGGTCGATAGGTGGCAACCCGGGCGACGCGGCTGTTGAAACGTTGAAGACTTGAAACCTCGGTAAAATGACTCCTGGCGTCTGGCCCTGAGGACGGCTTGGTCGCCTCGGTCCCTTTGTTCCTCGGGTAGCGCTTCGGTTCGGATCGGGTTCGAGATAGACGCCAAGGGCCTATCTGATAACTCCACGACAACAGTCACGAGGCGGCGATCTGCCCAGACTCGACGCTGTCGTAAATTCAGCTGTCCGATCATGCAGGTTGTTGTTCATGTTCGGTTGTCTAACCCTCAGCGGCACCCCATTGGTCATGTGCACGAGGACCCGCCCCAACCAATTGCTGACGCCTGAGGGCCCGGTGTTTCGACGACCCCGGCGTTCGACTGGCGTTATGCTTGCCATTTTTGTGTCTAGGATCGACACTATCTACGCACGATGTCTATATGGTGAGTGAAATTGAATACTGCCTGTTCATTGAACTTCATTGGAGGTGTCAATGAGCGCCAGGCCTGATCCCCATCCCGGTCGGCGACGGAATTCGGCAGATAACCACGCAGGTCGGGGGCAGATACTTGAACTTAAAGATGGGGTCGCCCCGAGTCCTCACGGCAGGCCACATTCCCCCTTCTTCCCTTCCGGTACGTCCACCTCATTTCCACTCAAACTTTGTTCACTATGCTGAAGGATGCCCTCGTGTCTGATTGCAGGAATATTATGGCGACTCTCAGAGGAAGTACGCTCCCCGAAGACATCCTGAACGAGATTTTTGAAACCATCGTACCAAGCGACACCCTCTCTTCACGACACATACCCTACGCTTCTCCCCTCCCCCTTGGACATGTGTGCAGACCTTGGAGGAATGCCGTCCAAAACAATTCAAAGCTATGGAGCCAGCTATACCTCAGAGATCCCCATCCCTCCTACGAAGTCAGCGTCAGCAAGCAAGTCGCGGCTGCCACCACCCGCGTGCGGTATTGGCTCGACCGTTGCGGAAACCGGGGGCTGTGTCTTGCTTTCAGGACCAGTAGCGGAGAGGTGGCCACCAAGGTTTTCGAAGCCATCATCACGGACAACCTCCTTCGATTCCGCTCCCTCGACATTGCAGGTCTCCCCATTATGCCCATTCAAATGATTCGTTCACACACTCCACTCCCCCTGCTCGAGTCCCTTGCCATCAGCGGGAAAGCACCGTCGTGGTCCCCAGCATACCCCTCATACGTGTACGAAGGATGGAAGGGCCTGACCGCGTCTCCGGCGCTCCGAAAGGTCCATCTCGGGTCCTTTGGAAGGGCAATGTTCACCCTCCCGCCGACGATTCCGTGGGGACAGTTGACACACGTCTCGCTCACTCAAATAATCAACGCGGAGGTGTTCTTCTTCCAGTTGGCCGATGCGTGCAAACAGGTGCAAAACCTTACCGTTCGGATCGCGCTCATTCCAGGTCACGTACTCCCCTTCGCCACGCCTGTCACTCTCCGAAGCCTACGGCAGCTTGATATAAGCTTTGTGTTAGCGACCGATATCGCGTTCTTTGACCTCTTGGATATGCCATCCATCCAGTCCTTCGCTCTACGCACGGGGAACCAGGTATACCAACTGTGGGGATGCCTACAGGTGTCGTCTCCTTCGAGGGACAGGTTTTTCGCCCAGCTCCGCAATATCTCGACGCTCATTATCGAGTCCTATCCATGGCAAAATGGACCCACCCACACTGCTTTCGTACAACTCCTCTGTAACTGCCCTAAGCTCGACACCTTCTCCCTATCCTGCCCATTCGACGACTATAACCTGCTTCTCCAAGAACTTACGAAGCAGAGCGAAACCAACGTGTTTTTGCCGCATCTACAGTCGTTCTCACTCTGCCTCCGTCGTGAGGGATGCCTTGATGTCGGGGGTTTGACGCGTCGCCTTTCACCCGTGGATTTTGTCCGTATGGCGGTGGCACGAACATCAGCACCGACACTGGCACCTTGCCAGATTCAAGTCCACTTCGACGACAACCCACACGCACCACAGGAGTTCCAAAGGCTCTTAGCGGAAGCGTATGCGGAGGTTAGTAGCAGTCCTTCCCCTAAAGATCTGCCCTTCGTCTTGAAGGAGGGTGAGCATTGCTGCCACGACGAACTCGAGAACCTCCACCTCTGGACCGTTGCGGGCCACTTGGGCGAGGGACCTTCACATATTTAGATTTACTCGCGACGTAAAATGCCCTTAATAAAAGAGAGTGGGCATGGTTTGTTTGCCAGGACCGAAAGGATACACATAGAGAGCCGGGTCATTTAATGGAGATGACGAAGGCAGTGATCTGGCGGGATCGGCGACGGGCGCTTAATTTACATACAAGGACTTGTTGCTACTCGTACGATGCGTTTTGCCCTCGTTACAAGACTGTACCTTGCAGGGAAGATATTGAGGAATTGCCGATGGCCAAACATCCGACCATGGACCGCGACCACCCGACCCTAGTGTGTTATTTCCATAGCTGAACTATTTATTAGTGCATACATAAGCCACATACCAGGGGCCAATAAATAAACCAACAATGGGTAGTAAAGTACTCTAAGCGAAAATGTCCGCATCCCTCTAGGCCGTGAAGTTTCTTATCTATGCGATATGAGATCAGAACCCATTTCTCCGACGCCACTACACCTCCCTCGCCTTGTGTAACTTCTTCGGCTTCTTGGCCGTTGCGCCATCCAGTATCACCCCAGGGTATGATGCATATCCCAGGCTCCCCGACGCCTGTGACGCCACGGTGCTCCCACTATTCGGTGGCTGCTGCGGATAAGGATATGGGTACACGTACTGAGCCGACTGCTGCTGCCCAGGCTGTTGCTGCCCGGGATACGCATATCCCACAGGCATCGTCGCGCTCCTCGTAGGCTGCCGCCGGGTGGTGCTACCGCTCCTGCTGGGACTCGGGCTCTTGCTATGATGTCCCTTCGACCTCGAACTCACAGGATTTTCGAATTTCCTCCACTCATACTGTCGCGTCGCCGGGTTGTAGATGGGAACGAGTGCGGTATGGCCTCGTGGAACGACAATTGTCTGTTGCCCATTGGGGTACAATGTGCTCGGGCTCGTCGATCCGCTCGCGGACGGGGAAGGGTATTGGTACCCTCCCTGGGATGTTGCAGGAGGGGCTCCAGGTGATGGAGGGCGGTCAGGGCCTGTGTAGCGTTTTCGGTCCTGGCTGTAGAAACCCGATGCTTTCAGCCTCGCGATCTCCTCTTCGGTGGGTTTGAAGGGGTTGGGGCAGCTAGTGGAGGATGCCTGGGCCGACCATTCAGCTATGCGGGCCTGCTTCGCGAGGTGGGCTTCCCAGGCTTCGGGGGAGTAGTCGTATTCCGTCATTGTGAGGTGCTGAAGGAGGTGAGGTTGAGAGGAAGTTACAGGAGGGCACCAGCTCAAGGTCGAGTGGGGCTTTTATGGGTCGACACCGGAAATGAAATGAGCGTAGAATGTATGAAGAGGCTATGCTACCTGTCGATCCTTAGGTCGATGTTCAGGGAAATGGCACCGACGGGGGTTAACGGCTGGTGCTGACCCTGACAGGAAGTCGTGCCCTCGGTGTGTCCCGAAAGGTGGAGTGGGCGCAAGGCGTGTTCAGGGTTTGGCTCAGCCTGGTGTGGATGAACAAGGATCTTGGTCCGAGTGGGTGGGGAGTTCCACTATGTGGCCCTGGCCATTTAGCGGATCCAAATTTCGAAAGATAACGGGGGTCCGTACCGACTATGTGGCTAACCTGTGGCGCTGGGTCACGGAATAGGGCAGTGTGTGTCGCCCTGTGTGCTTGCGGGATGACTAGCCACGATCTTAGAGGGCTTTGACGTCACAGGCAGTGTGTGTGAGGGAAGGGAAGCTTCAGTTAGCGTGTCGAACACAAAAAGAAGTTCGAGGTGGATAGGCAATAAGGAGGTTGATGCGTTCGGCCAGCCGCCTATGTATCACCTTGCTGGAGCCACGAGTAGGAAGCGAGTCAAGGACAGAGAAGGGGGGGTCAGCTCGCCAAGGAAAAGGTGAAAGCGCCCTTTAATAGACATGAATGTGAGGAGACAGTACATTGTTATTGACCAAAACGGAACAATACGCACAATTATATGTGTCAATGGCTCCCCGGAGCTCAGAAATAGAATTGTACTTCGTCACAGTAAGGCAAGGTCGTTGTGAGCAATCAGCCGAGATTGGAAAAGTGTATTTCGCTTGGACAAAACCCTGAGCCTGCTCTCGATGCCTCGAGGCTGCCAGCAAACCGCCGTCGGCATGGCAAACAACGTAGGGGGCCAAAAACCTCATCAATCCCCATGAAGGGTCCAGTCATCTCCGGTCCATAACGCCACATTGAACGGGAACCCAGTGTTTTCTGAGGAGGAGGTTTAAACATGGGGGTTGGAAGGAGAGAGTGACGGTGCGGGCGCTTCCTGGCTCGGCACACGCGGGCCCAGAAACTTGGCACCGGTTATCTTCAAAGTCACCGGCATTTGCGGCCACCTCAAACTTTAGCTTGAAGTTCCGCAGGGCACAACAAGCACACTGCTACCTTATCAGCTCTGAGAAAATCCGATAGAATCCTAAGGTTCAAGTTGACATAACCCTACCCACCAATTTCCAGATTTTTCAGGCGATAGAAATCGGCAACAAGGTACAAGCTCCCAGCGACGACAATCAAGTTCTCAGCCCCTACCGCTTGTGCCACAGCCCATTCCAACGCAGACTCCAGGTAGGTATTCGGCGCACCCTCCTCCAAGGCCCCAACCAACTCCGGCGCCCAGATAGATCCACGGGGTCGCAGGATACCTTCAGCGAGCTTGACCAGCTCCGACGGCGGTACGTACTTGACCCAGGGCATGTCGGTTGGGGGAGTGAAAGGGACGAAGGCAGCGGAGAGGGCGAGTTGGGGAGGGGGCGTGCCCATGGAGAGTAAACCCTCGAGCGTGTCCTGGGGTTGCTTCGGGGGAGAATGGGATAGAGCGAGTACGAAGGTGACCTGGATTTTCTTGGCTTTGCGCGGGTAGATACCGCCCAAGTATTGTGACAATGCCCGGACCGAGGCAGAATTGTGGGCACCGTCGACTAGAACCTGGTGTCCCTTGTATGTGTGCCAGCTCAACCGACCCCTCCAGCTCACCCTCTCAATTCCATGGATGATTGCCTTCGGCGTCAACAAACCAGGGATATCGAGCGGCTCCCGTCGTGAATAGAGTGCTTGAATAACTCCAAGAGCCGTCATAAGGTTCTCTACTTGGTGCTCACCATGCAGAGGTAGTAACGCATTGATCGGTTCCGACGGTGCAGCGGACAAGGTGAACTGAACGGGTAGAGGTGGGGTAGGCTCGAATCTCTCCATAGGCCGTCGGGGGTTGTCGGGGTGCTGGACTACACCCACACATTCAGTTATTATCGCTCCTGCCCTCCCCACGGTATCAAGAACAGCAGGGTGCACTTCGGCAGCACGGTGAGGTTTCTGGGGCCCCATAACGAACGGCTTTCCTGGTCGCGCAATCCCCGCCTTCTTAATCGCGATATCAGCGACAGTATTGCCCAAAAACCCCTGGTGATCAAGATCGACGGATGTGAGAGCGGAGGCGATGATGCATTCGGAGGGGATGATATTCGTCGCATCGGTAATACCGCCCATCCCGACCTCCACTACGGCAATGTCGACGCGAGCTTTCTCGAAGAGTTGTAGCGCTGTCAGGGTCAAGACCTCAAACAGAGTCAGTTTCGAATCTCCTCCGTATCTCTGGTCTGTTTCAAGTACAGACTTCCGGGCGGCCAGGTACTCTTCGTAGGGGATAGGTTTCTCGTTGATCAGGATGCAGTCGGTGATGTGAACGAGATGGGGAGAGTTGAATCGTCCGACTGTGAGCGGTGGGCTGACCTGTGCGTGACTGAATATCGAGGCTACGAGTGCAGAAACGGAACCCTTTCCATTCGTGCCTGCGATATGGATAGTTGGCCGAGTGTATTGCAGGGGAAGGTGGGGCAGAAGGTTGGATAGCCGTTCGAGGCCTAGATCGATTGACATCTTACTCACCACCTATCCTTCAACTTTAGAATAAACTGATGAGAGGACCCTGAATCGTACCTTGCCTGCACAACCCTGGGTCGTTGATGGTGACGGTTGAGGTTAAAGAGTGAAAATGATCTAAGCGCCCGGAACTTGAAAGTTGATGTCATTTTCTCAGGGCCAAAAGGTCAAAAGCCTCTGTAACGCTTGGACTTGGATTCTCCAGACCAAGCTCAAGGTTGAAAAGGTAGGAATAACATATTCATTGGGTTCATGGATATCTATAAATATCTAACGAGGTGCTACGGGGCAAGCATTAATTGAAGTCGTGCGTTCATCCACTGTCCATCATGGTTCAAACTTGAAAAGCGGGGATGAGTGAGGGGTGGTTATGGGAGCAATGACAATGCTCTAAGGTATAGCTAATCCTGTATAAGTGATCTACGTTAAGAGTCTAGGGGAGAACGAATGGTATCAAGGGTCATTAAATGAGAATGCATAACAGCAATCTTTCAGGGATAGACGATCTAGTTCTTCTTGGAGCGCTTGAAGGACGGTAACAAGCTTCCAGTCCTGATACGGAACAAGTACGTGAAGATGTACGTGGCGACGATCTAGAGACAGAGGGTCAGCCATCAAACCCTGTGGAGGAAAAGCATTACTCACGTTGAAAATGATGAAGGCGACCATGAACCCAACATTCCTCCACCTGTGGCTGTAGAAGATGTTGAAGTTGAGCTCCAACAACTGATCAGTGGTCCTCGAGCTGCAGAATTGGCAATCCGAAGTCGCGTCGGGATTCGCCAGATAACCACCAGCGAGGGACATGAAACGCGCCATGTAGTCTTGGCAGGACAGCCCGGAAGGGGGGTTGAGGGTCACGAACTCGACGGGTGCACAGTTGATGAGCTGCTTCCCGAGAGCCTGGCCCAAAAGGCCTTCGATGAGGTAGGTATATGGGGAGAGACGGTACATCCATCTCCACCAGCCGAGTTGGCTGAACGGTTGGAGCACACCATTGCTGTGGGTGGAAGGCATATGTCAACGTTGGGGTCAGGTTAGAAAGGTGGGGAACGCACAAGGTAAGAACGAAGGAGAAGAGGAAGGAGAAGAGCAACGCTCCGATCTCCGCATTAGGGGACATAGCGCCGACAGCCTGGAAGGAAGGCAGAGAGCAGTCAGCATAAGCGTGGTGAACGACCGATGAACCTCGTACCTGGCCAATGGTCGAGTAATAGATGGGGTTGATGACCGAGAGCATGAGGTAAGTATAACCCGCGCGGTCGTTCGGGAATCCAACCGTCCAGAACCAGGTGAAGAACAGGAGGGTCGCGGTGAGGATATTCCAAGGAATCTCGATCATGATTTGAGCAGTGACCAGCGCCGTCCAGCTGTACATACGACTGGGCCTCTCCCGAATCTCGTAGATGTTGCGGGTATTGATGAAGGGAACCATAAGCTGACTGGCGAGAGGAACACTGTTCACAAAATGTGAGCATCGGGGAACGAAAGTCGTAGGTATGAGTCAACGTACCTGATGATCGTGATCATGAAAATCGCGAAGAGCTTATTCTGGGTGCCTTGCTGTGTGTCTTTGGATTTGTAGAACGTGAATCCAACGAAGAGACCCGCAATAACATTCAACGCGAACTTCGCCATGAGGTAGGTCGGATCCCTCCAGTAGGCCTGCGCTTCACGGGTGAAGAGCTCTTTCACCTGAACAAACCACGGCGTCGCGAACTCCGAGTGGAGGGCAGTCTCGACGGCAGGGCGGCTACGACCTTCGGTGTGGATGGCGTTGATCTGATCCTGATTGGCAGAGGCTTCGGGTGACGCTTGCCAGATACCGTACCAATCTTGAGCGGTGGTCGCAGTAGCACCGGCACCGATAACGTCTAACATGTACTCGGCACTGAGGCAGAAAGTCAGAAGAGATGGATGAAATAAGAGGAGGAAACTCACGGGTTCTCGAATCCCTCACACTTCCTGGCACCGTTGCGTTCGAAGTACTCAATCATGGTGTTTGAATTGTTGCCCAAATCACCGAAGTAGACAGTCTGACCACCCTTCTTTAACAGAAGCATACGATCGAACGCTTGGAAGAGCTCTGCCGAAGGCTGATGGATGGTGCAAAGGATAGCCTGACCCTGGTCGGCAAGACTGCGCAGGAATGAGACGATAGCCCAGGCGCTTTGAGAGTCAAGACCAGAGGTAGGTTCGTCCAAGAAGAGCAGCAGCTTCGGCTACAGCGAGGATGAGATCGTAAGTAATGTGTATCAAAGGAAAGAGATGAACCACTAACCTTGGCCGCGAGTTCAACAGCGATAGTCGTGCGCTTGCGGAATTCGATGTTGAGGGAACCAATGGCGGCTTCGGCATATTCCTCTAGCCCACAGATCTTGAGACACGTCTCCACGCTGTAGATGAAATAGGTTGAGAAGCGAAGAGACGAAGATGGTGCACAAACGTACTAGGCTTCCTTCTCTGAGAGGGGCACGGAAGGCGGCTGGCGGAGCTTGGCCGAGAAGAGTAAGGCCTCACGAACGGTCGAGAATGGGACATGGGTGTCCATCTGTTGCACGTATCCACTGGAAAAGGAGACACTACGTCAGTCATAATCCTGCAGCAGAGCGAAGCAACCGTACGTTTGAGCTTGGAAGTCAGCAGGCAGCGCTTGACCGTTGACGAACATATCACCAGAGACAACCCCCATGTACACACGCTTCGCGAGAACATTGAGCAGAGTTGTCTTGCCAGCCCCCGACTCTCCCATCAACGCAGTCAGTTTGCCAGGGGCGACGAATCCCGAGATGTCAGCAAGGAGTCTCCTATCGGCTTCTCCAGAAATGGGTACACTGTAGTTGACGTTCTGCCAGGTGAACACATCCGTCTGAGGGGGCGGCTTCACGTCATCGAGTGCCGCAGGGGCACCACGTTTCTCGTCGACGATAGGCGAGCTTGGTCCACCCTTTTCTTCATCACCATTCGAAGTCGATTTGGCAGCCTTCTTGGACTTGGATCCACGCTTAAAGAGTGTCACTGAGGTCGTGCCAGAAGTGGAGGTGTTGTACTCGGCGAAGATGAGGAGAGCGATGGTGAAGCCGACGCCAAAGGCGATGATGATGCCAAAGTTCTATAAAAGGCAGTGATGAGATCATAAACCACTTTAGGCGCCCGTGGCAGGTAGGCTTACCTTCCAAGTGTTCGAGTAGCTGAAGCCGTAAGACAGGCTGGTGAACAACGCTCCATCGACATAGTCCTGACCGGGCTGAGCACCGACGGTGGCGCAAACCTGGTTCGCGAGAGACACATTTTCGTAGCCGGGGCCCTGAGGAACCAGGGTAGTGCAGGCTCCCTTGAGAGTACGGAATTCGTTACTGAGGATGGCTTCGAAGCCGTATCGGAAAGGCTGGCGTAGAGGATGATCGTAAGCCTCAGGTAACTCCACGAAAGACCAATCTGGGCTTACGTTAATGTAGGTGATCCATCGGAGTGCGCCAATCATGGACGGCTTGGGAATGGTATAACCAGTATAGATGGCGAGGGCGAGGGTTGAGATACCAGCGAACGCTTGAGCAGTGGCTTCGGACTTGAAGGCAGCGGCGATGGCGCGGAACCATGATTTCATCGTCAAGGACATTGCGAAGAGGAACAAAAAGAAGGTGCTGAAAACGGGTCAGGACAAACTGTGCCTCAGTGGGAAACTGAACGCTTACAAGAATTGTTCCGCTGATCGTTGGAGGCCAGTCATGAAGTACAGGAGGGCGGTAAAGACGATCATGATGACAAGGGTAATGGGGACGTCGACGAGAGTGTGCGCCAATGCTTCCACGAACGGATGGTACAAAGCGGCCTTCTCATGCCGAAGGACAATCTCGCGTTGGGAGTACAGTGACGGGATTTCGGACATGGTGGCCAACGCGGAGAACAAAAGTGAGCTACGGGCGTCGGGGTGAGCTGTCTCGAAATAGATATGCGCGGTGGGGCTGCTACTCACAAGAAGAGAACACCCCCACGGGAGAAGAATGCGGTGGTTTCCTCCGGCATCTTCAGGAAAACGGTACCCATGATAATAGCTTGGAAGATGTAGGAGCTTCAGAGAAATTAGCCATTGAGGAGCCGGAAGGGTACACAAATTGAACGTACAAGAGGTTGAGACCGGTAGCGAGCATGTTTCCACGAATGATCTGAACCTTGCGCCTCATCACGGCAGCAACTTGCTGGGGAATTGTGAGCATGTACGGGCTGGAATCGAAGCGGATATTAGCATTTGTTCAGGAAACAGCGGATGAGAAAGCGCGTACTTCCTCTTCCCACTCCGTTTGGCAAACTCGGCGCGGGCGCTTTGGGCGTAGGCATGCGCACGCTCATCCTTCCCAGCGTACTCCGAGATGTACTGTTCGACCCCGGCTGTGTTCTCCTTGCCCGCCTTGGACGCCCTGAAGAACTCGGCGAATTCGTCGGCTGTTCGAGGCTGAGCAGTGAAGCCTGCACGGGGGATTCGGGCGCCGGGATCTGTAACTGTGACCAGGAAATCGGGCGTAGTTTGGCGATTCGCTGGTTCGTATCTATGTGAGATTGACTATCAGCTTCTATGATACGGTCAGAAACACGATAATAGAACTTACCCCATCTCGATGAAGTAGTTCTTTGCCTTATCCGCTGGGCCGAAGTAGGCCATGCGACCCTCATAGATGACGCAAACCTTGTCGAAGTGCTGATACAGAGATTCTCCGGCCTGGTACAGAGACACCACCGTCCCAAGGTTCATCGTGTCCGTAGCAATCCGAAGGGCCCGCACGAATTCGAGGGCGGTGCTAGCATCAAGACCACGAGTGGAACTGGGAATTGGCAGAGGCGATGTCAGCTCACGATCCGCTATCGTATCAGAAGAAGCCGTAACGTACTTGTCCCAGCACCCAATGCACGCGCGAGTCGCAAGGTATTCTGCGATCGATACTCGCTTCTTCTCGCCACCACTAACTCCACGAACAGCAGCGTTTCCGACAGGTGTCTTGCGGGCATGCCGGAGACCGAAGACGGTGGTGAGGATGGTGGTCAGCGTCTCGCGGAATTGGGCTCGCGAGTACTCGCTGCGATTGCGGGGTGTGCGCGTGCGCCCAGCGAAATCGAGGGTCTGTTCGACGCTGAGGGTGGGGAAGTGGACGTCGTCTTCCGGGCAGTACTGCACATCGCCTCGGAAGTATTTCTGCAGGTCCCCAGGTGAGATGGAATCGTAGTGAACTTCTCCATCAACAGCGTAGTATTCATCGCGATGATTAGCGATGGTCTTGAGGAGCGTACTACAGCCTGCGCCCGGGCTTCCAAGGACGACTAAATAGAGGGTTAGGAGTGCTCACATGTCGAACGGAAGTACGTACGAAGCATCTCTCCTGGCTTCAAGACTCCCTCGAATCCCGATAGAATGTCCTTCAATGGAGGGTGCCTTGAGGTCTTGATCTCTTCAAAGATGGAAAGCGGGCTGAGCACTGAACCAAGGGTAGGCTGGTACGAGGCAGCAGCACCGACGCCCTGAACTCGCAAGTCTCGGAAGGCGACTCCAAGTGAACGGGGCTTGATCTCAGCCTTATCGCGTCTATGAAAAGCTCAGTGGCGACCACTGGAAAGTGTGTCCGAGCCACCTACCGACGAATGACCTGTCGAATGGTTTTCTCCAAGTCGAAACCATCACCATCCACAGCAAGGGTGTTGTCCGAGTCGGCGGAGCTCCCAGCCGTCGACGCTGCACGAGGTTTCTCATCCTTCCCCTGGTGAGCTCGGTCCTGAGTAAGAGTTCGTCGAATCTCGATCATTCCCTCGGGGTCGAAGAAATCCACAGAGACGCGAGAAGCGGTAGACTGACGCCTCGGGCGTGGGTGGTGAGCTTGAGGAGGGTGTTCATGGTGACCGGCGTGGTTGTGAAGAGTAGGTTCAGATGCCTCTCTGGAGACGGCACCAGAGGGCGTCTCCTCTCCGATATCTGCGAGAGGCGCGAGCTCCGACGACATGGGAGGGAAAGATCGGGTGGAGAATTTCCAGCATCCCAAGCAGTATGATACTTATCCTCCGTCAATGGCGCCCCTGGCCCATATTGGCCATGATAGATGCCGGGTCCTTGCGTGTTCCACCGACAAAAGTTCCTTGTGTTTTGTGACGCGATCAAATGGCGTCGTTACGCAGTCTGCCTCTGTTCTCGACTTACAGCTCTCGGATGAACGGCATGCGTAAGCGCCCGGCAGAAAATACTCACAGGTGAGCACCGAATCGTTCAACGGTTTGTTCAGCCCTCGGACGGCTATCCGTTTGTCAAAAGGGGTTGTCCTCGTCCAAGTATTGCACTCACAATTGATAATAGAACAGCGAAACTCGCTCTGAGTCTCTCCACACAAGGATGGTCGGTTCAATGGAATGTCAAATGAAGAGATCGTAAGGTAATTGGTCACCTCGGCCGCCGCCGTCATCCCGGTTGGGTATGTTTGTGGCGCAGTGGCTTCGCCATACAAAGGGACAGATGAGCCTTGGCAAACGTCACAGAACGCGAAACTCGCCGGGTCTCGTAGGTTCAAGCAAGGCTCCCTGAGCAACTGGAGGAAGCCGCAGTCGACATGAGGGCCCAAGACGGGTGGAACTCTATGGATTTATTGAAATGAACGCCGATCGGTACGCGAACAAGCCTGATGATTAGGTGAGATGCAGAGAAGGTTGGTGAAAGTCCATGGTCATGCAGTAAAATAAGCGTCACGAGTGGTGTCTACAGAACCCGATATCGACGGGAATAGGGCATTAGAATGTGCGATGTGCATTGAAGGAGAGTGCTTGAAAAAATGAACGATACTAGTCTAGGTTGGTTGCGGGAAGATGTCCGATTTGTTCCACGGATAACAGGTAATGTAAGTATGGGAGAGGAATTAGTGAATGTGTGATGAGGTTGGATTAGTTCTTCTTCTTCTTGAAACTGGGGAGCAAGCTGCCCGTCCGGATGCGGAACAGGTAGGTCAAGCCGTAGATAGCAAACACCTGCACCACGACGGCATCAGCGTCTAAAACGATGAAAGCAATAGAAACCAACTTACGTTGAACGCTGTGAATGCGAGCATGATGCCGACGTTTCTCCACCGATGGCTGTAGAAAATGTTGAAACTGGCCTCCAGGAATTGATCCGTAGTTCTCGTGCTGCAGAACTGGCAGGCACTGGCGGCTTCGGGGTTGGTCAAGTACCCTCCAGCCCTGGAGATGAAGGGGTCCATGTACTCCGAGCAGGACATGCCAGAAGGAGGGTTGATGGAGACCAGTTCGACAGGGGAGCAATTAATGTCTTGCTCGCCCAGAGCCTGGCCCAGGAGGCCTTCGATGAGGTAGGTGTAGGGCGAGAGACGGTACATCCAGCGCCACCAGCCGAGCTGTCCGAACGGTTGCATGACGCCATTGCTGAAAAGGGGAGCTAGGTTCAGTGGATGCCGCTGCAAGTGAGGGGAAAACGACTTACAAGGTGAGAACGAAGGAGAATAGGAAGGAGAACAACAGGGCACCGATCTCGGGATTGGGGGACATCGACGCGACAGCCTGGCAGACAAGAAGGTTAGCCTCAGATCGCAACTTGGAAAGATGAGCGAGACAGTACGAACCTGGCCAATGGTCGAGTAGTACAGAGGGTTCACGATAGACAGCATGAGGTAGGTGTATCCAGCGCGATTGTTGGGGAACCCGACGGTCCAGAACCAGGTGAAGAAGAGCATGGTGGCGCCAACGATGTTCCAAGGGATTTCGGTGAGGATCTGAGCAGTGAGCAAAGCGGTCCAGCTATACATCCGGCTGGGTCGCTCGCGGATCTCGTAGACGTTCCGAAGGTTGATGAAGGGAACCATGAGCTGGCTCGCAAGAGGAACGCTAGAGGCAAAAGTCATTAATGGTCGCCCTCAACGCGAACGCCAGCGACGACTCACGTAAGAATGGACGACATGAAGATCGCGAAGAGCTTGTTCTGCGTTCCTTGCTGCGTGTCCTTCGCCTTGAAGAAGGTGAAACCGATGAAGAGACCAGCGAGGATGTTCAGACTAAGTTTGGCCATGAGGTAGGTTGGGTCTCTCCAGAAGGACCTGACGTTGCGAGCGAGGAGCTCTTTCACCTGGACGGGCCACGACGTAGCGAACTCTGTCTTCAGCTCGGTTTGAACGGCCCCGCGCTGACGACCTTCGCTGACGATCGTGTCGATCTCCTGGGAAACGGCGGCAGCTTCTGGCGATTGCTTCCAGACAGAATACCAGTCTTGAGCTGACTTCGCGGTAGCGCCGGCACCGATGACATCGAGCATATACTCCGCACTATCGAAAGGTAGAGGTAAGTAACGGGGCCATCGACAGGGAGATGAAGACGTACGGGTTCTCCGAAGGCTTGCACTCTCGTCCGCCATTGTGTTCGAAGTATTGGATGAGAGTGGTCGCGTTCTTGCCGACGTCGCCGAAGTAGACAGTTTCACCACCTTTCTTGAGGAGGAGGAGGCGATCGAAGACCTGGAAGAGCTCGGCCGAAGGCTGATGGATGGTACAGAGGATAGCCTGACCCTGGTCCGCGAGGCTCCTCAAGAAGGAACAAATGGCCCAGGCACTCTGGGAGTCGAGACCCGATGTCGGCTCATCAAGGAAAAGCAGCAGTTTGGGCTGGGATGAAGGTGATTAGTTACAAGGATGGACGCAGATGAAGAATGAAACACACCTTGGCAGCGAGCTCGACGGCGATGGTAGTCCTTTTCTTGTACTCGACGTTCAGGGATCCGATGGCGGCCTCGGCGTACTCGCGCAGACCGCAGATATCAATACACTTTTCGACACTTAGTTCCAAAGTTAGTCTGGTGCTAGGAACATGGCGAAGATAGCGCGACTCACTATGCAAGCTTTTCCTCGAGGGGAACCGAGGGGGGCTGACGGAGCTTTGCAGAGAAAGTCAAGGCCTCACGGACGGTGGAGGTAGGCTCGTGGGTATCCATCTGCTGCACGTACCCACTACGAAGGTGAAGGTTAGCGATATTTCCTCTACGCATGGGTGGGGTACGTACGTCTGAGCTTGGAAATCGGTTGGGAGTCCCTGGCCATTGACGAGCATATCACCGGTGACCGTACCGCTGTAGACTCGCTTGGCGAGGACGTTCAACAACGTGGTCTTGCCAGCACCGGACTCTCCCATCAACGCAGTAAGTTTACCAGGGGCGACATAGCCGAAGATGTTGGAAAGGAGGGTACGATCATCTTCTCCGGGGATAGGGACGGTGTAGACGATGTCCTGCCAGGTGAAGGTGTCCGTCTGCGGAGGAGGGCGATGCTTCGAGTCGACGGGGGCGGATGAACGGGAGCGGTCAACGAGGGCGATTCCAGATTCGGCCTTGCTCTCAACATCGTCTACAGAGGGTCGAGGAGTCGCGATCTCCTTCTTCGCACCGCGCTTGAAGAGTGTGACAGCGGTGGAATGGGTAGACTTCGTGTTGTACTCGGCGAAGAGCATCAAAATGATAGACAGGCCGACGCCGAAAGCGATAGAGATGCCCAAGTTCTACGGGGTTGGTTAGCTGAACGTTCCAGGAGGTATCATCGACAGAACGTACCATCCATGTATGAGACCATTTGAAACCATAGGACAACTCCGCGAACCGTGCGCCATCCACGAAGTCCTGACCAGGCACGGCCCCGACGACGGCGCAGACTTGGTTCTCCAATGAGATGTTCTCGTAGCCCAGACCCTGAGGAACGAGGGAGGTACAGGTACCTTCGAGAGTGCGGAACTCGTTGGTCAGGATCGACTCGAATCCATAGCGGAGGGGGTTGATGTACGTGATCCACCGGAGAGCGCCGATCATGGAGGGCCTGGGGATAGTATAACCAGTGTAGATGGCGAGAGCCAGAGTCGAGATACCGGCGAAAGCCTGTGCGGTAGCTTCCGAGGTGAAGGCGGCGGCGATGGCTCTGAACCAAGACTTCATCGTCAAGGACATGACGATCAAGAACAACAAGAAAACACTACGATGGTGTTAGCACACTGAACCGTGACGGAGAACGAAAGGGACGTACAAGAATTGTTCCGGGGTACGCTGAAGGCCGGTCATGAAGTAGAGGATGATCGAGAAAACGACGGTAATGCCAAGGGAGATCGGGATGTCGACGAGGGTATGTGCCAGCATCTCAACGAACGGGTGGTAGAGAGCAGCCTTTTCGTGTCTGGCAACGATGTCTCGTTGAGAGTAGAGAGCGGGAATCTCGGCCATGGTGTTCAAGGCGGAGAAGAGGAGGGCACTGGTTGCAGCTGTAAGCCTCGGGGAATCAAAAGGGAAGACGAATACTCACAAGAAAAGAACACCGCCTCGCGAGAAGTAGGCTGATGTGGCTTCAGGCATCTTCAAGAAGACGGTACCCATAATGATGCCTTGGAAGACGTAAGAGCTGAAGAGGTTGTTAGTTGTCTGGGTAGCAACTCTGTTGCGGACGGGAGAGCTCACAAAAGGTTAAGGCCGGTCGCCAACATATTCCCGCGGATGATCTGAACCTTTCGCCTCATGACAGCAGCGACTTGCTGAGGGATGGTGAGCATGTAAGGGCTGCAGAACGAAAGGGCAATTAGAATCGAATGGTCTCGAGGCGGGGTTGGTGCTCACTTCTTCATACCACTCCTCTTGGCGAACTCGGCACGAGCACTATGAGCGTAGGCTTTGGCCGAATCCGAATTACCGTGGTAATGAGCGATGTACTCGTCGACCTCCGTAGAGTTCTCGCGGCCGAGCTTGGATGCCTTGAAGTACCGAGCGAACTCATCAGCAGTCCTAGGTTGGCCAGTGACGCCCTGGACGGGAATGCGAGCGCCGGGGTCGGTCACGGCGACCAGGAAATCGGGCGTGGTCTGACGGTTGGCGGGTTCGTATCTAGAGATAATCAGCTCAGCAGCTCATCAAGAAACGCGGTGGTTCGCCTACCCCATGTCGATGAAGTACTGCCTGGCCTGGTCGGCGGGACCGAAGTAGGCCATACGACCCTCGTAGATAACGCAAACCTTGTCGAAGTGTTCGTACAACGACTCTCCGGCTTGGTAGATCGACACGACGGTGCCGAGCCGCATGGTGTCGGTCGCGATGCGCAAAGCTTGAACGAACTCCAGGGCTGTCGAGGCATCGAGGCCACGAGTGGAGCTATTTTCAAGAAACGAACGTTAGCGAAAGATTCATAATACGATGATAGTAGCCACGCACTTGTCCCAACAACCGATGCAAGCACGAGTCGCCAACATCTCCGCGATCGAGACACGCTTCTTCTGACCACCAGAGATACCCCGAATCTGAGCGTTGCCCACGAACGTGTTCCGGACATGGCGCAGACCGAACACAGTGATGAGGATGTCGGTAAGGGTCTTCCTAAAGACCTCACGGGACTGGTCGACGCGGGTGCGGGGTGTCCTCGTTCGGGCCGCGAACTCGATGGTCTGCTCGACGGTGAGAGTGGGGAAGTGGACGTCGTCTTCGGGAGAGTACTGAACGTCGCCTCGGAAGTACTTCTTGACCTCAGCAGGGGAGACAGAATCGTAATGAACGTCGCCAGTCACGGAGTGGTACTCCTCGCGGTGGTTGGCGAGGGTCTTGAGCATGGTACTGCAACCTGCACCTGGGCTTCCAAGTACGACTAGAAGGGAACGAGTTATAGGCAAGCATGAGGTTAGGAGATAGTCAAGAACGTACGGAGCATCTCCCCTGGCTTCACGACACCTTCGAACCCCTGAAGAATGTCCTTGAGCGGCGGGTGTCTCGCGTTCTTGATCCCTTCGAGGGCGGATAGTGGGTTGAGGAGAGAGCCGAGAGTAGGCTGGTAAGAGGCGGCGGTGCCGACACCCTGGACTCGCAGGTCACGGAAGGCGACGCCAAGTGAACGAGGTCGAATCTCAGCCTTGTCGCGCCTGCAGGTGAGAATTTATCAATGGGCTGGGCGTTGAACGAACGGCAGGCGACGTACCTCCTCACGATGCTGCGAATCATCCTCTCCAAATCGAAGTCGTCGGGGTCGACAGTAAGAGTGTGGCCGGTGCTATAGGAGGATACAGACTCTGGGGACTCGGGGCGGGTGGCATTCTTGTCGCCTTGGCCAGTAAGGGTACGCTGCAACTGGACCATGCCCTCCGGGTCGAAGAAGTCGACGGAGACCCTAGAAGCCCTCGACGTCCTCCTCGCTAGGGGCTCGTGGTGGTGAGCTTGGGGTGGGCATTCGTGTTCATGATAACGCTTCTCGTTGTTGAGAGTTGGGTCGGACGCCTGGCGCGAGATGAGGCCAGAGGTTGAGGCCTCCTCTCTAATGTCAGCCAATGGGTAGCCTTCAGACATGGGGAGTAGGATAGCGAAAAATAAGTTGGAAATCGCAGGGCGCCCGTATAAGTACCCCGCGCCCGTACTTCCGGAAAATACTATCGTCCACTAATTATCTGCATAAGCGAAAGCCCGGGTGTCATCAACCGTTGTCGTATAGACGCCCTCGGGCCAGCGATCCCATTACACCACTGGAGCCACGCTCGACCGTCACCGCCGTGAGGAATCGTCATTACAGGGATGATCCCAGTTGCTGCGGCTTGGTGTACACACGCGATAAGATGCCCAGCGCGCTGCTATCTGGCCGAAATGGTTGCGAATCGGTGGCGAGAGGTAGCTTCGTTGTTGCTTCATCTGGCTGAGTAATCTCAGGTTTCCTGCCAGGGTCGATCGCTCGATCGTCTACACGGGCCGAAAGGCAATGCGTTGAACGGGAAACTGGAAACCACGCCTCCGCGGGCGTCAATTCTGCTGAGTCAATGACACATTTCGATTTCGTTGTCCTCACCAGGCTCGGCCGTACCTGTACCTGGAAGCGAGGATTGCAAGACGCGTGTCGCGGTGTGCCGTGTATTCCGCAGTTCTAGTGATTTCGACGAGTGATCGAAAGCAGGTTCTAGGCAACGGGGCAATTAGTCATGGATCGCTCGTATAAAGTTGGGCGGAGGGGGAGAGGGAGGGGACACCCTCGACTCACAGACCGTGCACAGTAGCGTCTGCATTCAGTGCGATAGGGAACGACCCGATATTAATACAAGGTGCATTCTTAGGGTCTCTTGCCTCTGTCTTCCTTATTATCTGAAACACGTTTGGAGAGAAGTTCAAAGGACGCAGTCAGGAGGAACGTTGGAAGAGGCCGCATGGCTTGACGTCACTTTGGCCCGACTTGAAGGGTAGTATGAGGACTGTTGACTGGAAAAGAGATTGAATAAGACCATGAAATGCGTTCGAATACAGCATAAAATACAGGGGAATAATGTCCAGGGCCTCTCAGAGGGTAAGGTTGTACTCGTATTCGGTGCTCGTGTTCTGGGCGATCCATAGCACGATCGCAGAGAGCATCATACAAACGCTCTGAGAGACGTTGGCATAGCCGTAGTACCTGAACTGCTCGGGATAGTTGTTGAGCACATACTTCAAGACTAGCACCGTCTGCGGAGGGGTCAGCTTCACTTCGCCTTCCGATCGTAAAGGCCACGCACCACGCTACCAGCCAGCCCGCCGGCCATCAGAGCGAAACCAATGAACAGGAACAACCTCGCCCTCCACACCGCTCTCGAGTCGCCAAACCCGTCGTCGCCGCGAATCCTGTCCTTGTCGATCATGTTGATGACCAGGTAGCCGAGAAGGGAGCAGATGCCAGGAATCCAGTCGACGAACGTAACGTGCACAGGGGGCTCTTCGTTTCCGGGCTTCCCCCATGGTGCTTTGGAATGGGCAGAGAGGATGGCTGCGTCGAGGAATGTCCAATTGGCAATGGCGAACTGCAACCTTGTTAGCACCCCCAGTCGCCGCACGAGCCCGCATATACGCACCAAAGCACCCGCCAGGTAGACACCAATCGTTCTCTTGTGCTTGCCCAGCGTCAACTCGGGGAATGGGTTTAGGCAAACCCTCCGGGGGTCATAGTTGGCTCTTGGGAGGGACATCTGGGATGTAGTGGAAAGTCTTCGAAAGAGAGAATGCGGTACTGAGAGATAACGACGGTGTCCTCCTAATTCCTCTTGAGCGTCTCCTTGGTCGATGTCCTCGTCGTCTTCGTCGTCGTCGAGAGCAGAGTTGATTGGGCTGCGCACACGCGGCGGCGGGGTTGTTTTGTGGGAGATTGATGCCTTTCTCAGCACAACGGGGGCGCCGTTCTCGTCTTCCGGAGCGACGACGACCTGGCGTTCAACGCGAATGACAATCGGCGATGACGGAGGGCTTTTAAAGGTGGGCGATGTTGGCATATAAGGCCTGGAAGCCGTTGCTGACGACACGCAGCGAGGCAACGGCAGTTTCACCCGCTTCGAAAGCTGGAACACGACCCCCTGAGGCTGTTCTTGGCATAATCAACCTTATTGGAAGCTATAATGGCGCAGAATCGCCGTCATTGCACGAGGAGCTGACAGAAGAAGGAAAGCCTATCATCTCAGCGACGTCCACCCTCAAATGTGAGGTCATCGACGCATAACCAATCTCTCCTGACCAATGGCTCTCCTCGAGTCGTCACCCTGTGACAGGATCTTCATGCTCCAGGTGGCTCACGACCGGTCGTGGAGGGCGATCCCGAGCGAGCCAGACACCCCGAACACGGCGGAAATGTGACCGCATGGCTTGGAAAGGGCGTCTATCAGGGGTGACTTGGAGGGCAACGTCGGTAGTACCTTGGACGGACCGCCTAGGCGTGCCAGGCCCGGGTATGAATCTCAGGACTCCAGATATGTTGTTCCTGAGCGTCCCTTTGCAGAAGGAGAACCGTTTCCCTTGCTTCTCTACTCCATCTTGGATGCTACTCAGGCAACGCTTCTAGTCGGCTTCCTGGTGAAGCCCCGGAGGAACGTACATCCTTGGTTGGTGTTTATCTTTCTCGGCCGCCCTTAGTTATTCTTGCATTTCCCCCCGCCTGACTGCTTCTCTGTTATCTGTAGGGTTTAAAGCACCATATGCGAGAGCCAGCGCTCATCGGGGTATCAGGAGCGCCCAAATATGTCATGTCGCGCCCGGAGGACCCCGACCCGGTAGGGATTTAGAGGCGACGATGTTCAGCGCGCAGCCATCCCGTGCAAAGATGATGAAGCCTCAACGGGGGGCGACGATAATCAGCAGCAAAGCCCAGTCAGATGTGAGGATCGTCTCGAACAATCCCCACCCACGTGCTATCGCTCTCTCTTCGATATCATAGAACTACCGTTTCCATTCCCATTCCTCACAAATGGCTGAACAATACGAGGAAGGGATGGCATATGACCGAGATGGATATCCGAGGATGGCCCTGGTATAAAAGTAGGGGCGCTTCTGCTTCCTCAAACCAAGTTCCCCAGTTCCTTTCCCTCCCATTCCCAAGTCAACTCAACACAAGCTTAATCTCACTTGAACATGTCCGACAACACCATCAAGGGAGAGTGCCTCTGCGGCAGGACGACCGTCGTTATCGGAAACGGTGACAGCTTCAAGGACCAAATCCTTTGCCACTGCTGGGATTGCAAGCAGACCTCTGGAGCCCCGTTCAGTTCCAACATCCTGGCTCCGAAGGCGGACACTACCATCGAGGGACCCGTGAAAGAGTATAGCGTGGTCGCTCCCAGCGGAAATACTGGTATGAACCTCACCCGCCTATCAAGTAACTCCAGCATATTCTAAATGTTCGTGCCACAGTGACTCGCATTTTCTGTGGAGAATGTGGTAGCGCAATCTCGCATCGCTCAGTTGCATTTGGCGAAAGTGCCGCTATTCAGACCGGCAACTTCAGGTACTTTGCGGACAAGCCTGTTGCCCTTGAATGTAAGTATCCCCTATGTTTTCAACTCACGAGTTGAAATTAACAAACGTTCAGTGTTCACGAAGGACAGGTTCACTGGCCTTCCGGCCGTTGAGGGCGCCAAGCAACTCGAGAAGGCTTAAAGACGAGTGGTGACCCTAGGAGCCAATGAATGTGGATGTTTATTGTATAGTATGTGGTGTCGAGCCAATTATATGTGTAGGTTTTTGGTTGGAGAAGTGGCCAGTGCAGGATCTGAGTCGCTTCACTTCCACAAAGATAAGCATGGCCTGCCGTACACCCTAGTCGTCCCGGAGTTTCATGGGTACCTGCGCCGACCTCCTGCTTATCTTTCTCTTACCTTCGTATGCCACCTTCGCTGGACCTTATGCTCCATTCAGCGGACATCCAAGTAGGTAATGTGGCACGGCGGGCGCCTATTCGCGATCACGAGGTCAGGAGGTCGTGAGATTCTTCTTTGAGTGCGCCCCTAAGAGCTAGTTCGGATACCAAACCTGGGTTTGGGTACAGGTTTGATGCCCCTCAAATCAATTCCCATGCGCTACGGGACTGTCGGGCCCGTCGACGGGAGAGCTCGGATCCCGACGTGGCTGCGCTTTGACTCCGCTTGTGACCCAATGTGATAACAGCGTTGAAAGGGTCGCGCTCGCCGTCGAAAACAACGAGGGGGACCTCGTCTCCTTTAAATTTCGTCACCTTGTGATGCTTGAAGCTGAAGGGTTTATAGACTATGGTTGTAAGAAACTAGCCGTCGATGCCAAAGGTCATCGTCGCTGTCAGCAGCGATGAGCAGCACTGATGAGCCCGACAAAGGTCGCCCTTCCCGAGGACCTATGACGTGGGTGGGTAAAGGTTTGTAAAGGGATGGGAATGTATTTGGGGGGCATCAAACCCGTACCCAAACCCAGGTTTGGTATCCGAACTAGCTCTAATGACCCCGACGACCAACCTCTCTACCGTACCACCATGTTCACTCTCTATGCCGGCCGCAGGACTGTCCCCAAACCATTCGCTATCCACCAATCCGTCGATTGCGCGCGGTGAAGCTTGAATCCGATCCCTAGCATGGCTTTGCCAACTAAGGGCGGGTGCTAATTGCAAGGTTTCCCACTTAGTGCGCTTTTTCTAGGCCTAATCAAGTCCTGGAGAGCCACGGCACGCGGTGTGGATGTTGCACCACCCACTGCGGCCACCTCACATCTCACCCAACTAATTTGCCTCTGTACACGTCGGCGGGAGATAAATGCCACCCTTAGATTGCCATAGATTCCAACAACACCCCCTGCATCACAGATGACCGAACCCTCCCCAGAGAACGTCGGCGAACCTACAAATTCCAACCGCCGCTTCTCGGCGTCGAGAAGGGTGACATTGACCTCCAGGGTCTCTGTCGACTTCTTCGACCCAGAGGGTGTCTCTGGGCTTCGCGAAGCCCTCAATGAAGCACCAGCGGATCCCAAGTCACCGCCTGGCGGTGCCGATGCCCCTGGAGAAATGGAGTTCGACTTGGAGAAGACCATTCGTACCATACTGCAGCGGTACGGGCTGCGTCATGACACTTCTGGAACTCTGCTTACCCCGAGCGAACAGTCGTATCGAGGCCAACATGCAACCCCGGCAGCTGGGTGTCGGTTTCAGAGACCTGCGAGTTCAAGGAATTGGCTCCTCCGCTTCTTTTCAGCCAACAGTGGGCTCCTATTTGAACCCTTTTTCTGTGTTTGAGGGAATGAGAAACGCATGGCGACCCCCTGTCAAGGATATACTTTCAGGTTTTGAAGGAACCGTTAGACCTGGGGAGATGCTTTGTAAGTCGGCTCAAGCACATTCTGACGATGGCTGATTTCCTTCAAGTGGTTTTAGGGCGCCCTGGCGCAGGTTGTAGTACACTCCTAAAGACAATTGCAAACCAACGCAACGAATATCACGCCGTCGAAGGTGATGTCCATTACGACGCGATCACCCCAGACGACCTGCGGAAGTACTTCCGTGGAGATGTGCAGTACTGCCCTGAAGACGACGTGCACTTTCCTACTCTCACTGTCGAACAGACGCTCGATTTCGCCGCCACGACTCGTACCCCTCGTAATCGTCCCGACCACACCCGTTCAGAGTGGCGGGGGCTACTAACCACGATCCTCACCACTGTGTTCGGCCTTCGACATGTAAGGGAGTCACCTGTAGGGAATGCGGCTATTCGAGGAATCAGTGGTGGGGAAAAGAAGCGGGTTTCCATAGCGGAGGCGCTGGCGACTCGTGCCTGTGTAGGGTGTTGGGACAAGTGGGTGCAAGTTGGATCCCTTGGAATTCTTGCTCACGGAAATTTTTTGTAGCTCAACACGTGGGCTAGACGCGAGCACAGCGCTCGAGTTTGTCTGCGCTCTCCGAATTGCGACGGACACAATGCAGCTGTCTACTGTCGCCTCCATCTACCAGGCGGGAGAGTCGTTGTACCAGCTATTTGACAAAGTTTGTGTCATTTATGAAGGGAAGATGGCGTACTTCGGACCTGCAAACCTCGCTAAGGACTACTTCATCGAGATGGGGTACGTCAACTCTTTACACACAGTGATTCTCGGCACAACTAACATTGAACATAGGTACGAGCCCGCCAATCGACAAACAACCCCTGACTTCCTTGTTGCGGTTACCGACTCAGCGGCTCGTATTCCCGCTCCCGGGCTTTCATGTCAACCCAGATCAGCAGAAGAGTTCGCTGCGTACTTCAAGGAGTCGGACATGGGACGTCACAGCGCAGTCGAAATAGAGGAATACATCGAGATGTACTCTACGAACTCAGATAGCGCGAAGGCCTATGCCCAGAGCGCTCAAGCCGAGTGTGCAAAGAGGAGCGGGAAGAAGAAGTGAGTGGCCCCTCTGATCATTGGCTATACGCTTACAACGACATTCCAGCCCATATATGCTCACGATTCCTCAACAAGCAGCAGCCGTGATGAGAAGAAGGGTTCAGATCATTCGTGGAGATTTGCTAACCACCGCCCTTCGCCTTTTGTAAGCGAGGAAAGTCATCTTTATGGAAGGCCTCAATGTTGATGACGTCTTAGCTCGTTCGTGATCCAAGCAATTATCATGGGTACGGTTTACTACGACATGCCGAAGGAAACAGGCGCATTCTTTTCTCGTGGCAGTATCATCTTCTTGTAAGTCGTTGGACCTGTATTTATTTCGTATGGGAACTCACGTCGCTAGCGCTATCCTGTGGTCTGCTTTGACAACAATGTCCGAAATACCTTCCCTCTACTCGCAACGAGAAATTGTCTCCCGCCACGAGAAAGCCGCGATGTACCGTCCTTTTATTGAGGTCCTGGCACATACTCTCGTCGACATCCCCATCACCTTGGCGATCATGTCAGTTTTTGGCGTCATTCTATACTTCATGACTGGCCTTCAGCGATCAGTGGTGCGTTCCCCCGCCATCGTCGAAGGTCATGTAGCTTATCGAAACGATATAGGACCAGTTCTTGTACGTTTGCCCCTCTTTTTTGTCAACTCCCACACCCACTCCGACTTACCCGTGTCAGCGTCTTCCTACTGTTCGTTATTTCCGTGAGTCTCACCATGAAAGCCTTTTTTCGTGCCATCGCCGCCGCCTTCAAATCGGAAGCCTCTGCCCAAGCCTTGGCTGGTCTCTCGATCCTACTCTTGGCTATGTACACAGGCTTCACCATCCCTCTGTCTAGCATGATTCGCGCCTTGGGGTGGATCGCGACCATCAATGTACGTTCCGATCCACTTCGTTGATCTTATCGTCCTAATGACCGCCCACACTATCTAGCCTTTGCGTTATGGATTCGAAGCCATTCTGACTAACGAGCTCCGGACGCTCAACGCTACATGCTCCGGCCTCGTCCCCCGCGGGTTTGGTTACGAAAATATTTCTATACACAACCAGGTCTGCACCTCTCCCGGCAGTAGACCCGGGAGTGCATTCGTCGATGGCACAGTGTTCGCGGAGCAAGAATTTGGGTATGACTTCTCGCATACCTGGCGGGTGCGTCGTAGCCACACCTCGTTCTGTCGTCTTTTCTCTCAACGGGGATCTATAGAACCTGGGCATTCTCGTCGCGTTCTGCGTCGGATTTACTGCCGTTCTTCTGGTTTTTGCCGAGTACAACTGTTCGACTTCCTCCCAAACATCGACCACCATGTATCTCCAAGGTGCCACAAGGGGGAATGGGGGCAGTCCCTCTCAAAAATCGGACGAAGAACGGGGGGCGCCTGCGCGGGAGGCCACAGCCTTGGACAAATCTGGCAGGTCGTATGATAGTGCCGTCGCTCCCGATCAGTCTTCCCAACACGCAGACGTCTTTACCTGGCAACACCTCAACTACACCGTTCCTACCAGTGGTGACCCGAACCGAATATTACTTTCGGATGTCTGTGGGTATGTCGCTCCCGGAAAGCTCACTGCCTTGATGGGCACCTCAGGCGCTGGGAAAACGACGCTCTTGAATGTGCTGGCTGGGCGCGTTTCTACTGGCGTTGTGACTGGGGATACCTTTGTCAACGGACGTGAGCTACCCGCTGACTTCCAAGCTCAAACGTGAGTACCTTCTGTGACAGTTATACTCGAAGTCGGGTTCCCATTAATGGGGATGGCACCGTAGTGGTTACGTCCAGCAAACGGATACGCATGTGCCGACGTCTACAGTGCGTGAAGCACTCCTGTTCTCTGCTAAGCTTCGTCAGCCGCCCTCCGTACCACTGGCGGAGCGAGAGGCTTGGTGAGTCCGGCCGGCTTCCTCCGTTTCCCGTTATTTGTTGAACGTCTACTCCAGCGTCGAGCAGTGCATCGAAACCTGCGGGCTGGAACAGTATGCTGACGCTACCATTGGGTCTCTTTCTCTTGAGTTCCGGAAACGAACGACTATCGCTGTGGAATTGGCCGCCAAGGTGAGGAAAACTCCTCTCCCTATGCGCGAACTTTAGTGATACCTCCTTACAGCCGAAACTACTTCTGTTTTTAGACGAGCCCACTTCTGGACTAGACTCTCAGAGTGCATGGGCGATTGTTTCGTTCCTGAGAAGCTTAGCTGACCAGGGTCAAGCCATTCTCTGCACGTAAGTGCACCTGCTCATGTCACCTTGGCCTCACTTGACGGTGACACACATTTAGTATCCATCAACCTTCAGCCGAGCTCTTCCAAGTATTCGACCGGCTGCTAGTACTCCAGAGGGGCGGTCGGACAGTATACTTTGGTGACCTTGGGGAAGGTGCCGGTACCATGATCCAGTATTTTGAGAGAAACGGCGGGAGAAAGTGTGAGGTGTCTGAGAATCCGTGAGTGCACCCTATTCGACTCTACAGCCTCTCCCTGACGTTCACCTCCTGCAGGGCAGAGTACATGTTGGACGTTATTGGTGCAGGGGCAACTGCTAAGAGCACTCGGGACTGGCATGCTATCTGGGCAAGCTCGTCCGACGCCACCTCACTTCAGAAAGAAATCCATGATCTCTATGAAGTCGGCCGGAGCCGCCCAGCTATTGCGACAGAGCTAAGGACAGAGTTCGCAACGCCCTGGCTTTTCCAAGTCCGCGAGCTCCTCTTCCGCCAGGCTGTGTCATATTGGAGGGACCCGATGTATGTCGTGTCCAAGCTCGCCCTCAACATCTTCTCTGGCATTATCACCGGTTTTACGTACTTCAAGATGGACAATACCCAGCAAGGAACGCAGAACAAAGTCTTCGCCGTGTTCATGATCACATTCCCTAGGTGAGCGTCGCTTAGCTTGGTATATTTCTCCATCCTCTTATCACGAAACCTGCAGTGCTCCTCTGGGAAACCAACTCATGGTTCCCTTTATCAACATGCGCAACGTATACGAGATCAGGGAGCGTCCCAGCCGTATGTACAGCTGGACAGCTTTACTGACGGCGCAGATCCTGATCGAGATTCCATGGAACATTTTGAGTGCGACGATAATGTTCCTGGCATGGTTTTGGACTGTTGGGTTCGACACTTCGCGCGGTGGATACACGTTCCTCTTGTTGTCGGTCATGAACCCAATCTACTACGGCACTATTGGGCAGGTAAATAGCCAACTATGGTGGAAATTCTGAAAGATAGACTGACGTGTTCCGCGCTTCACAGGCTGTTGCATCTATGGCTCCCAACCCCGAGATCGGGGGCTTGGTCTACACATTTCTTTTCTCGCTGATCGTTACATTGTGAGTAGACCTTCTTATTAATTCCGGTATTGAAATATCAACAGTCACCTCCCGTAGCAACGGCCTTCTTCAGCCTTACAGCCAATTAGGGTGGTGGAAGTGGATGTATCGTGTCTCCCCCTACAATTATCTCATCGAAGGCTTGGTCGGACAGGCCATAGGCAACCAACTCGTCGACTGCGCTCCTGACGAGTTTGTCACGCTCTCGCCGCCCCTCGGCTTGTCTTGCCAGGAGTACATGAACACTTTTATCTCCCGTGAAGGTGGTTATCTATTGGATCCTGCAGCTACGTCGCAATGCCAGTTCTGCAGCACCCGAACGACGGACGAGTTCCTGAAGCATGGTTTCAACATATTCTATAGCCATAGGTGGAGAAATGTGGCACTCCTGTGTGGCTACATTACTTTCAATGTAAGTAAGTCTTTCTCTCTTTCTAACTTGATTCTCAGAGGTTTGGGCCGCACATAGATCTTCCTGGTATACGCTTTGACATATCTGTTCCGGATCAGGACTGGAAGTCTTTTGGGAATGTTTAGGCGACGGAGTCGAGGGAGGGCTTGATTTTCTCGGTCTATAATTACACCGACTCGCGTTATTACTGCTTCTTTAACGTACGAACACGCGAAGGAGTCATTTCTGCGCCCTCCCCCCCCGACGGGAGGATTCCCAAAAAGGATATGCATGCATCACGTGGACAGGGCTGATCAGCAGGGCAACGCATTGACAATTGAAAGGTTCTCTACCGACGGTGATCACCTCGCATCAACCACCGAGCCTATCGATACGTTCTTATCGCCAGACAGAGCACCCTACTCTCAAAACATTCCTTGATATGCTTTTGCGAGGGTCGTTCATCGAAACGCCGTCTCTTGGTGATCTGAAGATACACCACGATCATCTGCTGGGTATGTTTCGTGATTCGATTATGCCTTTAGACCGGGGTATCGAACTGATGGTTATTCTACCCATGAAGCTGTCCATGAAGATGGGGTCATCGAACACTTCGAAGACGCCACGACCCCTGTCTCCGCCTCTTTGGTCGCATCTTGGGCCGAACGGGGCGAAACCATCACGACCATTCCGGACGGGTCGTTCATCCTCCCCGCGTTCTGCGATCTTCACCTTCACGCGCCGCAGTTTCTCTATCAGGGCAATGGACTTGACCTCCCTCTCTTGGATTGGTTGGATCAGTATGCCTACAAAGCCGAAGAAAGGCTCGACTCCGACCCTGCCCTGGCCAAGCGGGTGTATGACCGTCTCGCGCGAAGGCTAATAGAGAACGGCACTGGGGCCGTGTCTCTGTTTGGAACTATAAAGAGCGAAACGAAGTGGGTCATTTACCTTGTCGATTACGGTAGCAACCTCGTCTCACTCCTATCGAAGTCAAATCCTCGCACGGAGCATGCTTGAGGCTGGCATTCGGGCCAGAATTGGCAAGCTGTCCATGGACATCTCAACTCGACCTACATACGTGGAGGCCTCCCCTACTGCATCGCTAGAAGCCGCAGAGGCTTTCGTTGCGGACTGCTGCCTTCTGACGCGAGAACGGAGCTCTGGTCAGAAGCTACTACTGGTGGAGCCAGTATTGACCCCTCGCTTCGTGCCCACATGCTCGGATGAACTGCTTTCCGGGCTAGCGGCGCTCTCGTCGCAAAAGGAGCTCCACATTCAGAGCCACCTTGCCGAGGCACACGACCAGGTCGAGTGGGTGAAAGGAACGAGAGGGAAGGATGACATCGATGTTTTCGGCGACGCCGGTCTACTCACCACCCGCACTCTCCAAGCACATTGCACTTATCTTACACCTCCCGACCTGCTGCGAGTCGCTCAGAAGGGTACATCAGTGGCGCATTGTCCGCTGTCGAACATCTATTTTTCCGCAAAGCCGTTCCCACTCCGCGAAGCATTGAGGACTGGCGTCAAAGTTGGGCTGGGGACGGACATTGCTGGTGGGTACAGCGCGGATATCATGAGTGCTATGAGGAACGCCGTAGCCGTTTCGCGCATGAGGCAGGGCGAGCGAGTGGGTACTCGCTCCGGATCCATGGATGTCGTGGAAAGCTTGGCCATCACCTGGGTCGAATCCCTATACCTCGCTACACGCGGCGGTGCCATTGCACTTGGCGGGAGATGGAAGAATTTAGGTGTGTTCAAAGTTGGAACCCCATTCGATGCCCAGCAAAGTGAGCAAGTTTCTTCATCTTGGCTATGTGTGGGCACCGGGCGTATTGACGACATTTGATCTCTCTCAACTAGTATCCCTCGTTGATGCAGATGGAAATGGGGCAGGTGCGCTTGACTTTTTTGACCTCGACTTTGGGCGCGAGGGATGCACGATCTCCCCGGATATGGTTGAAAAATGGTGGTGCATCGGGGACACAAGGAACAGAAAGAAAGTTTGGGTTCAAGGTGCTGAAATTCTCTCAAATTGAATACATGGATAACCATATCGTACATGGGCTTCTGAAAGGATTTTAAAGGTGTTTATGCTGCCTTATGTGACTCGATGACGCATTTGTGTGCGTTTGATGAACCCCTGGGCGCTAATTTCGTATTGATGGTGGGAAAGAACCCCGGCGACTCCGAGTAACCCGGGAACATTCTTCCTTCGCTTTGTCACCATCTCCCGCAACATTCATCCTTCTCTATGGCAGGTCAAGCAATTTGCCTAGAGAACCTGCCCCTCGATGTACAACTGGGCATTTTCGATGCTCTCGCACCCTACCACCTGTTCAAGCTGAGCCAGGTCAGTCTTCGGCTTGAATCTTGGCTGAATCAGGAGCCTGTTGTGGGGCTGATGTTGTATGCGTCATCAATAGACTTGCAAGGCACTCAACGGAGTGGTCTCTCAACGGGAGGTATGGAGGTCCGCTCTGAAGAAGACCTGCGAGAGGCACTCGTTCTTCGAGCCCTCATTCCCGATGGACTTGATGACGTTGGACGAGCTACGTCGCTCGGCGATGGGCCCAAGGCGATGGTATCAGAAGATATCCAGGTTAGCCAGGATGCAAGAGGCACTTCAGCCAAGTAACAACCGCTTTATTCAAGAGCATGACGATGATACGACACACGCCAAGGTCTATATTGTTCCAGGAGGACGATACCTTCTCGCAAGCACAGACTACTCCATCACTCTGTGGGACCTCGGCTCGCCGTATATGCAGCAGTATCCGCCTTGTATATTGCACACCATTCGATTTAAAGAACGGATTACCAACGTATCCAGCCCTATCATTTTTAAATCAAGGCTGCTCAGATTTACGGCGCAAGCAGATATGATCGGCAGTAAACCATTCAGGTCAGTGAGATCACCTCGGCGCGTTCTTCACCCTTGTTCATGCAAGCTGCCACAGGCTCCAGGTCTATGAGATCGGCCCCCTTCCAGAGAATTATCATTTTCGGCTGGTCGAAGAGCTGGAAATTGCGCGGCATGGCTACAACTTCTACGTTGAAGCAGTCGAACTGTGTGATGACGACCGCATTGCATTCTACTTTTGGTCTATGGTCCCGAAGGAGAGGCGGATCGTCGTCTGGGAGTTTTCCAAATCCCGGATCTCATCGTTGAACTGGTATCCTACTGCCAGCTCGTGGTCCTCCAAACCGAGTCAGGTAAGCCGCTCCTTGTGTACGCGCTGAGACGCAAACTTACGCCAGTCGTTGTCAGCTGTTGGTGGAAGATGACACGGTCACCGTACTGGCCGCTGACGGCGTGGCGAGGTGGGCCGTACCCCCGTTCCAAGAAATGACGAAGCCGTTCTCCTTCTATGAGGCATTAAAATTGCAGGAAAGGGACACGGCAGAACCAATATTCTCCATCGGTTTCTTCGAACCAAAATCCGAAGGGGACACCCCGCCCGAAGCCACAACAGCAATGTTCGGCCTAGGATATGTGCAGGATACGTCAGTGTTACCACCTACGGGCAAAGAAAAATTGACGTTCGACGTCACTTGGAGAGCTGAGGTCCATGGGGCTGAGTCTAGGGTCGGTGTGAGGAGATACCGGCTTGTTGAACCAGGCAATGGCGGCTCGCCGAAGCTTAAAATCCTCTCGACTTGGGAATACCTGCCGACTTTCCACTCCAAGGGCTTCACTGCACGTTCCAGTGCGAGTGTTTCTACAATCTCACCGGATGTAATCTCAACCCAGAAGCCTGTGTATCGTTGGGATTATGAATCCCGGTATGATTTCACCGTTCTAGTCGCTGCGGCGGACGATCTGCCGGAACAGATGGAGTGGCAAGCGGTTTCCCTCTCTCAGGACTGCGGGCCCCTCAAGGACGCGTTTATTTCCATTTTTCACTCGACCCCATGCCTCCCGTCCGGGAGGATCGCCTACCTGACTCGAAGTAACGATCATGTATACCCTGACCGTTTCAACGAGATGTACATTTTAGATTTCTAGATGATAGAACGTGGTAGACTCGCCAGGCGGCGGCTGATGCTCGGTTACTATAAATTTCCAGTGGCGATAGTCACCAGGTTCTCCCAACTTAAATGTGCTTCAAGTTTGAGCTAAACTCGAGGTCGTTACGATAATGCTTTAGCTCTGAAAACGGACTCATGGGGGTTCGAACCCGCAGGCTAAGACCCAACGCGCCCTCGTGATCAAAGCATCCACGTGACCCCCGCAACGCGTTGGCCGCGTGTTTGATGGCAGGTTCGTTTGGTCCTGCTCGCCGTCAGCCGCAACGTCCTCGACCCATTCTCGACCCTCATCGTAGCGAACGGCGTTAGGCCATCTACAAACCCTAGACCGGAATACGGGATGTATTCTTCAAATCACTACAACCGAATGGCCCCGCAACCGGCGGCAACGAGCAAGCGATACCCCCTCGCCACCACCGGGGTCAACCACCACCAGCAGCCGCTCATCAACAACGCATATCCCCAACAGCCGCAGCTCAACATGATGCCTCCCCCGACGCCTCCCAAAGCAGGGACGGCCACGGCGGCGACGGGGAAAGAACCCCCGCTGCCGAGGCAGAACAGCAAGACTCGCCCACCGTCCCCACCCAAGGTCATCAGCGACAAGGGCGGGCGTCTTCAATTCAACCGCGTAGGGTTCCTGGGCGAGGTGAGTCACAGCGTTTTCTCTGTGAGGGCGATTTTGACGATTTCATAGGGCGGGTTCGCTCGAGTGTACGAGGTGCAAGATCCGAAGGGCAACCGCCTGGCGTGCAAGGTCGTGACCAAGTCCGCGCTCAAGACGAAGAAGGCCAAAACCAAGGTGAGCGGGTTTGTGTTTGGTTGAAAGCGTCTAACTCGCCCAAGCTCTACGCGGAAATCAAAATCCACCGCTCGCTGTCGCACCCGAACATCGTGACGTTCCAAGATTGCTTCGAAGACGACGACAATGTGTACATCACGCTGGATCTGTGCCAATCCGGGTCGCTGATGGACATGTTGAGGAGGCGGCGGCGGTTCAGCGAGCCAGAGACGAGGTTCTTCATGGTGCAGCTGATCGGGGCGTGCTACTATATGCATGCCCACCAGGTGATCCATCGAGATTTGAAGCTGGGGAACTTGTTTCTGGACGCGAACATGAACGTGCAGGTGGGCGACTTTGGCCTGGCGGCTCTCATCGAGAACGAGGGGGAGCGGAAGAAGACGATATGCGGGACGCCAAACTACATTGCGCCGGAGGTGCTATTCGACACGGCGAACGGGCACAGCTTCGAAGTAGACGTTTGGAGTATCGGCGTGATCCTGTATACGCTTGTCGTTGGAAGGCCGCCGTTCCAGACGAAGGAGGTGAAGGAGATTTACAAGTGCGTGCCAACCTCTCGGCATGGAGTGTTGATGACTCATTTTTCATAGGCGCATTCGCGACAACGAATATGAATTCCCCGCCGAGCGTCATATATCCTCAGCAGTGAAGCACCTCATCCAGGAGATCCTCACGCCCGACCCATCGCAACGACCCACACTCCATGAAATCGTCGACCACCCATTTTTCACTCAAGGGACGATGCCGCCCTTCGTCCCTGCCTCAGCGCACGACGGCCCACCCGATTTCAGGAGTATATCCCGAAGCGCGAGCGAGGCCAACCTGAAGCGGGTGCGGCGTGCGAGTTTGCTGGACGTCGACTACAGCCAGCCACAGCCACCGAGTGCCGCCTCCCTCGCTCAGCAGCGAGAAGCCCAGCAGCAACAACAAGAGCGACAACGAGGGGAGGGGAGGGAGCAGAGGCGAAACATCACTACGAGTATCGCCCAGCAGGAGAAGGAGTTTCAGAAGGCCGTGCAGCCAGGTAGCCCAATTTCCGCACTTCTTAGCTCGGCGCGGCAACCTCTCATGGTTGGGCCTACTGCTCCTGGAATGGGAGGAGGTGGTGTGCGCGAGAGCCCGCTTTTGAGGAAGTTGCAGCAGGTCGCGCCGAAAGACTCTCCGCTTGGAAGGCGGAGTGTGACGAGAGGTGTAGATGGGGCGTTGGTTGAGGAAGAGAGAGACAGGGATAGGGCCGGGGCGCAGTTCGGTCAGCTCAATGGGGGTGGGGGGCCGTTCGGCGGCGCTGCTGGGCCTTTCGGAAGTCTGGGTAGTGGGTTCCGAAATCGCCATGGGGTGAGCGAAGAAGAAGAGGAGGAGCTGAGGGTGCGGAAGAAGGAGCTCGAGGCACAGAAGGCGAGGATCGTAGCACAGATGGCGCCTGTGAAGGAGGAGGAGGATGAGGAGGAGCCTATGGAGGATGATGGGGAGGCGGCGGCACAGCCACAGAAGAACCGGAGAGAGGATGAAGAGGACGAGGACGCAGAGAGGCCGCTCCCGCCCTTACCCCGCACGCGTACAGCGTTGGCTGCTGAGCGGGAGAAGGAGAAAGAGAAGGATAAGCGGAGGGCGTATGGTGTGGGTGAGGAGAGGGAGAACGTTCCTCCGATACAGAGCGCACGCGCTATGCAGAAGGGCAAGGGGCGGGAAGTCGAGAAGCCTAGAGAGAATAGAGACGTTCGGGCCCTGCGCGAACACGGCCTCCCTGCTTCCAGCTCAACTGCATCGCTCGTTCCGTCAGGACCTGCTCCACCACAACCGAAGCTCAACGGCTTCGATGCCGCTGCGCAGACGCTCACGCAAGCGTTCGAGGCGCGCTCTGCCCATCGCCCATACCTGAATCCGGATACGGTGGATGGGAGCTGGCCTGAGTTGGAGGAAGAGAAGGTGTTTATCGTGAGCTGGGTGGATTATTGTAATAAGTATGGGATGGGGTATGCGTTGACGGATGGGAGTGTGGGTGTGCATTTTAATGATAGCACGAGTTTGGTGTTGAGTGCGGATAAGATGTGGGTGTTCCTTTCTTGCTACAGTGGACGTATTGCTGACATGGGTCTCCACAGGCACTTTGACTATATCTCCTCGCGCCGACAGGGCACGGTGTATGTGCGGAAGAGCTACGATGTCGAGGAGTACCCCGAAGAGCTGAAGAGTAAGGTTTACTTGCTGAAGCACTTCGAAAAGTATATTATGGAGAGATTGTATGGCGAGTATGAGTGAGTTCTGGCCTTTTTTTCCTGCCCTGGAAGTTCGCTGACGACCTTACGATTCGTAGGTACACATTTGAGGACGTGGATCGGAAGAAGGGGATGGAGTGGGTGCAGAAGTATCTGCGAATGAAGCATGTAATAGTGTTCAAGATGAGCCATGACGTTCTTCAGGTGCGTTTCCTCCCCTCCTCTTTTTGGGTCTACAATGACGTTAATGATTGATCCCCCGTAGTTCAACTTCTACGACCACTCTAAACTCATCCTGTCATCATCTGGGCTTCTCATCACCCACATCGACAAACACTACCAAATGACGCGGTGGAAGCTCGTCGACGTGCTCAAGTTCCATATGTCCCCTCCAGCGAACGCCACCGGCGACGAGATACGATTCAACAGCCGGCTCGTAGACAAACTCAAGTACTGCAAGGAGGTGCTTGTGAGTATCAAGACGGCTAGTGGGGCTGCTGGGGGAGAGGACGGTACTGTAGCCAAGGAGAAGGATGAAGAGGTCCCGAGAAGGAAGAGTGATGAGAGGGTGAGGGGGAGTGATGAGAGGGCGAGGGGGTCGAGAGAAGATGTGAGGAGGATGGCGGGTGCTTCGAAGGTTTCCTTGCGATGAGTTGGGCCTCTTCTGCGCTCTCTTTTGGCTCTCGTTCCCTCCTTTCCGTATAGACCCTCGCGATGCCCCCATTCCTTCGCTTTCAAGACTCTGTATTTGTACATATGCCCCGCCTTGGTCAGTCGTAGGATTGGCTCGGGGTACGCTATCACGTTGCATGCCTTCTTGGATTCATAGTAATTTCCCTTTTCCTTTTGCTTTCATGTTCTCCCTACCTTTCTTTCCCCTTCTATCCAACTGCAGACTCTCCCGCTTCCCTCGCACTTTTTTACGCTTTCGCTCTCGGTTTCCTCGTTATTATCGACCATCGTAATCGCTCGTCTCTACCCCCGGGCAGACTTTCCAACCCCTGGTCTCAGTTTCTTCGCCTTTGAACCCTCTATTGCACTTGCGTAGTACCCCATGGCTTTTCGGTTCTTTCACGATATCCTCTTGTCCCTCCTACTATTAGTCGTCCAGCTATTCCGCGTCGCTATCCTATTATAAGTTATTTGCGTTCTGTATCGGTGTCGAGTAGTCGATACCTTTTTTTTGCACGTATGCACTTTGCTCGCTATCGAATCTTTCTTGGATTGTCATTTGAATTCCTGGATCGCCCGTCGAGTACTTGGTGGTTGAGGGGATACCCCCGGTCTCCCCAAAACTAGTTGAAGAGCAAGCTGGTGGGGGCTGGTGAGCATTGAGGATGTTAAGTAGGAGAGGTGGCTTATGGATGACATTTGCGCGTTTAGGGGCAAGCCTGGAGCCGAAGTCGATTTAGGCGCCCATATCACGTGACAGCCCGTGACGCGCTATTTGCATCTGTTGTGGTTTCCAGCCGCGTGAGATTCGCAACGGATTGTTTCGCCTGTTGCTCCTACCCCTCACCTTCCCTCGTCGCGCGCAGCTACCCGCACAGATATGTGTCCGTACGCCTGCTGTGGGCACTGGTATTTATCAACGGCTCCGGAAGGTTGGAGGACAGCCTCAAGCCCGACTCTGACGTGAGTTAGGAATAAGTCCACCGTGACCGAGACTCATCTTCACTAAGGTAGACTGGAACCTACGAGATTGAAGACGGCTGAATACCGCTATCGTACGAGCATAGTGACGCGTCTAGGTGTGTCGTATCTGGTTCTCGACTAGCTCACCGGAATGCTGAGGGGCAACTTCAAGATGTAGGATGGGCGAGGGCTACGCACCTTTTCCCACACCTCGACAGGGTCAAAGTCTTTATCTTGCCGACTATTAGGTGAAAAACATAAATTTCTCTCCTCGCCTTGTGCTAATTTTATCCCGCCGTCGACGTCGCACCCCAAAACGACCCATCGACACTCTCAGGTTCCCGAAATCCATTTGATTTCAATCGAGAGGGTCGTTACGCGTTCAAGTTTACCGCAGTGGCATTAAGCTGCAAATCGAACATTGAACCTTGAACTCTTGGTTGTCGCTCAGCAGGATCCCGCCATGCATAGAAGGTCGAAACTCCAGTAGGTGCCTCGCAGTTTCTTCGGTGCCCTATAGCTTGGTAACCCATTCACAGCTAGGTTCCCCAATCAGTTTGAATTAGGCGCCAAGGCCTCAAGCGCCCATCGTCGTGCGAGCGGCTACGAGTGGCTGGTCGGAACACGAATCGTGGAGCGCTTAGACCAAGCTCGGCATCAATCGAAGTTCCCACCCGGGGTCACTACATTCATGATAGCTTGCATGCACGCCCAACGATGCATAACAGGCCATTTAAAGAGCCCTAGCCCAGGCTCGTTACGGTCAGCCGCTGTCTTGTCCTCTGCGTCAATGAGTGCAGCCTAGTCCCTCTTTGAACCCGACCGCCGTCATCCACTAATGCCCTCCCCGCTTGTCCTTCCTTAACCACCCACATTCCTTTGCTCGTTCTCAAGGCCCACAATGACAACCGACATTGGGGTCGAAAAGCCCCAGCCAACTTGGCCCATCGGTGAGCGGCGTCCACTCTCTCGTCTCGGCTCCCTCAGGACTTAGACCTTGTCTGGACTAGCGGCCGCTCTCGGGATCTCGGGGCTCCTGTTCTTTCTGTACATCTACACCCTCATTGCACCTATCATCCGGAACCCAAACATCATCGCGCCGTACTCTACCCGTCAGGCCGGGCGCTCGAGGAGGAAGTCGAAGTCTTCGTGGCTCAGTCGATGGCTCATGGGCGCGGGCACACCCAGGCACCTTCAGGCCATCACCCCCTCGCAATCGCGCACATCTAGACGAACAGCAAATCACGACCTGGAATCCCTGCCCTCTTCCTCAACGTCCCACAGTCACCACGCACACGCGTATTTCCCATCATCGCCGTCTTCAGCAAAGCTCTCCCCACACCCCATTACTCCTTCTCATCCGTCATTCCACAATACGTTGAACCCGTCCTACCATACTCTCCACTCCCCCCTTACTCCGTCATTCTCGACGTCACCAACCGGGGTCCGCGTGTCACGATTGGACCACGACTTGCCTTCGCACAACCTTCACGCCCGGGGCGGGCAACTCACTCTTTCTCCACCACCTCCTGCGTATGTCTCCAGTCCGAACACCCCCAGCCCGGACTATGCCCCTGTCTTCGTCGACCAAACCAGCGGTTACGTGACGCCACCGATGAGCCCCGGTGCCCATTCTACGAGGACACCAAGTGCTGAAGGTGGTGCTTCAATCTGGAGCTATTACTCGCCCTCAGCGTTGGCTTCGCCCTCAGCCTCTTCCTTCAATGGCGCTATGAGTCGAAGTCCGAGCTCCCATTCCCTTATCCACGGGCTTACGCCTCCCTCCCCTTCATACGACGGATCCCCTGCAACGCTCGCCGTGCCTCCCTTCAACCGCGGCCCAGTAGGAAGGTCCATCAGTGGTAGCTCGGCGGGCAGTGCAAGTAGCGCAAGTATGTATAGTGCGAGTAGTGCTTTCCACCAACAACCGCCGTCCTCCCAAGGCCATCCATCCCCGCCTTCACGACACGGCCATCTGGATGCGGCGCAAACTCTATTGCGCGCGGACGGCCCCGTGCAGAAGTCTCCGCCCCGGGTCCTTACCAAGCAACGTGCCGATAAGGGCCAGGATAAGGACGCCCTCAATCACTTCCCACTCCCTCCTCCTTTGACCGTGCGCACGACGAATACCGGCCCCTATACGCCGAAGATTACGACGAGCGCATCTGCCCACGCGGTTGGAAGCCAGACGACGCAGTATTGGCCTCCTGGGTCGCAGCTGCCCACTCCCCCTGTATCTGCGGCACCCTCGTCTTCGTCGCAGTCATATCACCACCCATCCAGGCCGACGCAGCCTCCCTCCCCTTCCAACTCTTCGGTCAAGCACCCGTACCCCCCACCATCCCCGCGACAGATACGAGAGAGTCTGTCCGATTCTGCGGTACACTCTCTCACTCCGGAGCGGCTCGCCAGGCAACCCATCCTTGCGGCTCACATGTACCCGCGGAATGAGGCTGGGGCGCCGATGGTCCACCTCAGGGCGAGTCCAAATCTTCGCGGAACGGCTGGGAAAATCTAAAACCAAAATAGCGCTGGGCGCTGGACCGGTCCTGGTGACCCCTGTTATCTGGAAGAAAATGCTCGAGTGCGTGCGATGTGGTGGCATCAAAGCGAGAGGAAGGGTGGCTATGCGAAGGAACTGTGAAAGAACAATCTTGTCGTGCTTTACTTGTATATTTTTGCGATATAGTTCGTTGTATATTTGTGTAATTTATAGGGTAAGATACGTAGGCTAGCATCTATTTTTCTTTGGATTCGTTGGGAGGTGGATGTGTGTCTTGTTGGCGCACGCAACTACGACTTCACGTCACGTTGTAAGGATGGGTGCTGGTTGGTCCCACTGGTTAGTTGGTCCCATCGGTTAAGTGAAATTTGGAAGGCCTGTTGGGTGTCGCTACGGCGCCTATCGACGAATTGAGCATCGCATCCGACGTGACGAGGACAGAGTTGAGCGAATATTCTTGTGTAGAGGCACCAGTAAGGTCCGAGAATTGTTAAATCGCTGGCCGACCACTCAGGTACCGTGTTGTCAATGTAAATGCCTTGTAGTTGTCATGGGCGTCTATTTGTAACCGGGCATGAAGATTGAGGTCAATTTGCGGCCCTCGATGTAAATGTCCCGTACTCGTGGTAAGGGACCAGCATGAATTTATATGTTGAGTCCCCTGTGCAGCTTTTTGTCACATTCGCATCCAAGAAGCCTGTCGAGGCTAGCACAAGGCCAGCACATCGCGCTCCGAAGTATCGGTGCAAGCGACATCTATTTCCCCGGTTCTTCGGAGTCCACCTCAAAGTTTGAGTTCGATTCTGACTATTGTGAGGGCGAGCTTGGCATCGTACTTGTTCCATGGATTGCCTCGCGTTGTGCGTCGGGAGGTACGAAGGAGGTTGGTAATGGCCTACGGGCGTCTATCGTTCACAACTTGTCTGTGTACTCCTCGGGGCTTCGCACTCGTCCTACACATACTGTTAGCTTGTCTGTCGGGAACCCGTGGGCGCAGACTCTCATCGAGGGCTTAAGTACCGTTCACTGGCTAGCTTGTAAGCGCCACGGGCGCCTATTCGTCGCATGTGGGGTTGGGACTGTGTCGGAACCATCCGAGAATAATTTGGAGGGTCGTAGGGTGGATTTGGGTCCAAAAATACGACGGCTTGGGCTCTTTTGGATCTTGGGATTTCCTGTAGAGTGTATGGGCGCGGGCTTGGAGGGGCAAAAAGGCGAAACTTCGGAGGATAAGGAGGATTATATAGGCAAAAAGACATGGTAGGGCCTGACCGGGAATTGAACCCGGGACCTTGAGGCGCGGAGGGGGTTGAAGGTCCCGTTAGGGACCTTCAACCGCCGGAGCGCCTCGAGCCAGGATTCATTGGCGCCAAAGGGCGCCAACAGAACTCAACTCGCTCATTCATTGGCGCCAACAATCTCCGTGAGCACAACCAAAACCTCTTTAGTATGTCATGAAACCCGATTACCTCCCGACAACATAAACCTCGTTAGGGTCAAAAGGTATATAAGTAGCCGGGGGTCCCATCCCAAACACCCATCCTTCCCTCCCTCCCCCTTTGTGGCCGCTGACCCTGAGGCATGCCGGATTAGTATGGGTCGACGAGAAACAGGGCCGTCGGTTTCTTGCCCCAGGGACGGCATGTCAATACGAGTCAAGCTACAACCCCTTGTCTCTCTCTCTATATATATAGTCGTAGCGTAGAATAGAATTCGAGGCGGGGCTTGGTGGGGGAAGGCTCCAGGACGCGCTAGAGAAATCAAAAACTCTGTAGCGCATTCCGGCGGGGCGCCTCCCATTAAGCGCCCAGGGATCTCCCAGGGGGGTCGGCCGTTCTGAACCGGCCAACCCCTCTCTGGGAGGTTTCTTGGGGGCACTGGCACAACTAGTGACCCCCCCCCCCCGTCCACGGTCCAGGTCCGTTGACGAGCATTGTTCGGAATTCCGAACCGAACACTGTGTTCGCGGTTCGGGGGTCTGCCGGGTGAACTCGGCATTTGCGGTTCAGAGAAACTCTGGGCGCCGAGTCCTTCATTCACACAATGTGAACTCCTTAACAAGGAATCATACTACTAGACCATCAGGCCGATATGTTTTGGCCTTTAAGCGCCCACTATCTTAGGCGCCCAATTGGTTTCAAGGCTCGTCGCTTGCGGTCGTTCCGGCTTTCCTGGGGTGGGCGGAGAACGTGCACCGTTTCTCCTTGTTTGGGGCTACCAAAGGGCCAGGACCTACATGATTGGAGTTGCAAATGACCTGATATTGGAGGATACTCAGGTTTGGTTGGAGAAGTGCTTGTACTATTCAAGGAACCGCAGTCTCGTGCCCTTGCACATCACTCAATGCAATGGCCACTGGTGACTCCAGCATGGCGAAGAATAAGCCCGCTAATCCCCCTGCGTACCCATGACACAGCCATTTGTGGCATGGCGGTGGCCTCTGAGTTAGGAAATTAGAGAAGATGAGAACCGATCTCAACTTTGATTAAGCAAAAGCTCGCATTTCAAAGGTCTGTATAGGGTTAGCTTGGCCCCCGACCAATGGTGTATCTCAGTCTCCCGTAATCATACTGGCGCGACCTTGGTGTCAAACTTTCCTTGATAGGGGTTAGAAACCCAAAGCAACAGGGCCAGCTGACCCAAGGTGGACCTACAATACCCTGATTCGTGATTGCTGCTTCGTCCCATCCGCAGCGGTCAAAGCGAGCCGATAGCCATTTCGGGACATCGAAACCCGTGCCGGACTGCGGGCGCTTCTGACCACGTAGAAAGCGCCCGTCAGATTAGGCGCCGGGCCAAATTAGGCGCCCCAAATTTGAATTGGGGGAAGCGCCTAAGCAACTGTGCCCGATGCTTTGCAGGTTGCTTTGACACGGGGGTTCAGCCCGGTGTTCTGTGCTCCAGATAGGGGGAATACACCTCCTCGGAACGTTCCACAAGGCGCGCAAACCCCCTTACCATCTGGCAAGCCCACAGAGACCCTGTACCCAGATTCTCGGTGCCCAACACGAGGGTCTTGTGAGGGTCTGCAAGGCATGCAACTCTCCCATTTGAGTTATCAGCGGTGGTCCCTGGAAATGATCGGCGCCACTCATCGACAGGGTGGCACGGATGTTGAAAATTCAAACCGGACCATCGTTACAAGGCCATTGGGAGGACCTGACACTACTCCCTAGTTCCTCGTCTACCAGTACAGCCCACTCTAATGTGCCTGTCCACCCACGTCATGCGTTTCCGTGAGGACCGAAGGCGTGGGCTGTTCAAGTTGCCGGAGGCGGTACTGTTGGGCAACGTCGTGGGCGCTCTTGGTTTGACAGTCGATATTCATCGTGACTGACGACACGTTCCAAGGGTCCCATATAGAGTGGCCCGTCGGTGTTCAAAGTATGCCAGCATCCCAACCTTCGCATTCCGCTCCTTCCCTCTTCTTCTTTCTCTCTACTCTCCCCTCCGCCGTGCAGAAGGATGTTTATCCCATTCCTATCCCCTCGTTCGGGTTCTTCGAAACGCCAGTCCTCACTGGAGCGTCGTAAGGGAGGCGGTGGAGGGGGAAGAGGCTCGACAAGTAGCGGATCGGGTCGCTCTTCTTCGTCGTCGAGCAGCTCGAAAAGTTCGTCATCCTCGAAAACCACGGGAACCAAGACGGGCTCCAAGACCAGCAAGACCAAGATCAAGTATAAGTCAAGCTCGACCTCATCGACCAGATGGAATAAGCAGGTCGGCGTGGCAGCGGCTATTCCAGCCGGATATCTATTCGCTGGCAGGATTGCGGGTGGGGGGACAAGGGAAAATATTTACGGGTCTAGGTATGCTCCGACACGCTTTCGATTTCCGAACGGGGACTGAGCCAGGCTTAAAGGACATATGGGAGTGGTTATCCCGGAATCGTGGGCCGAGGAACCTCAGGTCGCGGGTTCCCTTTCTTCTTCTGGCCATTGGCGTGGCCGTTAGCAGTGGGAGGGGGTGCTGGAGCAGCGCTCTATCTCCACAGCAACTCTGAGGTTAGTTGGCATCTCACTAAACGAAGTCACATTTCTAATTCCAGGTCTCCCCCGCTAGTATGGATCCCCCACGAATTCTACACGCCCCGGAGGTCAAATGACTTATGCCGTCTTCTCTTCCGCTGCTGTTGCCCCAAATACTCCCTCGACATTCCGCTTTCTCTCCGACAACACCACGGTGTCCCTCATGGACCTAGAAATCAAGGCTGCATGTGGTTCTCTCTTGGATTCAAATGCGACAACTCCTCCTCTCGTCTTCTGGGAGTCTGATACAACCCCTGCACCAGAGCAGGCGATTCAGTACTACCGAGCGAGCTCGGCAGTCCTCACCTTGGATGGATATAACAATACTGCAACTTACGCCGTCGAAGGGACCGCCGACTCCCCTTTGCCTGACAACACTAATCAGGGACTGCTTTCATGTCTCAACTCAACTATTGGGAATACCCTCCCTTTGATCGACGCGGCCTCTGGAATGGGAGCGGCGTCGGCCAGCCAACTTGTCACCCTTGTTGGGCTCGTGTTATGGGCGCTTCGGGTGTTGTAAATGTTTGTGTAGCTAGGTTTGGCCGAGTCAGAAGCACGATATGGCACTGGCCCGGCGTCCCTTTCAATGGCCTGTATATTTTTCGTGGATAAACACGAACTCACCTTGCATTCTATTTTATGGCGTTAGTTGGACGGATTCGGTCGTGTGTTAAGGGGTTTTTCAGTCTTCTCACCCGTCATGCACATGCTTGTGGACTTCAACTATTCATTTTTTTGACATCGTGCAATGGCATTACCGTTCTGACTCCACACATATTCTCATCATTGTGCCCTGTCATTAATGTAGATAACCCACATCCCGAAAGCGCTGGAAGCCAGAGTTCAATCTTCTGTACGAATCCACCTGCCCAATCCGGCAAACCGTAACTCAATCTTCGAAGACCTTCTCCGGATGTGACGTCGTTTCTCCTCAAGGTTGAAAGATGATCACCCGAGGATTCGTTGTACACGGCGAACTCAATCTCGCAACCCGGCTATTGTTAGACTGAAAGTTGCCCTAGGAGAGCGAACCCGGTCATATTGGGAAACGGAATTCGACGAACTTGATACATATCGTCATGGTGCATGAGGAAGGCGAAGTTCTTGTGTGAATGCACCGCAGGTACAGACTAGCGCAGACAGCATTTGGGCAGGCGCCAATCCTATTTTGGCCAGAAGAATACTCTTCGCCGCTGGGTGCGACACACATACCGCGGTTAAGGCGTGTGGGGGCCTGGGGTCTCAATGAGGCACAAGACTGGTACGGTGGCGTTGTCGAAGGGTATCTGGTTCCGTTGAGAGAAAGCTCGGAGAATCCATGACTGAATGGTGCTCTAAAGCGCTAGAAGCGTTGTTAATCCGGCGATCTTCTCCTATCCAAAGGTTTGGCTTCGCTATGTCATTAGCGAGAACACACTCTATGTCCGAGCGGCTTTGAAAAGTGCCACCTCGTTTCGTGGTCCCGATGTGGTGAAATGAAAGGAAGCTTCGCTCCCGATAGCTGCTTTCCGTGGTCCAGGCATTCGTAGGACAGTCATTATGTTCGCCCGCTTTGTGTAGGTGAGTGCGGGGTGTCCTCTGCTCCTTGGCCGACCGGAAAGGCAGCGATGATGACGGCTACGCCGAGCGGGGGTGACAAACTTGCAAGGTCCTCCAGGCTTCTAGGATCAAGCTTTGTGAGAATACGACCGATATACGTTATCCCGACGAAATCTTACCGAAGTGCGCACACCTTCCACATTGTCGTACAAACTGGGAAAGTTCCAGTTCCAGTGAAACCCGAGTATGGCGAGGGCACGGTCAACGGCATGCCATGATCTGTCGCATAGGCGCACGTCGACTACCGACTGTAATCGAGTAGGCTCGGGCCACTGTCCTCAACGATACGTTGCTCGGATCGGGTGACCTGACAGGCACTTTTATACAGCCACTCCCAGGCTGACCAAGTTCCGGGATCGCGAGAAAGACGCACAGAATACATACCGTCGCCAGGTCGTGCGGCAGTCATCCGAAGACCTAGATGGCTACCGAGCATCTTAGCACCTCCGCTGTCGAGAAAGATTTCAGTCCAATCTTCGGGTTTACAAACACTCAAACCGCAAGAAGCCCCGGGGAGCGTGCGAGAGAAGGAGAGGAACCAAGCACAGGGTTCGGTCGTACCATCACAGACAAAGTTGAAAGTGGTTATAGCGGAATAATCTCGAGACACTGTTGTAAGCAACAATGGGACACCATGGAGAAGACATCGGGAGATGGGAACACGATGGAAGGAAGGTGGATGATGGGACCATTGGATTAGAAACGGAATTCAGTTCGCGCAACCGTGTAGGCTGTAGTGGACCGCGGCAAGGGTTCAGTCGATACCCACTTGTTAACCGGAAGGTCAACTTCACCATCCGGGAGACCCCTCAATTTCTCCTTCCTCCGCCCGCCTCACCTGAGCCGGGGGCTGTTATAGATGCGATAGTTAGTCGGATTGGCACTCGAACGGCCTGGGGACTCACCTGTGTGCTCCTCCACGGGGGAGCAGCCTAATATAGGCGGCCATCTTTAGTGCCTACATAAGTGCGGGGTTCGAGCTTAGAAACGCACCTCGCGGTTGACAATGGGTGCCTAAAGATGGTGAGACAATGGTCAATACGTTTACTAGAGCAACGATAAAAGAATGCTCACCCCAGAGTTCCTCCACGGAGGTGGGCCAGCAACTGCCTATTTGAGCGTAGACTGTCAGTACGATCTTTGAAGAGCTTGTCCCCTCACGTCACAAGACGCACCTCACGCTGGCTCAGGCCTTGAGGGGGAATCTACGATGCGTTAACTGGAGCAAACGTGGTCACAGGAGGAGGCCACGTACAGGAGACGCAGATGAGAAAGAAAGGAATGTGAGGGCCAGTATCGAAGCAATGCCGGTTACGCGCATGTTGATACAAGTGGCTTGTGTTGATAAACGAGGGGACTTGGTATGGGGTTGAAGGCCGGGGTAGCTCGCTTTATATATGTAGTTGGGGGAGGAAATGATAGAGAGGTCACCGGCTACGCCCTGTTCCTGAAAGGAAGTAGATCGTGTGTAATCCGCAAAGGGTACGATGTGGTGCGCTAGCTCCATCAAGGAAAGAAGTCACTTGACGAATTCATACCAGCTTTTAGTCGTACCCACTGATGAGAACTGGGGTTTCTTCAAATATGTAATGGCCAAGGCATATTCTTGCTACCGCTATAAACAGGCACCCGTTCGGCAGAGAGTCGGTCTGCGCGTTTTTCCGAAGCAATAAGGAGGATGCTTGTTATATGAGGTAAAATGAATCTTGACAGCCTTCTCCGCCGCTGGGGGCGGCCTGGGGCGGCGGGAAAAGCTAGTTCAGATCGGGAAGATAAGCAGTCAAGTGGTGATCCACTTTGTATGGCACCGTTCGGCGTCACCGGGGGGCCTAGCGAACTAGCGAATAGCCATTTGAGTCGAGCACATGCAACTCGCTGGGGCGATATCCAAGTCAAGATTAGATGGGTCGCCATATGTAACACCATTATCGTGCACAATATCTGGGCTGGGCTGAGCCGCGCGCGTGTTACCTGCGATGCGTCGCAATCCGGTCGCCCAGTTAGGGAATCCTGGACTCCAGGCTCTTGACATCATGTGTCGGAGGCAGACGCTCGGCATTACGATGGCCAATAATACATGTCGTCTGTGCGAGAAATGGGGTCGAAAGCCCTAGCAAGAGAAAATGTTAGCATACGCACATGGTACGTGTTCACTGCAACATAAATAACTTACCGACTCCCACGACAACTGAGCAGGCGGCTCAGCGACGCAATGCAAAGCGCGCTTGGTTGTATTTTTGGTAATGCCAGTGTCAACCCCGTGCGTAGTCCTGCCCCAGTGTAGTCCCGAACGTTCTGGTGAGACATGAGACATATCTCATAGTCCCGGGGCATTCAACAAGATGAGAGGAGCATGAGGCATGGAAGCTCAATGCGTCACCCTGCCAAACGTACCGAAATACATCGCCCCAGTAGCTTGAATTTGAATGGCGAAGATGAAGAGATCCGAACAAGCCTCACCCGCACCCAATCTCGGCGCCATATGCAATAAACTTCGGGTAGCCACAGCCCCTTGACGTTTGGGGCACTTCGCCGGCGAAGCTGCAAGCCAAGAATCCCAAGATGATAAGGATCCATAGGACCCCCCTGCGTAGTACGGTGCGAGAGAAGGGACCAGATTACTGGCGTAGAGGGCGCAGATGAACGTTGCAATTGCCACGAATCCACTCGAAATCCTTGTGTTCGGAGCGTGCCGGGCGGAGATTCAAAAGCCTCTTGCCGAGAGGCTCGGCGTGCATCGGCAGTAGGAGATTAAGCGCCGAAGCTCTCTTTCGGGCGCTTGGGCATGGCCAGGATACGAAGCCGAGTTCAGGGAGTTTACACACGATCCTTAGGTCTTTTGCGAGTAGAGAATGTCAATTTGTGGTTGCGCCGAAACAGGTAGTTATATCCTCGATAGGAGGGCCAATTCCGTACTAGCATAGATGATTTCGAGTATCACACCATCTATGCGTGGACGTGCACGAGGGCTCGGTCACCAGCCCGGAGTATTACCACAGGTGGGTAGCATAGAAATTGATCATCTGTTGATATATTTCCCAGATTTCCGGGCGTTCAGCTGTGGCCTTCACTCTGTACCTGGGGGGCACACCCTGACCAGGGGGACTTGACTGGGACCCCGATCCCAGGCTGTCAGTACCAGAGGAGGAGGAAGAGTATTTCGAGGTGGTTAGGTGGACCTAGAAAGGTGTATTCTCCGTGAAATTGACCTCCTTAAGTGCATCTCCGGCAAAAATAAAATCCACTCTTTGGTTCTTCCAACACGATTGAGAGATCTCAATGGTCACTTGCTCAGGCGTTCAGGTACCGTCAACTAATATAGGATGCTTCGGGTGCCTGTCTTTGTTTTCATTGACACAGCAGGCCTTTTAAGGAAGCTTATGGAGTTTTCTTGATTGCATTGTTCCTCTGGTAAAGACCAAGCCCGTATGAATGACCATGCTATCCTTGATCTAGCCACCGCTTCGGGTCGTAGCCGAGCTTCGCGCCCAAGGGATCATGCATATGATCTATTTCCAGAGGATGTTCCGTCCGAAGCACGTAGCAAAAAGATAACCAGCGTGCCTTTTGAAAACTTTCTTCCGACGTCGGTATATAATATCATCTTGATGGAATTCCCATATGACCGGACTGTTTTCCCAAGGCGCCAAATCTGCAGCATCAGGGCGTCTTACCTTGAGACGTGGCTGCAGCCTCACTGGAACCAACCACAGACCTACCAACACCGTCTGTCATTACTCGCCCCCGCATGGGTGGACTATCAGTTATTTTTGCTGGTCAATTCATCACTGACCTAAGGCACAGAAGCCCAGAAGTATTCTCAGAGGCATACCCCTTGAGAAGAGAACTTCGATTCCAGAAGCCACCAAGCTGACCCCATGCTCGCCGGCCGTGCACCTCATGCTTGCGGACATAGGTCGCGGGGTTTCTCTCCTCCATCGAGTTTACTCCGGGTGCCTTGATCGCGGTACTGTGGTGTTGCTTAGACCCCGATACCACAATGGATGCCTTGCAAGAGCCACTTAGCGCCAGTCCGGCACGCTCGAAATGCCGGGAGCTCGCGTCATAAACGCCGAGGGCGACCTACGTATGATCCCAGGGCTTATGACCATCACGCGATAGCTTTAACGCAAACTTGACGTTCGCCTCGGAGGCGCCATCAGGGAACAGGGGGAGGCGACGTACGACATGGTCGACGATCGTCGACAACCGACAACCGGCATGGGTGGCGGAGATCTCAGCGCACACTGGGACCCACAACTCAAGAACTCGAGGCAGTACCGGAACGACCGCCGTGGTCTGCCGAAAAGAGTGTCCAAACCTATTACATAGCATTCCAATATTTAATATACAACGATGGAAAGCAAGAAATCCAAGCGAGTGTAACGAACATGGTCTCTAAGAGTCCTGTAGTCCCGATAGATACATTGACAGATATGCAATCATAGTCCTCCTCTCAGGTTCTTAGATCAATCCCACAGAAACCAGGATCGCCACCCCTAGGACAAGGACGCCACCTGCCTGTGTTCTCCAGGCACCATTCTTCGCACCAGATGATCCTGATGAGGTCTCCGTTTGCACCGGCTTATCACTCGGTGTGAACTCGCTGACCCACTGAGGGAAGACCGTCACGGCTTGAGCGTACACCTCAGCAATGGTAGGATCGACGAGACTGGTTGTCGATAGGTCAGAGCAATGGAAACCGTCGGTAAGGAAGATGGGTGTGGACGATGTGCTCGCGATTCGGGCTGAGGAGGCCGAGTGCGTGACTTCAACCCAAGGGTCGCCTGGAGAGGTAAGGGATTAATCAGGGCAACACGGGGAGCGCTAAGGGGGGAAACGTACGGTTGCCGTTTACGACAAAGAGACGATTGGCAGTGGTGTTCCAGCCGAGATACTTCTTAGATGTAGCATCAACTCTGGCCTGGTAGGATTCAGAGAACGCGCCCGAGAATGCCGCGTCGCAATAGTCCTGGATCGTGATGGAAACGGTGAGCATCGTGGCTCAGATCACTGGGAGACGGAGAGCGTACACTATAATCTTGCACAGTGAAATGCTTGGAAACGATTCCATTGACACCAGCAGGAGGTCCAACCTGCGCCCATCCTACTTCGCTGCATCTGTGGCATCAGGGGGTTAGACGCTGAGCAAGGCTTCACACAGGCAATCAACACGTACACTTGCCACCACCATGAGCGATCATCGTCGATCGTTGGGCTGGAGCTATAGGTACCATCGAATGCAACGCAGTCCCTGAGGGGCGGTTGCATGAGTTCTTGAAAAAAATGAGCGTGTTATGCAACTCACTGGATGGAGAATCCTTGGCACACTGCATTATACGAAGAACAGCGGGTCAGAGCATTGCTACGATTGAAAGAGGGGAGATTCGGAACGCACAGTCCGTGAGGTACGCCGTCCGATAGAACCTTCCCCAATTTGTGACAGCTTGTTCAGCGCCGAAACCACTTGCAGAGGCAGCCTGTCCACCGCTTACTTCCAAAGCGTCGCAGAAGTCGAAGAATATAGAGCCGTGGGGGTCATCGACATCGAGAGTTTGCCAGTCGCTTACAGGGTAGGTCACTAATATACAGATTAATTGGCGTCAGGAAATTGAACGGGAAAACGTACGGGCGTTGGCGAAATCCGAAGTCTTGATCCCGCCAAGGCCGAACACGGCCTGGAGGTCAGCAAGAGAGGCAGCATCGCCGCTGTCGATGACTGAGTCGACGAGCTGAATCGCGGCTTGAACGTCGGCGGAGCAATTGGCAGGCATATGAGTTTGGATGGGGTTGAAGTACTGGTAGAAGTTCCTGTTGTGGAATGTAAGACGACGATGCAGTTGTGGCTGAACCAAACGTACAGTAGAGGCTGAATTACTCCAGATGATGAGTACCCAGCCCAGAAGATGCCCGGCTTCCTGCGCAGCTGATGAGCATGTCACTCAGGGGAAAGAATGCCTGAGCTTACTGATTCAGGGTCCACGACGTAAGGGCGCCGGCGTAGCTTCCTCCGAGCAAAATCCACGGCGCCTTGTGTGGCCTGATCGCGTCCGTGTCGCCTCCTGGCATGGTCAAGTTCACATTCTGTGCGAAGTACACCAAATCGTCCATAGCTTGCGCAATGGTGTGATACTTGAGGTTGGCAACAGACATGTCACGGAATGGTTGAGATTGGCCGTAGTATCTGTGCTCAAGGATAACCACAGCCCCGTTGGTCGCCTGGGCAATTGTTCCGCTCATGGACCGATTCGTGAGGTGGAAAAAGCTACCTGTTAGGCGTTAATGGGATGTGCGAGAAAATGGAGACGAAACTGCGCACCGTCCATAGACTGCTCTCCGGGAGTAGTTAGGACAATGGGTCCTCCAGGCTTGTAAAACTCCCAGGTGTGGTAGTACCGTTGAACGAAGGTTCCCAAGCTTGGGTTCGCATGGTCAATGAGTTGTTCAAACTCATATATGACATTGTAATTGGGGATAATGGTGCCATTCACGTCGGTTACTGGCTTTTGGAGGAGAGCGTCCGGTTTCTGGCCGCCCATCGTGGTGTACAGTTGTTTAATCCTGTTCCTCCGTCCCGATCCAATGAGGCCATTTCGTGTAGCCGTCGCTACGGAGAATAGGCCCAAGAAGACCACCAGAAGCTGCTGGGCATTAGAGAGACGAAAAGAGAGGTTACCGCGACCCATCTCAAATGAGTGCAAACGGTCCAAGCAGGGTGAAGAAAGGAACGGAAAGAAGACAAGAGGCGCGTTATATGAAGATTAATACTCTCAGCCATCACAACGCCCCTGACTTCCCACAGCCTCGGCACATCAATGATCAGGAGTCCGCAGTCGCTCATGCCCTTCCTGCCCACCGTTCATGGCTGCAATGAGGAACATTGCATTTTACGAGTGCCACATAACGGGACGCCGAGGCACCCGCTCGCGCTCGACGGATACTATCAGTGATTAGTTCGTTTTGATCACTGACAGTGATAGTATGGGGAGTGGTCATCTCGGAGGATCCATGCGAGCGTCTGCAGGCTCTAGAGCTCGCGGAATTATGGGCGCGTTTTTCTGTTTCATAGCGGGTTGGACGGGAGAAGGTCGCCTCATGTACGACAGTGTGTGTGTGATACAGGGCTATGTACACCACGAATTATGTTATCGGCGTGTGTGTAACCAGTGGTTGCTCAGAGCATCGCAATTAGCGCCCGTCGGCCACCACTTGCGGACAGCCATTGCTTCTTACCAGTGCTCGGAAGGACCTTTCCGTTCGAGCTGAGGGCTAATACGGGCACGATGGTTTGCGGGAATGGCCCGAGCATGCGTTTCTACGCCCCCTTCATGAATTTTGAGCGCGTGTCTGAGGCCGTGTGACTGTCGAGTCATGTCAAGATCCGCTGGAGAGATTATTCATGCAACGGCGAGACAGGGTAGTACGGCCAGTTAAGCAAAAAGTCGAAAGCGGGTCGTAGTTCGAACCACAGCAAATATCCACCACTCTTCATTCGGCACTCCTATGTACACGATCAACAATTTTGCGCAGGTACGACTCGCCCAATGGTCTACTCACCGTTCTTCCAAGGGGAGGAGAAAACCGTGAATTTGAAGCGACGTGGTGGATATGGGATGTACCACTCGCCCAGACATCGGGCAGAAACCAATGTTGTAAGAGCGAAGCCCAGGCCCAACAGGCTTGTCCACTAACAGGGCGGAGCAGGGCTCAGGACTCAGGAGATCGGACGTGGCTTCGAGTGGAATGGGGAGTACGACAGCGACGAGCTCGTCATCGATCGTTCGGCAGCACATCACGAGTCGGTCGTCACATCGGAACAAAGGCGACACGATGTTGGTTACCCTCTCAGGGTGCCTTCCAGATACATGTTCGCTCTCCCCGACGGTCATAGGGATGTAGGTGGGTAAGAACGAGCTATCGGACCGTCCCACATACCGAACTGAATAGAGAGAGAGACTATTCTCGGAAGAATATGTTTCGTCCGCCATGAAGCATAGATGGGGCTGGGTGTGCCGCTGCCAGACGGTGGTCGAGCATATCCCAAATCGTGACTCCTCGGATGGTCTGCGGATAATGGATTTCGCTGGGTTGTGGACCAGGGGGAGGGCCCCTTGAATGTTGAGAAGCGGTAAGAGCGGTGGAATGTCACAAATCCTAAAGTCTTGGCAGTCGTCTATGGCAATAACGGTTTGGTCGGCGACCATGACCTAGGACCCGATTAATTTCTGCAATGCGTTGTCCAAGAAGTGACACACCCGAGAGGCAATATCCAATTCTGCATCTTCCCAGCGGCACCCGGTATTCTCAACCCAGTTCCACACATGAACTGTGTATCCCGACTTGATGACAACTGTACTCCCACATATATGAACGGTTGCGATGCCTGATCGCCCAATCTCGACATCGAGTTCGCTTTGGATACGCCACTGTGCTTTTGAAGACGATGGGTGTATCTGGAGCAGGACTATCCTCGAATTTGCTGCAGCAGGCCTGAAGAGACAGCGTAAGTTATACATGACAGACATGGAAAGGTATATGAGCCCTTACGAGGTCCTAGTGATTAGGGCAACGAGCAATTTCTGCCCATCTCGGCTCGGAGACGCGGTCAAAGCAACTGGCGATCCCAAAATTGGCATAGAAGCAACTGGAAGTGGGTTCAATGCAGAGCCCATGTAATATCCGAGGTCCCATAGGCAGACAGATCCTTCAATGTTCCCCGATCCGCCTCCAGCGGTGAGGAGAAACCGACCACCAGGAACGAGGAATACCCGTTCTGCATTGTGCATCCCGCCAGTAGACCTCACTTCAGGATCTCGCTTGCGACGACAAGGAAACCGGCGAGTGAGACAGGGTTGGTTATCGGTGGGAGAGTCCTCGTCGAAATCTTTGACAAATTTGACGAAGCGATGGGGTCCTGAAGCCGCATGCTCCAGTTCAGCGAGAGACATCTTCTCGATGGGATATGTCGGTTTGAAGATTCCGTGTTGGTCGCATACTCTATTCAGAGCGGCTATCCATACAGATCTGGAGGTTGCAATAGTATAGAATATGCGACATGCCTGCCCGTAATGAGATTCGTCCAGGAAAACACAATAAGCGCCCGACGCACCGCTCGAATCGCCAGGATATCTATTGGGTTCAGATGTTGCATCACCCGCATCACGAGGTCTGAGGGGAGGTTGAAGTTGGGATTCCCCATGGTTATAATCCGGGAGGAGCGTCAAACGAGGAAGAGTAGAACTAAGGAAATAGCCCGATATTCGTGCGCAAACTTCTACTAAAATGCCACAAACACGTGGGGCCTCTTGTGCGTGACTTCGTAAGTTCGTTGGCCGCTCCTCCACTTACACCGTACAGGGTGTAGCAAGAGCATCACGTAGAACAGCGCTCCATCTTGGGAGCCAACCGCGTGAGTCATTACGCGAGACATGAAGCCGTGAGTTCGTCTCGCAACAGACTAAAGTTCACATTGCGGTATCATAATTTGAAATCGAGAGAAAAGGCATCATGAATAAAATTTGGTGTCTACGACTTGAAAAGCGAAGGAGATGTGCGTGTGGGAATTTAACAGGTGGCCCCAAGAACAAATAGACGCGAGAAGAGCTCGCAAATTGATATGGAGGATAATTAGGCCGTCACACGTAACCTCACCCTTCAATTAGCAGATTGCGAGCTCACATTACCCACCGCGACAAAGTCAACCCCAAGTACAGGGTTGGGTTTGTGGCTGCGGAACGTTCATTGTCAGGATACGACACTTCGCAGACGGCGGGGAACTTGGTCGAGAACACTCACATTCGCCTGAAATGCTCCTGCAGTCCTTCCGCTGTGAACCTCCGCTTGTTGACGATATGACACTTGAGGCAGTTGCACTTGAAGAGCTCGAGGTTACGATCTGGAAGCGCAAACTCGGCTGGAGTTTCATATGTGTGCCTGCACCGTTCGTTCACAAAGTAATCCTCGTGGACCTTCGGTTCCGTTATTCCGTGACTTCACAACCGTAAGAATTACGCATTTAAACAACGCATAAGAGAGAGTGGGAAACTCACATTGAGCATAGATGGTCGATGACGAAAGGTTCAGACTCGGCGTCGGACGCTTCAACAAATCTGTGGCAGTGATTGCAGGACCATGCCTTGGCAGATGAACGAAGGACCCCCTCGCTCTCTTTTGCCTGGGTCGCCTCTTCAGGTGTAGCCAGCCTGAACCAGTCGTGGGTATTCGCGCTAACATGGAAGGCATCGTACAAGGCCAACTACACGTCCGTTATGGGTATGCCAGTGAAAGAAGCTGAAGGGCGCAAACTCACCGCAGTCCTCCAAGTAAGCACAGGGTACCCGGCCTCGGTCAAGAACGATGTATACACGAATCGCGGGTCGGACTCATCCATATCTGCTACAGTTGCAGTCTTGGGGTCTAGGCCAGCCAACTCAATCAACTTCACCGATACGATCGACGCAGAATGGTTGAGATCGAATTCAGCTGGCGTGGGGATCCACACCCCGTCTCTCAACAGGAGTTGCTTCCGTTCCTGAGTGGCATGCGTTCCAATCATCGCCCAACCCACGAGAATCAGATCCTCGGGGTTAGCGCAAGCGAAAGGCGCCCTACTCTTGCGACACAGTGGGCGGCATCGTCGATAGACGAACCTCGCGAGGTCGAAGGGGTGAACGGTGCATGTCGCTTGTCGCTTAGTTTCCTCGGTGTCGAGGGATTCCTTCACCTTCACTTGGTAATCAGCAATGTACTTCTTGAAATGTCGCTTAAAGGGCTGGAAGTTCTTCGCCGTGATATCGGTCTTTTTGTCTGCCTCGAGGAGTTTGAGGACTCCAGGGATGGGGCGGAGAAAGTCGACTGGAGGGCAGTAGAGGCGCTCCGATGGGCGAAGGGTGTCCAGATATGCGGTATAAACACCCTCGAGTATCTTCATTCGTTGGTCAAGCGCGGGCCTCAGCTCCTCGGCCAACCTCAGGTTCACTTGGGCCTGGACCTTTGGCTCAAGCTTTGGTCGCACCCGTGTCCAGACTAGGCGTTTCGGAGGACATCTTAGCGAACGTTGGGCTGAAATGGAGAAGACAATCACCAGCATTGGTAACGTTGGGCGTTCCGGAGAAGATCCCATCCGTCGAGGAAAAGAGTGACTTGTCCACATCGTGTTGTGTGTACCCAGCTGCCACAAATCGTGCCTTGAAGCTGTAATCAAATCAATAGTATATTCAGATGGGGGATGCTGGCTACGCACGCCTGAAGCCTCTTTTCCCTGTCCTTGCCTACTTGGATTCGTCGCACTCCTTCCATGTCAAGCTGCCATTTTCGATATACCTTGAACAGCTACGGCACCCCCGTTGATATCTACATCATGGCGTGTATGGGAACTCACTCACCTCGCCGCGTTTCTCGACCCTGCCTGCGAAATCGTCTTCCCAAGCTTTTCCGGCTTGGGGATCTTGGATCTCCTTACGTTGAGCAGCGATGCGAATAACATCCTCGTCCCAGTAAAACGCTTTGGACTGGTTTGGCCTCCAGTCCCACCCGCTATCTGTACTCGGTTAGGCTACCGACAGCAGAGCTCAAACCCGAGTCAGAGAACTCACCGCCAGTGAAGGGTACGCATTTCAAGATATCCTTGCTGACACCAGGAAACCGGCGCTCCGTAACAAGGCGTTCATCTACGAGGCTGAAAAGGGTCAGAGATAAAGGGGTACTGGGCTCGAGGACGCTTACTGTCTTCTCCTGCACGGCGGGCAAACTCGCCGTAGCAGGCGCCAGTCCCGCAGATCGTAATTTGCCTTATAGCCACACAACTGGCACGCATTTCCAAAGAGGAACGATGCCCATCGTAGCTCTGTAAAATCCTCTGGAGGTTCAGGACAGCTTTTCAAAGACAGCCTCGCGGCTTCCCAAACAAGTCCTGCCTGGGGCCCGAGCATTGTTTTCCGCCATGACCGATTGACCTTGGCTACGTTGAGGAGGTCAGTGGGTGTGAGATGGCTGAGGATCTGCCGAGGTCTTAGTGGAAGGCTACCAAGGGGCTAAGGAGAATCACCTCGAAGACGACATCCAAAGGCATCGTCAGTACGATACTGAGATCCTGTTGAGCTTTGTAACGACGTTGTGCTCTAAAAGCGTTCGGCGCCTTAGAGGTGGTCTCCCCTGTCGAAGCTTTCGTCGTCTTCCGGCGCTTCGCGGATGGGACGTTCGCCCTCCCCTTTGCTGAGCAGGTCATTCAGTCATCGGCAATGCTGCCATCCTCACACGCCGACTTACCCTGAGTGAAAGTGCTCACTGTGGTGGTCTGCAGTACTGCATTACCTATCGACGACGAGATCCCCGACTGTTCATGGTTCCCAGACTCGACATTACCTTGCCTTCGAGTTGTAACCATGTCTGACGGCTCTTCTTGAGGGAAAACCGATAAGGAGATGGTGGTCAAGAACAAAGGAACGTGTTGGCCTGGGAAATGTGCCGTATCTGATAGTAATCACTTTCTGTGCCTAACTTGGATCCTCCTGGAGAGTCCACGACCTTCTACACCAGGACTGTGGAGAGCCTTTTTCTCTGAGCTGTGCTGCTTCAAGCTCTCGTCACTTCATGGAGTTCCCGGGCTGGGTGCATGCCGAGTCCCCTCGCCAAAGCGATGAGAGTGGGCTAGAAGGGGGTCCAGGGGATGGTTTCGGGCGTCAGAGAGCAGATGCAGGGCGACAGAAGGTATTTCGGAGTCGAAAGCGCAGTTCCGGGGCGTAACCCGCGCGGCGCGGTAGAAGGAGAAGCCCAAACCCAGGAGAACCGTGACGGTGCGCGTCTCGTCACATGGCACGTGATTTCTGTCACAGCGCTTTCTCATCCGAACGCGTCTCCCGCTCGTACCAGTTGCTCAACCTCACAAGGGCGGCCCCCAAAGCAGGGTTGTCTAAACGAAGGAGGCACTATCAATTCATTACATAGCGACACAGAGCACCACATCACGAGAATTAATCAATATACTAAGGAAGGCCATTCACCTATCCTCCAAAGGTAAGAGAAAATCACAGATTTGGAGGAATGTGAGGGAAACAGGGTGAACTATACGTCCTGACATGGGACAGAAACCGACGTTGTAAGGCTCAAAGGTCGCTTCCCCTTCATTATCATCAACGCCTCGTACCATCATGGCGGAATGGAGATCCATTGTATCTTCAGAGGCTTCCGTGGGAACAGGTAGAACCATGGCGACAAGCTCATTAGAAGTGGTACAGCAGCATAGAACGAGTTGCCCATCGCAGAAGATCAATGGCGTGACAGACCAAATAATCGGTTCGGTAGGCCCACTCACAACCTGGTCACTCTTTCCTGCCGCAACGGGTAGATAGGAGGGGACAAACCCCACATCCTGGTGGCCCATCCTACGAAGAGAATAGAGGGAGATCATGCCCGCTTCCGCCACACTCTCCTCTTCGTTAACGACGAAACACAGGTGGGGAGGAGCATTTTGCTGCCACGAAGGTGCAACCGCGGTATTGCATTCGGGAAGCTCGCCTTCATGCCATCGAGGAATGCGTTTCGGGGAGTTTGAGATTAACGGGGGCTCCTTCCCAGGCTCGATAGGTGGAAGGTCCTTCGGAATATCCCAAATGAGAAAGTCATGATCAGAATCCACTGCGATGACGGTATTGTCCCGAAGCATTATCTGTTGATTTTGAAACGTTAGTGTAACGAAAAACGGGACGACACCAGGAAGATGATTTTACTGACATCCAAGAATGGTTGAAGGTTTTGACAGATCCATCGGCACCCATTTTGTTCTCTCCAGTTCACCACATAGATGGATTTCCCAGACATGAGCACAGCTATTGACTGGCCAAGATGTGTGTGTGGTGGGGAATACGCATCCAGCAACGACTGTTCGTGATACAAAACGAACTCCGGGGTTTGGCGTTGAGGATCTATGCCGAATATATTTAGCTTTCCCCCATCGAGTGCGTGTCTGTGTTGTCAATCAGCTCGACGAATGTGGGGAGGAGGCGACCTGAACTGACGAACGTCCAGTCACGGCCAGAATTATCTCGCTTCCACGGGAACTG